>CAXIVR010000006.1:34847004-35164504 GCA_964035755.1 Teleogryllus oceanicus | reverse complement strand
CGGTTCTATGAAGAAAAGAGAAACACATGAAGAATTTGCTCTAAGGGGGTAATTAACAATTTAGAACTCAGTTAAACTGGGGTCAAAGTGCATGTTGTAAAAAATAAAATTTGCAAAAAAGGAAAATTGGAAAAAAAATAACTAGCAGTGTTTTAAAATAGTATCTTTTTTTAAATAGTATTTTAGATATATATATATTTTTTTTTTTTTTTTTAAATAATTTCCCTTTATCCCTTTATCTTTTTTTCTCTCTTTCACCGCGCCGTTCCCATCATGGGACATTTTAAACCTTTTTGACCCCCGGGGCCCCTCTGTCGGGGTGGCTCAAGGCCCCCCGACAACACATCATACGAAAAAGGGCCCAACTTCCCAAAGGCGGGACTAAAACCCGCCCCCTTGGAAAAACGTAGTCAGTACTCCTCTTGATGATCGGTAGGCAAAACCATTTTTTTTAAAAATTTTTTTAAAATTGCCCTTTTTTTAACAATTAATTTTTCGCTTTCCCTGAAAATTTTTTTTGCATATTTTTTCATTTTTTCCATATCAAATTACCATTTCCGAGGTTCTCCCCCCAACCGGGTATCTCACCCAAAGTTCAAGCCGCCGGTCCCCATGTGTGGTGTGTAGTGCATGTTGGGGTTGTGTGTGTGTGTGTGTGTGTGTTTTGTGTGTGGGGGAGAGGATGGAAAGGAAAAAAGAAATTCAGCTCGGTCGTTTTTTCTTGGGTACTGCCCCGGCATTCCCCGGGTGTTGATCAAAAAAAAACCAAAAAACACCGATCGCGGCCTCTCTGAATTTTCCCGTACGACTAAATTCGTTCTGCTGAAACGCTGGTATAAAAATCGTGTGGGATAAAACCGGGGATCCCCCGGGTAAAAATTCTGGGGTAAATCAGTTGTTTTAACCGCTCCCGGTAAATTTTTTTTGTTTTTATTTTATTATGTCGTACAAACAAATGTCTCGTTGACTCCGGGGTTCGTTGGCGAACCGGAACCTCGTTCTCAAATTCGCGTAAAACCGGACCGCCCCTTTTAAAAGTTCGGAAGGACGCCTCTCAATCATTGGAAACTAACGTTTTTCTTGGTGACCGAGGGAAACCAGGAAAATCCCGGGTGGGGTGGTGGCAGGGGGAAAGACTCGGGGCCCCCCGAAAGCTCCGCGCCCCCTTAATCACTTCGATCGTTTTTTTCAAACCCGGGAATTCCCTTCTAATCCCCAATCCTCCCTGCCCATAATTACGGATCACGAGGAAAAAGGGGATGTTTTGATTAAAAAAAACGCTGGACCCCACGTTTCTGATCTTAACTTTATTTTTCTGAGTATATTTAAATATTAAGTTGACGCAAGTTATCCACTCAGTGAGGAAGACACTTGTGAAGACATTAAAAATCATTTTGCTGCCATTTCAGGGTTTTGGCTTCGCCTTTACAGGGGGTCCGGGTCCGAGAAGGGGGCGAGAGAGATTAGCTCCCTGACTTACAATAAAACGCAAAGGGGAGAGCCCCCTCCCGACCAACATCAGATATCCTGCTGGGCTATAAGAGCGTTTGGCCCCACGGGGGGAAAAAACACTAAATCTCTCTTTCCCTTTTATGCAAAAATGGCCTGTTTTTTTAAAATAAAAAAAATTCTGATAATTTTTCAGTTTTGTCGTCAACTTTTCATCAGACACTTGTTTAAAGAAAAATTATATCTTTTCTCTTTTTCGAAAATTTGGGAAATATTGAGTCCGTCTGTAAAAAAATTGTAATTTTTGAAAAAATTATTTTTAACGCCCGGTAAGAAACCCAAAAAGTCCATTTGATAAACTGTCTGAAGAATGTGGCGGTAAATTAGGTCTCAATATGGAAAATTTTATTATAACCATATGGATTCTAACGGAAGTAAAAGTCGAGCAAAGATATATGTGCCGCAAATAATTTTCATATCATTTTCAATCATTTAAATCATTCAATTCATGCTTGATAAATTTTATTTCACTTTATTTTTTTCAGTTTTAATGAAAAAACGTGTGCATTTCAGTGTACGACGCTTGGAGAAAATGTTTCCTCTCTCCTTTATCACCGACAGAAACGGAAATTCGAAACAATGTTTCATGTCTTGATCACATTCAATATTTCAATATACCATTTTTCCTCAGGCGGGATGATATTGCCTGAAGCACGCGCCTCAGAATGCTTTCTTTGTCAGCAATAAAACATGTCAGTTCATGTGACATTCTTTCTTTTTTCCTGACCCGTTCCAGTTTAGTATTTTCAGTATTTCTTCACGTAAGAAAATGTAAAAAATACTATCAGTGAAAGAAATATTCCTGCAAACAAATGAAAAACAAAAATTTGGTTTTCCCCCTTGGTTCCCAAACTTGCCTCGCCCCCCCTGGGATTCTCCCTCTGCTCTCCTATCTACGGTCTTGGGAGGGTCTCCTTTCCCCCTCTAGTTCTAACCGGGGTTTAATTCTCGTAATCCCCAAAAATTTAATTAGAGGGGGATTTTTATTACCCAAACCATCCCAAAAAAAGATCAATAAAGGTTTTCTTGTTTTAAATTTAAGCTTTTTGGGGGGTAGTTTTGAAAACGGCGACGTTGGGGGCGGTTTTTAAATTTCGAAAGCAATAAGCAACAAAAAACGAGTTTACGCTATTTTTAGTATAACATCATTATAAATTTATAAGACAATCAAACTGAATTTTGCGAAACAACCTTCTACCTCTACCTCCCCACGATTCCCTCGCTACAATTGTGTGATGTGTGATGACGCAATCATTCGTGCCGTAAAATCTAATACGTCATCATTTGTGCCGTAAAATCCCCGATTATGAACGATTTCTTGGCACAGAAAAAGTCGTTTATAATGCTGGTACATAAAAAATACTTTCAAAATGCCCTAAAAGCAAAGAAAAATTACGTAAAAAATTTAATCAAAACCAGTTCAGATGAACAATTTAAGCTGTTGGATATGTTACTGATGTAATCGAGGCAGCTTCTTTTCGTTCAAGTGAATTCAGCCAACAAACGTTTGATTTGGACTGTTCTTTACCGGGAAATCTTTGTCTTTAGTTACCGCAAAATCGGCCGAACCGACAATGACACTGATAAGCGTGGCGTCACAAATTCTGAGCGAAGAAACAAAATACGCTACTCAGAAATTCTGTAGAGACCATTTTTAGCATATCCTATATAATGTTTTAAGCAAGTACCATTAAAATCTATGAAATCAGCGAAAAATGCTTTAAAATGTCAGGAAATTAAAAAAAACTAGTCAAAATCGACGAAAAATGCAAAAAATTACATAAAAATAAATTATTTCCTTTTGTCATAACATTACATGAATAACTCTATTTAAAAAAAACATTGTTCTAAAGTGAAAAGGAAAAAATGACATTTCATTAAAATCCGCTCTTAGTTATAATGTTCCCCAAATTCCGGGTATTAACACACAAAACATAAGGAACAACGGCTTCACACACATTCGATACATGTTTCCTTCCTTTCTGCCGGATGGAAGTATAGAGCAGCACGACGGCACTCGCGATGCAAGTGGTTTAGACGCCAGAGATTCTAGGAACTTCTAGCGCCGCTTTCAACCCGTTTGTTGGAGGTGGAAATACGAAGCAAACCGTTGCGAGCACTTCGCTGTACGCCTGTACTGCCGCGTGCAGACCGCGTTGAAAGCAAGCAGAAAAACGCGGAATGCCGGTATACCGTTGCTCCACACGGTAATCAAATAGTAAAGGAACAATAGGCAGGTGGAACACGAACCCATTCTGATAGTTCTGAGTGGTTGTGACAACAGGTATTGTAATGCTTTTATGTGCTGACTACATTCTTTTTCGTATTCAGGTGCAAATTCTGTGTGCACCATATCCAAGAGGTTATGTTACAGCGCAAAAGCGTCTTCACAGGTTGATATTATGCATCAGTACATGTCTTCAAATCTTTATCAACCATCATTCTATCTTCGAACCTTTAACAGTATTCCTTTTAAATTTTCTTGGACAAGGTTTGGAATCTCTCGTGATAATAAGAAACCCACACGTGTTTCTCATTTATTTTAGACTCATGATTAATCATAGTCTTTCTTTTTAAAGTTTTACTTTTTAAATCTTAAATCCAATCATTCGGTTTTAAAATTGGCCTTCACAAGAGAGTCAAATAATAAATAAAATAGTGAAAGAATAAATACGTTAAAATCATAAAGCAATTTCGTTGGTATTTTGCTCCATATGTATGTTGCAATTATGTAAGTTAAAAGCCTAAAATCAAACAATATTGTTCATTTACGATAAATATATAACATATTTATTCTCAAATACATAATTAGATAAAAATATCAAAAGTAGTGTATTAATTTTATAATTTTTCTATTTAGTATTTTGAGAATAAATACGTTGGAATGGAAATCTCATAAAGTTTGTATGGTCCGTGGGGTTGGGATTGCAGTGCCTCAGTTTGTCACTACAACAGTTACAGTTGTTCATTCAATTTTCATCATTTGTTGGCAACTGTTGGTTATATGACCTGCTTTGCCGCAGTGCTTGGCAGCCAATTTCAGAAGCAGAGGCGCTCTGCAGCTGGGAGGCCACCGCGCTCCTGGAATCGCTCCATTCACCTCCAGAGCGCATGTTGTGGAGGGCCCTCCGCATTTCCAAAAACAGCCCCTACCGGCCCCTTTCTCGAAAATTTGACGCTGAACTACATTACGGAGATGCATTGTTGGAAGGAACTGCTTTGTATTAGAAAGAGCGCTCTTCAAAACGAGACTTCAACAAAAGACAAGTGTTAATATACAAGTTTTTGGCCATTACTCGACGAAAAAAATTAGAAATCTCATGTTGCGCATATCATATTTTATTTTGTTTCTCAAGCCTTCATTTGACTGTTAGAATACAAAGTTTCCTTGCCGCAGTTGGCACGTCATACCAACAGTCAGTCCGTCATGGCACACTCGACGTAGAAATCATGTTCATCAAGTGTCAGTATCAACAGCTCACTACAAGAAATCCACATACAATACATGTACGTTACTTTACAACGCATTGCCAGATGAAATTAAACAATTGAAGTTGGCACACAAATTTAAGCTAAAATTAAAATATTTTCTGCTGCAAAACTGTTTCTATACAATTTGAGACTATACTGATCGTCAAAAAGAAAAATAATGTCTACTTTAACAAAACAATGATATATTACAATGAATGAGTTTACATTTGTATTGTATAATTTTTAAAAAAGACATAAATGCCTGTAACAAGTAATGTACTTCAGCTTCCGGGTCAATGACCCCGTAGAAGGTTTTCTATAAACAGGGAACGAAAATGTCTAGTTTTTCAAATGTTGCTAATCTCGCGATTTCTTAAATTATTAATATTATTATTATTATTATTTATTCATCTTTCAACTATTAATAGTTAAATAGTTGTAAAGGGATTCTGAAACTCAGGAAATCGTGCGCAGATGATTTTCTCCCCCCATACGTCACATACATTTTTTGACTAAATAAATAAATGGCGGCTGACTGTTCATTCTCTTGTCTTTTGAAACATAACTTTTCTGAAATGTTAATTACTTTTTCACTTTAATTTTCTTCGTAGATGTTTAATTAAGTATAAGGTGAGTTTCAGGCCTTTTTGTGTTGGCTATCGTCTAGTATGTTTGTTATTATACAGAATGTACATTATTGAAGCGAAATGTGTTGTTCTAGGCTGACGACGGGGATAAATGTGTCTTCGAAACGTCGTGATCTTGCCAACGTAATAAATGGTTGTTAACTGTTTTGTGTGTAATACCTGATTCCTGAACCTGTTTCTCGAATAATGGCTAAGAAGTTTTATATTAATTCAGAGTGACGGACAACACAGTTATAATGGGAAAACGTGTACAAGACAATGAGTTGAGAAATGAGTAATTACACATCACACGTAAGGACGCACCCCCCCTCCCCAAGGTCATCCCCACGAATCAGGCCCTCCGAAATCCGAACAAAGCTGACGCGAAAGGATCATTTCCCGTTCAATTGAAGCAGTAATGATGACGTAGAGACGCATCATCGGAAACTTCCATTTTCTTTGGATATTCAGCAGGATCCCAACATTTACTTCAATTTCAATACGACTACATACATTATTAAAATTAACTTTTGCTACGAAATACCCTACTCTAGCTAACTCAACAATTTACTTTATAATTCTAATACAAGAAATATAATTGTTTGGACCCCTTTCAGTTTTTTCATTTTATACCAAATTGTTTTTAAACAAACCCGTTCAAGAATTTAACTTCTAGGAAAAGGATCTTCCCTTTGAAAAGACAGTGAGAATATTCTATTAAGAACATTACACTTTACATTAATGAAGAAATGATGTATAGAATAACATCGTCTGATGACTGAGGACATTAAGCAGTTACATACACGCAAATGAAATATAGTAAGTGCAGGAGGTCGGTGTCGAGTTTCCAATTCGTGACTCCGATCTAAAGTGCTGAGTCAATATATGTACGGCAGCGGCCGAGCTTTAGCATTGTTCAACAGGTCAGTACATTAATACTATTGTCTTTCTCTTCTGTATGTGTTCATTAGCATAAAAATAGCAGCATTAAGTAGGTACGGTATAAACGGAATGAAACATAGCACAGATACTGAGGACAATGCAAATAACTGATTGCAATGTCAGGGCAGAGAGGCTGTTAATTTAAACAAGCAACCTGCGGATGAAATTGCCTTTGTTATGATGTCAACGTCCACGAGAATAAGTTTTCCCCTCGCCTCGCGTTTGTGCAGATGACAACACGGATCTGGAAGAATTCCGCTCCTTGGCTCTGTTTGGCGGAGAGAATTTCAAGTGCTCGCTTCTCGAGTAGTGATACAATCTTCTTCTTGTCATCATTCCGAGTCGCCAAGGCCATTCCTTAATGGAATATCGTCTCCCTCGAACCTATTGCACTCTGTACCCTAGCCCAATTCCACCACAATGACCTACAGGCAAAGTCAATTCAAAACCCTGACCAGCTCTCGCAGCACAAGTATATTCTTTACATTTTCTTTAAAACCGATCGGATGAAAGGCACCGCGGCAGCGTAGTTCTTACTTGCGGTTTGGTTTGGTTTGTTTTTTTCGTGTTTCCGGGCGCGTCAACTGTGCTGGTTATTAGTCCCGTTAGTGTAGTGCATGTTTCTTTCTCTGGAAATGGCGGTGATCTTCCCCCGCTGGATGACGAGATCCGGCGCCGACCTACCGTCGGCTACTGGGTTTTCCCCCCAACCAGGACTCTCCCACCAGCGGGGCACCGCCCCAGTCGGGACAAGCTCTAAGCTCCCGACCAGTCTTCCGGAATGTGTGGTAGTGTAGTGCATGTTAGTGCATGTTAGTGCAAGTGTGCGTGTAAGGTGAGAGGATAGGACAAGGAAGAGGAAGGATAGATCGCGCGCGGAAAGGCCCGTTTGGTAGGGTACTGCTCCGGCATTCGCCTGGTGTTGATCGGAGAAACCACGGAAAACTACCGATCAGAGCAGCCGGCCGCTAGAATTCTCCTCCAGGCAGCGACTGAATTCGACCTAGCTGAAAAACTGGAGTCGAAAATCGTGCCGCCATCAGGACACGAACCTAGGACCTTCCGGTCAGAGGCGCTGCAGTGACATCATCAGATGCACTGAGCTACCGCTCCCGGTCTCTTACTTGTGAATGATCACCTCCATACTTAACATGTATGAGCGTTGTAGAGTGGGTTCCCGTACAAACATACATTAAAACATGCTCAATGCGGAATCTCAATGGAGAAGGATTTTTTTGTATATTCAACAAGATTCCGCATTATGCAATGTAAAACTGTAGAATTTATATTTGAAAGGACCGCGTTTATATTACTGAAGACAGATTTCCGCATGACACACGTTCCGCATTCAACCCGGTGATTGGGATCCGGTTCACGTATTCGATACCAGTTAAGTGCCTGATTTCTTAACATTAGCGAATTTGTGGCTCCTGTTGAAATCGAATTCATAGTCGACTCCTTTGACCAGTTTTTTTTCGTGCTTTCCCCCAAAGCGTCCTGAAGAGTGCCGGAGCAGGGACCTAGAATACGAGCCATGAACCGCGCGCGATCCATCCTTCCTTCCTCCCTTATACCCATTCCGCATCCTTAGGACTTATTATCATATGGCCAAACTCACTGATGCAGATAACCTTCCACAAGCGATTTGCACAGGTGGCTCAGGGAATCGACTGATTTTACCGCAGAGCCTCTGACCGGGAAGGAGATTCTGAATTCGAGTTCCGACGGTGGCAGAACTTTCGATTCTATCTAGGTCGATTTCAATCGCTCTCTTGAGGAAACTTCTAGCGGTCGGCTGAGAAGAGATCGACAGTTTTCCGTGGTTTCCCGATCAACACGAGGCGAAGCCGGAGCAGTACCCTACCAAACGGGCCACAGACCGCGCGCGATCTATCCTTCCTCTTCCTTGTCCTATCCTCTCCCCTTACACACACACACACACACTTACACTAACATGCGCTACACTATCACACTTGTCGGGAGCTTAGAGGTTGTTCCAGCTGGGGCGGTGCCAAGCTGGTGGAAGATACCTGGTTGAACAAAATCCCGTAAGCCGCCGTAGGTCGGCGCCAGATCTCGCTAGCCAGTGGGGTAAGATTACCGCCACCTCTCCCGATAAAAATGCACAAAAAATACGGGAATAACTACTTCAGCGTTTATCGTGCCCGGAATCACTGATTAATCAGTCCGAATAAAGTTCCTGCTTCGGTATAAGGCTTTAACGGCTTCGGTATACGCTGTAAACCTCCAGCTGCACTGCATGGCTTGTGGTTTGGTTTGGTTTGGTTTGTTTTTTTCGTGTTTCCGGGCGCGTCAACTGCTTTGGTCATTATTCCCGTTAGTGTAGTGCATGTTTTTCTCGGGAGATGGTGGTGATCTTCCCCAGCTGGATGGCAAGATCCGGCGCCGACCTACCGTCGGCTAGTGGGGTTTCCCCCTAACCAGGACTCTCCCACCAGCGGGGAACCGCCCCAGTCGAGAGAAGCTCTAAGCTCCCGACCGGTCTCCCGGAATATGTGGTAGTGTAGTGCATGTTAGTGTCAGTGTGTATGTAAGGGGGAGAGGATAGGACAAGGAAGAGGAAGGACATATCGCACGCGGTCCGGGACCCGTTTGGTAGGGTACTGCTCCGGCATTCGCCTGGTGTTGATCGGAGAATCAACGGAAAACTACCAATCAGAGCAGGCGGCCGCTAGAATTCTCCTCCAGACAGCGCCTGAATTCGACTTAGCTGAAAAGCTAGTGTCGAAAATTCTGCCGTCGTCAGGACTCAAACCTAGGACGCTAGAGGCGGTGCAGTGACATCAGTTGATGCACTGAGCTACCGCTCCCGATCTGGCTTGTGGTAAGTTAACCAGAATAAGAAGAGGAATACAACCGATATACTGTATATAGAGTCGAAAGTACTATTTATTTGCTACTTTCTCCCATTTTGGCCGATAACAAATACTGAAACAAATCGAACATCGCGTCCCTCCTCGCTGGCCCAATGGGCTGCTGGCGGCGAGCGAAGCATTTCGCGCGGCGGCGCACAATTCCGAACTCCGCAACTCGAGCGCTAATTCATCGCGGGCGCAATATGAACGAAGCTTAACTCGAATTCCGTTTCGACCAACTTCCAAACAACTGCAAACTGTGTGCGCTCACCGGCATCCCCATAGACTTTTACAGTCGTTTAAAAAGCATCGAAAATCGGTAAATTACTGAACACTTGTGTCTAGTGGGAAAACACATTCATACGTTTCGTAATTGGAAAGTTCTGGTTTAATTAAATGAGAAAGCATTTTTTTATTCCGGACGTTGTATATAATGAAAATGCATTGTATTTCATTGCATAACGTTATTTTGAAATGCGTAATTTTTATTTCATACAAATTTAGAAATAAAGAGTATTTAAATATTGTCCTCATATTGTTTACAATAAAAATTCATGTGACTAGAAATCAATTGAATTAGAAGGGAATGCAGAAAACATTCAGAAAACATAGTTTGTGATGCAAGGAATTTTGAGTGTCATTGAACTATTCGGAATTAAAATATTTTGATTGATGGTTTCATATATATTTTCATTCCATCTTCCTAGCATTCAATAAAACTGCACGATTCACTGCTTTTTTGGAAGATACCCTTTCATTCGTACCATTATGACGAATCTCAACGATAAATATAGATTTATTTCACTTTCGTTTATCCTTCCTTCCTGCTTCATTATCGGGTTTTGTTGAGCGCTGGTCCTAGAATCTGAATGAACATATTGTTTATTAATTGATTATTTCGTGTGATTAGGTGTATTAACGGCTAAGGTCATTATATCCCTACGTATAGTACATGCTTTTGCAACGGGAGGGGGCTCTGATCTTTCCCAGCTGATGCTGAGATCCGGCGCCGATTTATACAGCAGCTTGCAGGGTTTTCTCAACCTGCATATGCTGCCCCAGCCGGAACAAGGTCTAAAATCCCCAGTGATCTCGCAACATATATGGATGCTTAGTACATGTGCGTGTAAGTATGGGTAAGGAGTGAAGATTCGACAAGAAAGAGGAACGACTAATTGATTGATTACTGATTCCGGTCGCGTTAACTACCGAGGTCATTTGTCCCGTAAATGCAGTACATGTTTTCCTCGGGAGGTGGCGGCTATCTTCCCCATTGGATGGCGAGATCCGCCGCCGACTACTGAGGTTTCCCCCAACCAGGACTCTCCCACCAGCGAGGCACCGCCCCGGTCGGGACAAGTTCTAAGTCCCCGACCGGTCACCCGGCATGTGTGGTAGTGCAGTGCATGTTAGTGTAAGTGTGTGTGTGTGTGTGTGTGTGTGTGTGTGTGTGTGTGTGAGGGGTAAGGGTAGTACAAGGAAGAGAAAGGAAGAGAAGATCGCCCGTGGTCCGTGGCCCGTTTGGTAGGGTACTGCTCCGCCATTCTCCTGGTGTTGATGGGGGAAACCACGGAAAACTACCGATCAGAGACGCCGGCCGCTAGAATTCTCCTCCAGACAGCGACTGAATTCGACCTAGCTGACCAGAAGCCAGTGTCAAAAATCCTTACGTTGTCAGGACTCGAACTTAGGACCTCCCGGTCAGAGGCAATGCAGTGACATCAATTGATGCCCTGAATCACTTAAGCTGGTTATATTGTTCATGAAGATAAACATTCAGTTCTGGAATTCATGTCCCGTCTTTGATTCCGTTGATCAAAATGTATGCCAATTTGTTCTATTAACAGTTACCAGAAATCTCATTTTCTGTGTGATGTGATTATTCTCACTGTGCTTTTTCCGTGTGGAGTAATGAGAAATTGGAATGGTACGGATGCGCGTAAATTACATGTCCACAAATTATACAACCACAGTGCATATCCATTTCCAATTTAATTGGAAATATGTAACAAACCGAATTGTATTGAAGTAACTGAGGATAAAGTTACCCAATTTTTGTACAAAGCTACTAATATAATTTGCAACATATTGCACTTAAACACAGGGTGGGCTCGAACATCAGTTTTCATTATTTCATATTTCAATAGAAAGTCATCCCGTTCTTCGCAATATATGCCCAATAAATAGGTACGTTGTAGACTTTTATCATAATTAGACTATTATATTTGTTTTTAGACATTACGTTGGACTTTCTACCCAACTTCCTTTCCAATATGACTGGAAACAATGTTAAGCATTCTCAAATTTTTTGGATGAAGTAAGAAGTAACGACGTCATATTTAGTGTCCTTCCCTTGTTTTCCTTTGTTTCTTCCTCAGTTTGTCTTTTTTTAATACGTTCATTTATCCTTTCGATGTATTCACGCCAGTTACGTCTATTATTGCCCATAACATAGATTATTAATCTCCAACGTTCTGATTTCTTTTTCTGTTCCTTCTTGTTCGTACAAAAAATCCCCAAACTCGCATATGCACTACCTGTAAATTACTTACTCGGCTTTTAAACTCCCTTACAATGGAGCTTAGGGAGCCAACTCCCATGTTTTAAATTTTTCGGGTAATACCGTTTGGTTATATCGACTCAATGCAATCAAGCAGAACCATTCTTAACACGTCCGATATCACAAATAACTGACTTGCTTCTTTTTTGCCTCGCATCAGCCTATTGACGTTAATAACTATAAAAGTATATTGAAATGATATTTAATCTTTCTGTGAATATCTGAAAATTTAAACTTCTAATTAAGAACAAATATCTGAGTCTTGAAGGGCATAGGTTAAGGTAGGTAAAGCTAACTAATTTTCCTTATAACAACTACTTCTGACCTCGAATTTCTCTCGTTTTTTTTACTTTATGTTAAGGAAGGTTTTTAATTAGCAGGTTAATAATTAGGTTTAAATATCGTCCATCTGATTAGATAATTCATAACGGATCATGATATGAAGGAAACACGTTGCACGCAGTGTTTCACTTCTGTGCCTTGGCGAACCGCAACAAGAATGCCGCGCGAAGAGTTGTTCTGAAAAGTATCTCTTTCCTGCTATTGCTGTGAGGTTCTCGGTTCATGGAGCCTTCAAATCGGGTCTAACCGTGAGAAATGAATGAATGCACTCACATTGGTTACCTGATAACTACATGAAAGAATTATTGGCATATACTACACTACATGTCACATATACCACATATAAGAATTATGGAATTATTGTCGTATGATGTTCAAAGAACACCTGCGATCTTGTACAATTTTATTATTTTCTTTTCGGTGAAAAGTCAATAATTCTTCCTTTGTGAAATTGGACAACTGTAATCATTAATCACGTAGACAATATCAAACATTGAGTTTTTTGTACATTATCTTACTGCTACTCAGAAGTGAGGCCACACGCCACCGAGAACAATCCTTCCCTAAGAGTGTCATTTTCACTGAAAAGGATCAATCTGTTGGATAAGGGGTGGAACCTCCCAGAACTACAAAAAGAGCAAAATTTTCCAACTTCATTCTTTAATATTCTCTTAATTGGTCCACGTTTTGTAGGATTTTTCAATTTTATTTTTCTATGTGCTCGGCCACCTCCGTCTTAACCTTCCTCCCTCTTTTCCTTCTCCTTTAAATCCCATTTCTTATTCTTTGTGTCGCCTGTCTCCGGCGGCGGCGGCGGCGGGTGGCCGCCCGAGGAGCGACGCGTAAAGTCGCCGACGAGTCAATGCGGCGCCGACAGCGCGTGGGCGCAGACAGGTTCCTACAGCCCCTCCCCTCCACCTTCCCCCTCTCCTCGCCACCTCCCCTCCCCTCCCGGCCGCGCGCTCGCTGGCTGTCGGCCGACGCGGCTCCGCTCGGCGCCTCCGCGGCGGAACCCGCTCCGCCGGTAGCGCTGGCGATTCGATCCGACGCTCCCGGAGGTGCAGCTCTTGTTATTGAAAAGTCGCCCGTCGCTTAACTTCCTACTTCGGCGGCTCGCGTGCGAGTGGAAAAAGTTCGCGTTCGATTGGTTTGGTTTGTTTTTTTCGTGTTTCCGGGCGCGTCAACTGCTTCGGTCATTAGTCCCGTTAGTGTACTGCATGTTTTTTCTCGGGAGATGGCGGTGATCTTCCCCCGCTGGATGGCGAGATCCGACGCCGACCTACCGTCGGCTAGTGGGGTTTTCCCCTAACCAGGACTCTCCCACCAGCGGGGCACCGCCCCAGACGGGACAAGCTCTAAGCTCCCGACCGGTCTCCCGGAATATGTGGTAGTGTAGTGCATGTTCGTGTAAGTGTGTGTGTAAGGGGAGAGGATAGGGCAAGGAAGAGGGAGGACAGATCGCGCGCTGTCCGTGGCCCGTTTGGTAGGGTACTGCTCCGGCATTCGCCTGGTGTTGATCGGAGAAACCACGGAAAACTACCGATCAGAGCAGCCGGCCTCTAGAATTCTCTTCCAGACAGCGACTGAACTCGACCTAGCTGAAAAGCTAATGTCGAAAATCCTGTCGCCGTCAGGACTCGAACCTAGGACCTCCCGGTCAGTCCGGCACCGACATGCACTTTGGCCTGCGATGTTTTTCCTTCTCCAGATATTGTCCAAACCGGGACAAGCCCGAAGCTCCCGACTGGCCTCCCGAAATGCCTGATAACATGGGTAATGTAAGTGAAAACGTGTTTGTAAGGGGGAGACGAGAGAACGAAGATGAGAAAGGGAAGATTGCGCGCGGTCCGTGGCCCGTTCGTTAGCGTGTTACTGCGGCATTCGCCTGGAATTTGCCAGTTTCCGTTAGAGAAACCACGCAAAACTACAAATCCGAGCAGCTGGCCGTCTGTTAAAATTCTCTTCCAGTTGGTTGTTGAATTCGAGACCGCAACCTAGCTAGGGTCGAGAATCAGCGACCGCCAGAACTTGAACATTAGAATATTTCAGTCAACGATGCTGTCAAAGAAACGGAATTACCGCTAAGCCATTGCAGGTGATCTGGCAATTCGATACAATGCTCCCCGAAGTTCAGCTATTTTTTATTGGGAAGTCGCCCTTCGGATAAGTTTTTATTCGGTACCTCATATTCGAATGGCTTCAAAAAACCAAACAATATCTCTTTTTGCTGTTTTGTAAGGAGTAATAATTTTGTCGTCTGGATGAAGTGAAGTCGTAGTTTTCGAATTCAGAAGAATTATTCTTCTTTGCCCGGACGATGTCATTCATGTTCGGCCTTACATGGTAAGTAAGCCGAAGACACAGTCATTTTGGCGCATGATGACCGCAAAAGAATGCCCGAAAAGTTGACATACATGAAGACAATAGCAAACCTCCTTATAGTGAAGTTTAAATGCTCTCCATCGCTAGGTAACTTATTGATACCAGTATATTCACGTGTGATTACACATCGAAGAAAGATTAATTGTCATTCTTCCTTGCAAGGGTTTCCTATTTTACTTGGCAAATTATACGCATACAATCGTATTCATAAATAATGTTTTTGTCCGCGAATCTTAGGTGGTAGAATGATTACTTATTTGCTTTGTTTAATTGTGAATTTGACTACTTGGCAACAAAAGCTATGTGACGGACGTAAGCAATTTTTGGAGTTACTTACAGAAATCACGTCCCAGCTTAAGCTATACTATAAAAATTCTCGTCCTTGTGAAGATAGTAACAAAATTTGCTTTATCGTGCTTCCACATAATAATAAAAAGAGCATAAAATTTCCACCATTCATTTATCCTTACTTTACAGTATTTTCATTTTATGAGATACTTAATATTCAAGAGGTTCTTTACTTCAATATTAAAAAATTCATAAAAGAAATTAAAGTTAAGATTCGCATCTTCAAAGCTATACCGTTTAGCACCCCATAAACAACAGCCGCATATTTTGACATAAATAACAAAACTTAAAAATACTTTCTTACTTTCTAAATACTCTGATTCTCTACTTTAATCCTCTGTAATCAGGCGTCACAGGAACCTTAGATTACATACTCACAGTGGCTGACATTGCAACTTCCTCGCGAAGAAGATAAGCATTTTATGCTTATCATCGTATTAAAACAATGCATCATATTAAACATTGTTTTCGTTAATTTTTTAACTATAGCTAATTACTACTTCTACAGCTGCAACTAATTACTACTAATATACTTTCGTCTGTAACGAGAGACCCTTAAGGAAAACAATTTGAAAAGATTAAATAATTGTTTTCGACCACAGCTGAACAAGAAAGAATCAAGGTGAAAAGGACTTTGAAGAACGACAAATTATATCGTCAAATTTCTCACAGTAATTAAAAATAATGTTATCATTTTCTTTTCAAAAACTGCATTGGCATTTTTGAAAAGTCACTGTTAAGCAGATAAATATTTCTTTTTTCGTCGGAGTGTCATTTCAACTCACATTAAATGACACTTACTCATAACCTGGCATTAAACTTTCAGGCTAATGCAAGACGAGGAAATTATTATTTGCGTCCTTTCTCTTAAGGAAGCGAATACATCGAGAATTTTTATGGAGAAGAAAACCAATCCCAAGTCCCCTAATAGCAGGGTAGGCATTGCGGATCATCGCCTTCCTTTCAGATCCGCCACCCACCTAATTCTGATCCCTGGAAGCACCTGTTAGGAGTTCCGCCCCCGACGCGGAGGGTCGAGCCGAGCGGAAGGGCAGGAAGCAGACGCTGTCGCGCGCGATGATTGGCCAGAACTCACCTGCCGCTGCTGAACTTCCGGTCGAAGGCCTCGGTGCAGATGAGCTGCCTCTTGAAGCGTTCGCACCCTCGCCTCGACCCGGCCTCTGGTGCAGGGCACGCCCCACCGGCCCCGGGCCTGCGCTTGCCGCCACTCGCGTCCCCGCCCCCTCCACTGCTGGCCCAGGCGCCGCCCCGCTCTGCGCCGCCCCCGGCGCCGGCGACAGCAGCGCTGCTCCCAGCAGCAACCACCTGCGCAACAGAGACAGACGCTCAACCACAACAACAACACGATTCCCTTTACAAACTACAGTAAACACACATTAACGCGAATTCTAAGGGACCACAATAATTGAAGTCCGTGTTATAAAAGTCCCTGTTATCCGAGTCTTATAAATGTCCTCTTTATCGTGATCCCTTACCGGGACCGAAGTGTTGTTCGTATTCCTGCAAAATTCGTGTTAACCGAGTTGCTGCTCCCAGCAGCAACCACCAGCGCAACAGAGACAGGCGCTCAACCACAACAACGACACGATTCCCTTTACAAACTACAGTAAACACCCATTAACGCGAATTCTAAGGGACCACAATAATTGGAGTCCGTGTTATAAAAGTCCCTGTTATCCGAGTCTTATAAATGTCCTCTTTATCGTGATCCCTTACCGGGACCGAAGTGTTGTTCGTATTCCTGCAAAATTCGTGTTAACCGAGTTGCTGCTCCCAGCAGCAACCACCAGCGCAACAGAGACAGGCGCTCAACCACAACAACGACACGATTCCTTTACAAACTACAGTAAACACCCATTAACGCGAATTCTAAGGGACCACAATAATTGGAGTCCGTGTTATAAAAGTCCCTGTTATCCGAGTCTTATAAATGTCCTCTTTATCGTGATCCTTACCGGGACCGAAGTGTTGTTCGTATTCCTGCAAAATTCGTGTTAACCGAGTTGCTGCTCCCAGCAGCAACCACCTGCGCAACAGAGACAGGCGCTCAACCACAACAACAACACGATTCCCTTTACAAATTACAGTAAACCCCCATTAACGCGAATTCTAAGGGACCACAATAATTGGAGTCCGTGTTATAAAAGTCCCTGTTATCCGAGTCTTATAAATGTCCTCTTTATCGTGATCCCTTACCGGGACCGAAGTGTTGTTCGTATTCCTGCAAAATTCGTGTTAACCGAGTTGCTGCTCCCAGCAGCAACCACCAGCGCAACAGAGACAGGCGCTCAACCACAACAACGACACGATTCCTTTACAAACTACAGTAAACACCCATTAACGCGAATTCTAAGGGACCACAATAATTGGAGTCCGTGTTATAAAGTCCCTGTTATCCGAGTCTTATAAATGTCCTCTTTATCGTGATCCCTTACCGGGACCGAAGTGTTGTTCGTATTCCTGCAAAATTCGTGTTAACCGAGTTGCTGCTCCCAGCAGCAACCACCAGCGCAACAGAGACAGGCGCTCAACCACAACAACGACACGATTCCCTTTACAAACTACAGTAAACACCCATTAACGCGAATTCTAAGGACCACAATAATTGGAGTCCGTGTTATAAAAGTCCCTGTTATCCGAGTCTTATAAATGTCCTCTTTATCGTGATCCCTTACCGGGACCGAAGTGTTGTTCGTATTCCTGCAAAATTCGTGTTAACCGAGTTGCTGCTCCCAGCAGCAACCACCTGCGCAACAGAGACAGGCGCTCAACCACAACAACAACACGATTCCCTTTACAAATTACAGTAAACCCCCATTAACGCGAATTCTAAGGGACCACAATAATCGGAGTCCGTGTTCTAAAAGTCCCTGTTATCCGAGTCTTATAAATGTCCTCTTTATCGTGATCCCTTACCGGGACCGAAGTGTTGTTCGTATTCCTGCAAAATTCGTGTTAACCGAGTTGCTGCTCCCAGCAGCAACCACCTGCGCAACAGAGACAGGCGCTCAACCACAACAACAACACGATAAAAAATCTAGATAGAATACAGAGGAAAGCGAATAAGTTTACCTATAGAACTAACGCAATAAAAAAGGCATGGGAACCTCTTGAAACGAGAAGAAAAAGGGCGAGGCTTTGCGCACTTTATATCGTATGTAGGTGAACCAGCTTGGAAGGAAATTCAGGTTACACTAGAAAAAACAAATTATTTCAGCCGAAGCTATCACACTCACAAAATTCGAACAAGAAAACAAAATTCAGATCCTGGGAAATTTTCCTTTTGTAACAGAACAATTAAAGATTGGAACAGTTTACCCGCAGCAATTTTCAAAGATTTTCCTCTAAGTGTCCGAAGCTTTAGAAATAAGTTAGAACAATGTGAGAGTAATAGACATTAAATGAGTAAGTGCTGTGAAGTGCGGTGAAGTGCTGGTAAGTGTAATTCAAAGCAAAAAGAGTGTAGTGTATTGTAGTGTTGTGTTGTGTAGTGTAGTGCAGTTAAGTGTAGTGAACACGATCAATTTAATAAGTTAATTTCAATTAAATTTAGAATCGCCGACATACAATTATTGGATATCATGACAGAGTTGAAATATTTGTTATAATACTTAATATTAGTGATATTGTTCGGCTTGAACTGTACTAATTTATTATTATTGTTATTCATATTAATATTATTATTATTATTGTAATTATTGTTGTTTAACTGCCACCGGGTCATACCCAATTGCAGTTCAAATAAATGTATGATTCCCATTACAAACTACAGTAAACCTCCATTAACGCGAATTCTAAGGGACCACAATAATCGGAGTCCGTGTTATAAAAGTCCCTGTTATCTGAGTCTTATAAATGTCCTTTTTATCGTAATCCTTACCGGGACCGAAGTGTTGTTCGTATTCCTGCAAAATTCGTGTTAAGTGAGTTCGTGCTAATGAGGGTTTATTGTATTACGTTATGAGCTCTCAAGTAAAGAAAGGTCGTGTAAACAGTGAATCGAAATTGGTCGGAGAACGAATTACTGTGGATACCAAAAGTGGTTAACGAGAACTCATCTGTGAGCTGCGACGAGCTGGTATGTTCGCGTGAATAATTTCACAAATAATTTATAAAACTTGTGATACGGTAGCCTTGAAGTGTTAAGAAGGATAGAGACAGAACAAAGAAAGGTTTTGTAGGTAGAATTACCGTATTATCAAGTTGTAAAATTTTAAAATCTGTAAAACACAGATGGACGTTTCTCGACACACATAATGATAGAAATATGGTTGAAATTATTATTAAATTCATAAGAAACAGGGAATCAGTATTCAGAAGCGACGGGAGAGCTGTGTCTCAGAAGACGCTGACAGGTTAAAGTCCAGTCGCGTTTCTGGGCTCTCTCAGACTACGAAGCCGATATGCGAGATGAGCGACGTTCGGTGACACAAACCTACAAAAAGTTTCTCTGAATAAATGTTACAATTTTTAGGACATGTAGGGGGCGAAGATGATCACCTTTTGCCAATAAATATAGGATACGATATGCGACGAAGTGTAAACATCTTTACTTTACGTAGCACTCATTTATGAAATAAATTGTTTGAGCATTATCAAGTCGTAGCATATTATTACTTACACCCATATATTGTTCATATCGTTTCACACGGCAGGCACTATCACAATGTAAGCCTCACGGCGATACGAACTGCTTGAAAGGCAGGAGATATATACCTGTGGTCAGCGATGGCTCCGAACTCGCCACACTTCGAGACGAGGCGAAGACTACGTTAAGTGTAAGTTACGAACACATTTGTCGTAGACGATAAAAGAGGGAGAATGTCGGAACCCGTCAATCGAAATCATTTGATGCCAGCGCATGCGCAGTTCAGTTCTCCACAGAATTGTCGTGTGACGTCTTTCAAATCAACGACTTGCAAAAACTCTCTAATCACCGCCCAGACCTCCAATTTGGTCAGACATCAATGGGCGTCAGAAAAGTCGCTCACGTGACTAAACTGTCACCGAGAAGCCCAACCATACAGTTTCATAATCATATCTCCCAATTCTAACGACATTAGCAACCATCAGCATCCATGTTTTCATTTCAATCGCCCATTGAATACATTCTGCGACCCAACAGTCTCGACGCCTCTCCAAAATCCTCGGACGCTTGTAACACTGGCTTAAGTTTTGCACCCACCATTTAAGACACAAAGGAATAATGGGTTAGTCTGAATGCTCTTTCTCTCTCTCTCTCGCGGTGTAATCTGCGAAGGAGCGCGCCAATTCGCCCGAGCGCCTCCCACTTGGCGGCGCGCGGGGCGTCGTTAAGGGCATTATGAAGGATTAGCCGGGGCGCGCGCGGGCGCCCACGCGCTGCGGCAGCCGTCGGGGTAATCCGCTTCCACGGAGCAGAGGTGACGCCCCGGAGACACGCCACACTCAAGCGGGCGCGCCGACTCTCGAGGTGCTGCCGAGAGGGCGACTGGGCACTCTCACTCTCTTCCACTCCCTCTCACTACTCTTTCTCTCTCTCACCTCTTTCTTTCTTTTTCGCTTTCTCTCGCTCTCACCTCTTGCTTTCTCTCTCTCATCTTTCTCTCTCTCTCACCTCTCTCCTTTCCTTTTTCTCTTTCCCTCTTGTCTTCCCTCTTTCCCCTCTCTTAACCGCTCTTTCTTCTCTCTTTTTCCCCTGTCTCTCATTCACTCCATACTCTAAGATAATGAAAATATTTTCTAATGGGAAAAGAAAACGCAAAGGTGTTCCGTTTATTAATAGCAATGAAAATAATTCCTTTACCGTTTTGACTTCAAAATCATGGATTTCGTAGAAAGTGTTTATTTTTAAATTTTGCAATTTCGTCACAATCCTTTTGTCACTGGAACTTTGAACTCATGTTCATGGCTCGAAGTGCTGCTGTAAACTCGAGAGTTCAATGTGTAATTTGCGAACATCGTGAGTATTCCAATCTTTACGGCAGGCTGTCTAGATTGGGTACGATCGTATAGCATAAAATTTTTCTTCGGGATAACCCACAAATATCTTGAGTGTTTTGACTCATTTTAGGCACATCCTTTGGAGGGTTTAAGAGAGAATAAATTGTCATGAAACTGTTGTGCAATAACGAAGCATTCGGAAATTAAGAGATCGGAAAAAATAATTGGTCATGAAACAAACGACAATCACTCATGACTCCTTGCATGTTAAGGGTAAAAATCATTCATGAAAGCGTTTCACCTTTAAAGTTAATGAAATACATGCAGTATTTACATTTACTTCAGGCTCTTCCTCTATGCTCGAAGGCATTTCAGCGCTTGCCTTTCGCAAGATCAAAGGAGTTCTCGGAAGACCTCCGCGTAGGTTTTCATCGAAAAGCTTTTAATACGACGCGTCGATCTACATTCTCGAGGGCTATTTCATTCACAAATCGAATTCGGGTAACAGAGTTTTCCAAACGCGAAAATTCGTATATATTATTTACCGCTCGTCGGAAACCTACAGAGAGATGGATCAATTACATTTTCATTTGTCTGGAAACGATAACTATGGAATGTCATGAATATTGAGAAATAATGAAAACACCGAGAAAATTATCACATCGCAAATGAAACATATGCAATATAAATGTAAAAAATTCTCCAATTTTGAGACGGAGAGTGGTGTTTAAGAATATATTTTAGAACATTTTGCCTGGTCACTTGAACAACAACAATTTTTATATTTTTTACCCAAATTTTCAAGAGGAAGAATGAGGAAACCAAAGAAATGATTCCTAAACATCTGTAATTCAGAATCTTTTTTCGCCCTCCCCTCCTCAAATTGGGAAGCAAATTCAGAATGGTTTCCATAATTGCGCTCCATTATTTTACAGCTCTGTACTCGTCATATCGGAAACGGAGAATTAATTCCTTCACGTGAGTGACAGATTCATTGCAAATGATGGTACTCGGCGCATTGTATCGAGTGCAATGCAGCTAATTTGCCGCTTGCAGAATGGCTTACAGGAGGACCGAACCAGGAGCTATTGTTGAGGCGGAAGCCCCGAAGCCAGCAATCTCACGGGCGAGCGCTTTGCCAACGGAAGCGGCGGGGGAGGCGCGGGGGCGGCGCGCGGGGCAGCACAGGGGCGCGGGGCGTGGGGCAGCGCGAGGGTAGGCGCGCGGGGAGGGGCGGGGCGGGGCGCGGGGCGGCGCGCGGGGTCAGCGCGGGGGCGGCGCACGGGGTGGCGCGCGGGGCAGGGGCTGCGCGGGGGCGCGGAGGGGCGCGGAGGGGCGCGGAGGGGCGCGGCGGTGGCGCGGGGGGGGGCGGGGGGCAGTGCGGGAGGCGGGGGGGAGGCGGCGGGGGCGGCGCGGGGGGCGGGGACAGGGACGCGGGTAGGTGGTGGGGAGGTCGGTGCAACGGAGGGCAGACCGGACACGGGCGACACTGAAGCCAATGGGCAACCCGTGCAGGAAGGTCAGCTGGCGGAATGGCAAGCACGGACAATGCACGATAATTGCTTTTTAATTCATCCATAATCGTTACATTGTAACTATTACGTCTTTCCAACATAGTAATCTCAAACCTATCTTATATTCGTTTTTGAACTAGTGTGGTCTCTCTATTTTAAATATAATACGACGAGTAGGTCGGTAATTTTTATGAAATTGTGGCTATTGATAGGTTGATGTCCAGAGGTTCTTCAATAAATGAGTACAACATATAAACAATTCACGTACATAATCGGTAGTTTTATTTTAAATGAAGAAATTATGAAACTGCAAGAACACTTTTTAAGTATTCTTTGAATCGTATAAAATTCCAAGTATCAGAATGGAAGTCGATACGAAAATTCTAACTAATCATCGAAATCACGTGAACAAAAACCATCCACATTTTATCGCATACTGTGATTTATCGTGTGCGATTTTATTTATAGATTGATTATCATGGAGGTTAGGGCTATTATTAAAAAGTAGCAAAAATAACTGCCTTTTCAAATCATTTTAAAAATATCTGACTTTTTTGACGCACCGTTTTTGAGATCTAGATTTATCTGCAGGAATGGCAAAATGGCCAACAGAAGTAGCTAAGCGACTTCAATAATGCGGGGAAGCTTGGTTTTGCAGGTATCGTATCGCAGGTAGTTTGATTTGGCTGCTGCCTTGAGCTCCAGATTATTAAAAAGTAATTACGAGTAGAATGTGTAGATCTGCAATTTCTATTAAATATTAGATAAAAATATTAAATATAAATATTAAATATAATATATTAAAATTATTATAGAAAAAGAAATCCAGATGTGTATACCAAGAAACGAGGTAAAATTGGTTAAATTTTTTTTATATTTGACTTGTGAAAATATGACAATAAGATGTGTACACTGTGCAATAGAAATGGCAAACAAGAATGGGAATTCTTAAACTTCTACTCATTACCATTGACTGTATGGTCACGGAAATTATGATATAAAATTATTCCAATTTGTATTTATCGAACAAACATGTATTCATATATTCATATTTTCTTTACTGCTTAAATAGTAAGTACTGAGATAGAAACAAGACGGTCTATTTATAATTTACTATTAAAATAAATTCCTAATAATATTCAAAAGTAACGTCAATGATAGAAATTACGAGTTTTCTCTGTTGTCTGAAAGGCAATTCGTATGCAGAGAACGCAAACGTCCAGACTGCAGTGTACGTAACTCCCACTCAATCGCTGAGGGTACACTGATCAACGCGGCGCGTCACAAGCGAGCTGCGCCGTGGGAAGAGGACGACGCGCGGGCAACCGCACACCGCCCGCGCCCGCGCCCGCGCCCACGCCCCCGCCCGCACCCCGCTCGCGCCCCGCCCGCGCCCCGCCCGCGCCCCGCGCCCGCGCCCCCGCCCGCGCCCGCCGCCGCCGCGCCCCGCCCGCGCCCCGCCGCGCCCCGCCCGCGCCCCGCCCGCGCCCCGCCCGCCCGCCCGCGCCCCGCCCGCGCCCCGCCCCGCCCGCCGCCCCGCCGCGCCCCGCGCGCCCCGCCCCCCCCCGCGCCCCGCCCGCACCCCGCTCCGCGCCCGCCCGCCCGCCCCGCCCGCCCGCCCCGCCCGCGCCCCGCCGCGCCCCGCCCGCGCCCCGCCCGCGCCCCCGCCGCGCCGCCCGCCGCGCCCCCGCCCGCGCCCGCCCGCCCGCGCCCCGCCGCGCCCCGCCCGCGCCCCCGCCCGCGCCCCGCCCGCGCCCCGCCCGCGCCCCGCCCGCGCCGCCCCGCCCGCCCGCCCGCGCCCGCCCGCGCCCCGCCCGCGCCCCGCCCGCCCCGCCGCGCCCCGCCGCGCCCGCCCGCCGCGCCCCGCCCGCCCCCGCCCGCGCCCCGCCCCGCCTCGCCCGCCCGCGCCCCGCCCACGCCCCCCGCCGCGCGCCCGCCCTCGCCTCCCGCCGCGCCCCGCCTGCGCCCCGCCGCGCCCCGCCCGCGCCCCGCCGCGCCCCGCCGCGCCCCGCCCGCGCCCCGCCCGCGCCCCGCCGCGCCCCGCCCGGCCCCTCGCCGCCTCGCCCCTCCCGCCCGCTGCCCCTGCCCCGCCGCTGCCGCCTCGCGCCGCGCCCGCCCGCGCCCCGCCGCGCCCCGCCGCCCCCGCCCGCGCGCCCCGCCGCGCCCCGCCGCGCCCCGCCTCGCCCGCCTCGCACCGCCGCGCTCACCTCGCCCCACTGCCTCCGCCGCCCGCGCCCTGCCCTCGCGCCTCCGCCTCGCCCTGCTCCCTCCCGCCGCCCGCGCCTTCCCCCCACTGCCCTGCCGCGCTGGCCCACGCCCACCGCGCTCCCGTCGCGCTTCCACCGCGCTCCTTGCCTGCGCGGCCTGTCGCCCTCGCTCCGTCCGGCCACCGCGCTCGCCGTGCCCGTTACACGCGCGGGCGAGCTTATCTGCGAGCAAATGCATCGAGGCCGCTGCACCTCGTTAATGGCTTTCCAGCTAGTAGCCTCTCCGGCAGCACGCTGCATTGTTTGTAATTGTAACAGGCGACACTAGGTATATTGCGTTGTGAACTACATAATAGCTAACTACAAAGTTATATCAAATGTCAATCATATCGATTGCCCACTTTTTGTCCTCCACATTTTTCTTCGCCTCAAAATGACACCATTGAATTGAAGTCAATTATATAAATTATAATGAATATTTTTGCAATATTTAAATTGAGTGCTTAATTTTAAATTATTTCAGCTCAGTAATACATATTATATTCTACAGATAAAAATTAATTCATCTAGAACGTGTGATACTCCGGTCATTTGAAAATTGGGGTATAACTAACAATAATTTCTTATTCTGTCATAAACTCGAATTGTCACGATCAACCAAAAGCATCACAATGTTATCTAGTTATGAATTCTGACGTTTCATTCTTGTTTTGTGTCTTATTCGTAAATCTGTCTTATTGTAATAATGTAAAAATCTTGTAAAAATGTGTTATACGTAAATCTCTGTACTACAGAAATACATTTTTGATCAAAATTATAGCGGGATAATTAGCATTCAATGCTCTAAGATGGTGAATTTGTTAGTTTACTACATTTTAAAGGGCGCGAGTTACCGTCATTTTAGGGTCGTGGATATTCGAAGAATAGAAAATTCATAGGTCATGCTAATGTTTGGCATGCAAAACATTGGATAAATTCCCGATGAAAGTATATCCTTCGACAATGCCCCGCCGCCTCAGGTTCTATTTTCGCTCAGCGAGTAAACCAACCAAGTGAAAGGCAAATATGACTGACGCCAATGTTGTGACTGTCACTAACAGCGTATATCAAACACGAAATCAATTAGTATTGCTACCAAACCTCAGGGCTGTAAAAATAACTTTCCAGTATTCGCTTATGACGAAGGTGGATTAATGAATTAATTTCCCAGTATTCGCAACGAACAAATGAAAGGGCGGTATCAATCACAGAGCAATTGCAGTGTAGCAGCCAGCGTGAAGCACGGAAGGCGGACGAGGAGATACGAACGCCAGAACCATGGCCAGGCACAGGCGTATCGCCAACTGCCTTTACATCCCCTCTCCGCCCCGGTCACGAGCGGGGAATACTGTTCTAACACGACTGGTGCGAGAGCTCCATTTCGGTTCATTACACATAGGTATTGAAACTAAATTAATAAAACAGCTGTTCTGTGATCTTTTACATGACAAACCGTACAGTCACTGGTAATCTCTGAATAACTTTGGTGGCAGTAAACCCTAACTTTTATTCAGCACACTGATGCACGGGAATTGCAAACATCAGCTTAAGAATAAAACTTGCTCGTTAATTAATGTAATTAGTTGTGATGGTTTTTGAAAACAGAAAACTTCTCATATCAAAGAATAAATTTAAATAAGATGGTTAAATAGCAATCGCTCAATCCAAGCGTAAGGAAAGGCACACCAAGGACAAGCTTATTTAATAGAGAATAATACATTGTCATTTACAATTTTTAAATAACACAAAATGAATTGTAATAAATAACAGAAAATAAATAAAAAATGAATAAATTCAAAAAAAATATTTCAATTATAATAAATATCACGTAATGTATGCAATAGACAATAAAATGGGTATAATAGACGGATGTAATTTTTTTCTGGGGCCTTTTCCAACCTCCAGCCGGTTAACCTTCATGTCCCAATGGGATTCATGTTCGACCATACACTACCCTACACACCAATACAGGTGCGGTCTCCTCTGCTCCGCGGTCAGCAGAACGCGAGTCCCTCCGCGAATACACCTACATGAGAGAGACAAGGGACAAAGAGCCATTGCCCAAGGCGGGACTCGAACCCGCGATCTTTCGGATCGAAGCGCTGAGTTGGAACACGCTCTTAGCGACCTCGACCAACGGAAGCAATTTAATTTTTAATTCATTTATGTATTCTATATTATTTACCTTCAAAACACTAAAAAGCGAAATTAAAATGTGTCGTATAAGCAGAGAAGAGAACATATTGAAACATTTTTATTTTTATTAAACAGCATTATAAACGACCTTTTCTGATGTAAGTAATCGTTTAAAGGACATTTTACGACAAAAATGATAACGTATTAAATTTACAGTACAAAGAATTGCGTCTTCACATATTCAACCAATCGGAGCGAGAGCATGGTTGGGAGGTAGCGGTGAACGGAGCAGCCGACCATCGTTTTCTCGCACAGATGTCAAAAACTCGAGACGTTACAAGAAAGTTGTTTTGAAAACTTACGTTTGATTCTCTCGTAAATTTATAATGATGTTATATAAAAAAATTGCGAATTGCGTTTATAATGTTGCTTATTTGCATTTGCACAAATTTGAAATCTCATTTCTAACATCGCTCGTTTTCAAAACATTTACTCGTGCAATAAAGCTTAACATTATAAACTAATTGCATGAACTATTATGTTCCGCCTCCCCGGGTGCCTCTTCGGTTAGTGTGCTCGCTTTCCACGGCGCTACCCCGGATTCGATTCAAATTATACCTGTGATAAGGCAAATTAAACCTGTGCGCTTTCCTTTTAAATGTCCCAGTCATCTATTGCTGTGTGACGATGCGTAATTCCACCATAAGGTTATGAAGACCAGTATAGTCGGTGTACGGATGTCTTCGCGTTAACCACACGAACCCCTTATCCCATGGTCGAGAGGCTGGGTCGGCCGAGGCCCGTAGCGGGCTGTCGAGCTATAGAACAGGAACTATGATTCGGTGGTATAATGGTCAGCGTTCCGGACTGTTGTACCCGAGTTTGTGGGTTCAAACTCGATCGACGCCGTGGATTTTTTAAGGGCGAAAAAATCCCTCGTACGCCATCCGTCGGAGGGGAAGTAAAGCCGGCTGACCCATGTAGTAGATTTACTGCATGTAAAATATCCTCAAGCCTAAAAGAAGCCTCTGAGCAAAATTGAGATCCGCTAGTTTCGTCGCCCAAGATAATACCTCCTTTCTCTGCTAGGTGGTGAAAGGAGCGTATCGAAATTTGCGTGCTTAGACAGAAGAGCGGGCCTGATGGCCGGAGTCTCGCCACGTGAAATAAGGCATTAACTTGGTTTGGTTTGGTTTTTTCGTGTTTCCGGGCGCGTCAACTGCTTTGGTCATTAGTCCCGTTAGTGTAGTACATGTTTGTTTCTCTGGAGATGGCGGTGATCTTCCCCCGTTTGATGGCGAGATCCGGCGACGACTTACCGTCGGCTAGTGGGGTTTCCCCCTAACCAGGACTCTCCCACCAGCGGGGCACCGCCCCAGCCGGGACAAGCTCTAAGCTCCCGACCGGTCTCCCGGAATATGTGGTAGTGTAGTGCATGTTAGTGTAAGTGTGTGTGTAAGGGGGTGAGGATAGGACAAGGAAGGGGAAGGACAGATCGCGCGCGGTCCTTGGCCCGTTTGGTAGGGTACTGCTCCGGCATTCGCCTGGTGTTGATCGGAGAAACCACGGAAAACTACCGATCAGAGCAGCCGGCCGCTGGAATTCTCCTCCAGACAGCGCCTAAATTCGACGTAGCTGAAAAGCTAGTGTCGAAAACCCTGCCACCACCAGGACTCGAACCTAGGACCTCCCGGTGAGAGGGCATGATGCCCCAGCGAAGCGAGGCTGAGAGCTGAACCCCGCAGCGCGCGTGCGCCCGAGAGTGCAATCCCGCCTCGTGCGGCGTGCGCGCGGGGCGGTGTGTCGGCCGTGGACGTGACGGGCTGTCGTGCGCGGCCAGCGCTCCGCGGGGGGTCCGGGGCGGCACCGGAAAGCCGCGCAGGGGGGCGGGGCGGGGGGGACAGGGCGCGCTATCGAAGTGGGGCGCATTAATCGCAGTGGCCCGCGCGAATTCCTCGCGATGCGTGCCAAGGACGACGCCAGCGCCACCGCCGCCCCCGGCAGGCCAACGGTTCGCCACGCGTCGAGGGCTTTCCTACGTCCTCGGCACACGGGTACGGTCATCAGTTACGGCGCGGGCTGGAATTCGCCTCGCGTTTTCCTGGCCTTTCTTGGCAATTTCACGGCATTCCGCAACGAAATCCTCCGAAGTACATTTGTATAAAATTCCGGGGAAAATTTAGGAGAACCTTACATCCTAATGTCGCGGCGTTGAAATTCCTCATCTTTCGTTGGATTTTGCTTGACAATTTCGCGGCATTCCTTCACGAAATATCTTAAATTTTATCTATGTATTATTTTGGTAAAGGAATAAAATTGTAAACCCTTACAGCCTAATGACCCAACATTGAAATCTTTTATATTTTCATGGCTTTTCGTGGACAATTTCACGGATTTTATTGACAAATCTTGTAGATTTTATGGATGTACAAACCAGGTAATGGAATAAAATTGAGGAGAAACTTACAAATCAATGTCGCAGGTTGAAATCTCTCACATTTCTCTCGATTTTCCTTGACAATTTAATGTAATTCTTTGACTAAATCTTCTACATTATGTATTCGTGTCATTCCGGTATTCGACCAAATTGTAAGAGATCCTTTGTACCTAATATCGTAGGTAAAAATCTCTTACATTTCTCAGTCTTTTCCTTCACAGATTCTTGGCACACCCCTACCATTCCTGACAATAAAATAAAATTGTTGGAGAAAAGAAGAACCTTCAGGTTGCGAATTGTGTCACTTTTCATATATAGTCCATTCCCATGACCTCTAAAGACGCCGACAGCACTGCGAGAATCTATGGTGTGGTCTAGGCTCAAATTGCACTCAAGCGTCATCGGAAAGATTGGACTTGTTTTATTAGCAGTCTATGTTTAATGAATCGTCCAATAGATAAGCAATGCTGCTGTTTCCAATTGTAATAGTTGTAATTTCGCTAATGCGTTAATTTAGAGAGAACCATGTATAGAAAGAGCTTAAACAAGACTGCGAAATATCTGATTTGATTCATTATTACCGACCTATTATTACCCGATTATTACATGACCTCGGGAAAGTTAATACATTTTATTAATTTTTAATTACTTTAATTAAATCAATCTATTCATTAATTAATTAAATTAATTCAATCTATCATTTTTATTTTTGTTTTATTAATTTAAATTAAATTTGTTTTCACTATAATTTAAAATATAAACGTCCATGTATTGTGACATCAAATGTTTGATCTCGTAGCTCGCATTACAATTGCTTGATAACGTTGTATTTATTTTGTAAATTCAATGCATCACAATACTCCGTGATCCGGTGCGGAGTCATTCAATCGTTGAAATTTCATAATCTCACAGTGCTACGTATTTCCATGTATATGACACATTTAGCAAGAAAATTCTTTGTTCTCTATTTCTGACAGAGTTAAACATTTGCGTGGCGAGTGTCTCACTATTCTCGATGATGTAACGATGATCTAGCTGTGGCAATTTTTTTTATTAAACTTTGTCCCGAATAGCGTAGAGAAGAACTCTTAAAAAGGTTTCGTTGAAATTTCTGACTTTTCCAAAATTGAAAAAGGTCAATTTTTCGGCGTCTTTCTACAACTATAATTTTGAAGAGTTTTTTTTGAGAATGAAATTGAATGTTCGAAGACATCTTGAATTAAGATCATGAACAATTTTTCGGAAATAAGTGGGTTTATCGTAATTTTGCGTAAAATTTTCAACAATAATTTTCAAAAAAACGCCACAAAATTTTGCTTTTACATTTCCTCCTCGTATGTCTCAAAGCACAGCTAGAAAGTTCTTCTCGATGTTAATGCATTTTTTTTAAGTTTCTGAAAGCGGGTGCAAATTTTTTCTTTACTTTTTCCACGAATAGGGCCCAGGGCGCGTCGAATTGGCGTCGAAAGTTAGCGTCGAAAGTTCGAATTTTCGAAAATTGCACAAGTTCGAAACATTGCGAGATAGTATGTGCTAGTGTAACACAAGTAGTTAAGTTTGCTTCAATGATCATCTTCATATTCTGAATGTATCGATTTCTTACAGTGTTTGACAATGTTACATACTCAAAGTAAGAATAACACGCTTTTTCAATTCATATTCGTTTAAATATGAATCTTATCGTTCATAATTGCCATTTATTTATTTATTTTACGTCAAAAAAAGAGTTAAAACTGCGTATGACGTGCTATAGGGAAAAGTGAATTGTGTGCACATTATCAAAATTCTGTGATCCCTACACTAAGTCATATACTACTTGAATTTTGAAAAAAAAATTAACGTTAAAAATTAACTTAAAATTAATTTTACGTTACAATTTAGGCTGACCTATCCATCTCATTGTAAATATAAGAAAATATTATAAATTCGATTTAAAAAGAAATCATATTTATAAATTAATTAAGACAGCACGAAATATATAAAGAACAAGTTAACAAATTCTCGAGAAAACATTTTCTAATGTCACAGTTTCAAGGTACTCCGATAAAAGTACGTTTCCCCAGGGCAATAGAGCAAACACAAGTTTGGTCAAACGCAGTCGTAATCTCCATTCATCTACCAGAAAGGCGTCCCTTTGAACGTCTTCTGTTGCCGGCGTTCATTCACGGCTGATTGAAGGCGTCGGCGGCCACGTGGCGCTGATCCGCACCTGTCGCCGCCGCAACGCCTCGTAATCGCTGCGTAGGACGCACAGCGCCGCGCCGCCCCGCGCCGCTCGATCTGATCCGGATCAGGGTTGCCAACGCTCCTCGTGCTTCAGTTGTGATCGCCTAACAACGCCAGGGCCAAAGACCGGCGGAGATGGTGCACTGTTGCGACTCGGACTGGGAGCTTCCATGTTTCGATTGATTGATGATTCCCCGCTCGTCAACTGCTAAGGTCATTAGTCCCAATAGGGAAGGACCGGGAGCGGTAGCTCAGTGCATCAACTGATGTCACTGCAGCGCCTCTCACCGGGAGGTCCTAGGTTCGAGTCCTGACGGAGGCTGGATTTTCGAAACTAGCTTTTCAGCTAGGTCGAATTCAGTCGCTGTCTGAAGGAGAATTCTAGCGGCCGGCTGCTCTGATCGGAAGTTTTCCGTGGTTTCTCCGATCAACACTAGGCAAATGCCGGAGCAGTACCCTACAAAACGCGTCATGCACCACGCGCGAACTGTCCTTCCTCTTCCTTGTCCCATCCTCCCCCCTTACACACACACACACACACACACTTACACTAACATGCACTACACTACCACATATTCCGGGAGACCGGTCGGGAGCTTAGAGCTTGTCCCGGCTGGGGCGGTGCCCCGCTGGTGGGAGAGTCCAGGTTAGGGGGAAACCTCACTAGCCGACGGTAGGTTGGCGCCGGATCTCGCCATCAAGCAGGGGAAGATCACCGCCATTTCCCGACAGAGAAAACCTGCACTAAACTAACGGGACTAATGACCAGAACAGTTGACGCGCCCAGAAACAAAAAAATCAATCAATCAATCAAACTACCACATATTCCGGGAGACCGGTCGGGAGCTTAGAGCTTGTCCGTACTGAGGCGGTGACCCGCTGGTGGGAGAGTCCTGGTTGGGGGAAATCCCACTAGCCGACGTTAGGTCGGCGCCGGATCTCACCATCCTGCGGGGGAAGACCACCGCCATCTCCCGAGAAAAACATGCACTACACTAACGGGACTAATGACCAAGGAACCCGGAAACAGGAAAAAATCAAATCGAAGGGGAAGGGCACGTTTTCTCAGCAGGAGGTGGCTGTGATCTTCCCCCGCTGGATGGCGCGATCCGGTGAAGACCTACTCGTCGGCTTGCGGGGTTTTCCTCACCAGGTATCTCCCTTTAGCGGTGCACTGCCTCCAGCCTAGGCAAACTCTTAAGCTTCCGGCTCGTCTCCCGGCGTCTCCCGGCATGTGCGGTAGTGAAGTGCTTATAAGTGTTAGTGTGTGTAAGGAGTGAATATAGGACAAGGAAAAGAAAAGAAAGATTGCGTGCGGCCCGTGTTCCAGCATTCGCTTGGTGTTGATCGCAAAACGGTAAGCTACCAAACAGAGCAGTCGGCCACTAGAATACTCCCCCTGACAACGACTGAATTCGACCTAGCTATCCAGCTGGTGTCGAAAATCTTGCCACTGTCGGGACTCGAACCTAGATCTCCCAGTCAGAGAGACTGCAGTGACATAAATCGGGACTCAAACCCGAGTGATGTCACTGCAGAGATATCTTGAGACTAAGATACTCTGAGCCACCACTCAAGGGTTTGAGTCCTGACGGTAGCGATTTTTTGACACAACCTCAATAACGGTATAATTCGTCGGCTGTATGGAGGAGAATTTGGGGGACTGACTGCTCTGTTAGGTAGTTTTCATAGCTGCTCCGATCAATAGGAGGCAAATGCCAGAGAAGGGGAGACTTAGATGGGCCATCTCGGTTTCAATGTTTTATCTCTTTTATGATTTAAAAAAATGGTAAGTCTATGTTGTGACCGGGAGCGGTAGCTCAGTGCATCAACTGACGCCACTGCAGCGCCTCTGACCGGGAGACCCTACGTTCGAGTCCTGTCGGCGGCAGGATTTTCGACACTAGTTTTCAGCGAATTGACTCGCTGTCTGGAGGAGAATTCTAGCGGCCGGCTGCTCTAATCCGTAGTTTTCCGTGGTTTCTCCGATCAACACCAGGCGAATGCCGGAGCAGTACCCTAGCAAACGAGCCACGGACCGCGCGCAATCTGTCCTTCCTCTTCCCTGACCTATCCTTTCCCCTTACACACACACTTACACTAACATGCACCACACTACCACATATTCCGGGAGACCGGTCGGGAGCTTAGAGCTTGTCCCGGCTGGGGCGGTGCCCCGCTGGTGGGAGAGTCCTGGTTAGGGGGAAACCCCGCTAGCCGACGGTAGGTCGGCGCCGGATCTCGCCATCCAGAAGGGGAAGACCACCGGCATCTCCCGTGAAACAAACATGCACTACACTAACGGGACTAATGACCAGAGCAGTTGAGTGCCTTGCGGCCTGAGGCTTGCGCCTTTTTCACCTCTGTTGCCGCGTACTTGTGCCGAGTCGGCCGGGGCTCCAGAAGGCTGCGGGCTTATAAACATGATGAGTTAAAATCGCTAAGGCTTCCCTTTTGGCGAACGATTCCGGAGTTTTAGCTAACGTGCGCATACACAATATGGCTTTTTGAACACCAAACGCTGCACTGCGCATTCGCGCGTTCTAAAACCCTGGTATCGCTCGTCAAAAACGAAGCATGTAAAAAGGGTATAAGGAAAACATAACGTCATACTTATAGATGAAGTCCACTTACAAATTATGTTCTTAAACAGAACATTTTAGTAATAGGCTTGAGAAGACTGAGTCCTCTGTCAAGGAAAACGTTCGTTGAAGAGTTCGTCAAATTTATCATTTGTAAGGTAAGTGATTTAAGGGTGCGACACGTGTAACAAACTACAATGGTGTGGAAGCAGATCTCGCAAGGCAAGGTGGTTTCCTGCTATCGAAGGCGGTATACGAAGAAGAGTATTTCATAAACAAAAACATTATATAGTCTGAGATGTCTTCCTAAACCACGGTTCCTTTTTCTCAGAATATTTTAAATTATATTCAAGGGAAGAGGGGCAAAGCTTCTGCATCATCCTCTTAGAAGAGAAATCTAGAAAAATTCTTGAACTTACTTATAAAGAAGTACAAATTCCACATACATATTGAGATCGCAGATCCTTAAGCTTCTTAGCAAAAGAATCCACATTTTCTAGATGTCTTTAACGTTTGAACCATAAAATGGCTTCATAAAACGTGAAACGTGAAAATATATTCATCCCGAACTAAACGCACAAATAAGTTTCATATGTGTAGTCATAAACTATCAAAAACAAGACTTACGTTAGAAAATAAGTAGCTAAGAACTGAGCAGAAACGATGAAATCGGATTATACTATTTTGGATGGAAATATAGTTGTCCAAGTGACTTCACTCAATCACTACGAGCCGATGAAATATAGTCGGCATCTCTTGTGCTCTCTGCATCTATACTTGCAACATATATGAACACCGAAATGAAAAAATCCTTACCTTCTCTATTGGACGCGATAAGGAGTTCGATGACCTAAATGAATGATATTTCCGGGCACATTTGCTCGATATTCCGGCCACACTGGTTGGTGACATTCGGCGCCGACCAATCCGTCGACTAGCGGGGTTATCCTCTCCAGGTATTTCCCCCAGCAGGACACCGTCCTAGCTGGGACTTGCTCTCAACACCCAACCGGTCTCCCGGCATACGCAGCAATGTAGTGCATGTAAGTGGAAGTGTGTGTGTATGTGTGTGTGTGTGTTTAAGTATGAGGATAGAACAAGGAAGAGGAAGGAAAGAGCGCGCATGGTCCGTGGCCCGTTTGTTAGGGTACAGCTCCGGCATTCGCCTGGTATTGATTAGAGAAACCACGAAAAACTACCGATCAGAGCAGCTGGCTTTCTCCTCCTGACAGCGACTGAATTCGATCTAGCTATAGTATAGCTAGTGCCGAAAATCCGTCACCCTCAGGACTTGAACACTACGACCTCCCGGTCAACGATCCAGGAGAGGCAAAGGCTCTGGGCTAAACTCTGTCACTGAAACACTTCGATAACTATCCGACTATTAGACATTTCGGAAATTGTTCTCCTTGAAAGTAATTTTTGGAAGCGTATATCTTTGAAAACTTAGAAGTCACATTCGATCCGATCCGATCCGATCCGATCCGATCCGATTCGATTCGATGCGATGCGATGCGATTCAATCCATTTCTTCTAAGAAACCAAAATGAAATCAAGAGACATGGGAACGAAAGGAAATCCGATCCGTCCAACGACAAAAAACATTACGAACGCGCGCGAGTATATACTCGAGGACTATACTACAATAACTATACTATAGAGTATACTATACTATAAGGACGACGCGCCAGCCTGCACGTCTGGACAACCCTGGCAGCAGGACGAAGCGGCGTCGGCCTCTATTCGGTTCCCAGCGCTCCACTAAGCCGCACGCCTCAAAGCAGAGCGACGAACCACGCTCCTTTGCCTTCGCGCACCGCGCACATCTGCCTGAATTTGCACAGACAGATTACGATCTGGTGGGACCCCACGTAACGACAGTCTTCGGTGTTTTGATATTCTGTGCAAGGAAAAGGAACAAGAGCAAAAAGAACTCTCCGTGATAAAGATCTACCGTTGTAAAATACTGAGCTCGTTCTGAATCATAATCCGTAAACTGGCGGCAACAAAGTTTCTTCTCTACTGAAAAAAATCATTTCTGTGACTGGAAATAGTAAAGCGGCTCTGTCAGATTTTCCACAACCCATTGCCTTTTGAAGTTCACTCCCGATTAGATTTTTCGATAAAATACAAGGTGTACTAAAAAATACATCACTAAAAAAACGTAGTTCCAATGAATGTGAGGTACATAAAGTATGAATGAAATTGCGGCTCACATGTGATTAAATATCTGCCAACGTAAATACGTGTAACTACTAAATCATTCCTACAAAAACAACGAGAAATGTGACCATCAATGAAAATACTATAGTTGTGAGTGGATGTAAAAGCTTTTGAACTTCTTGTGGGGTGTATTTCATGATACATAAAAGGATACAGGGTTTTGATAGTGAAAACATCAACGACTGTGCAATGTCTAATAATATTTATATAACACTTAAATTATATTAATTTTCTCAGAACAGCATTTTTTACTTCATACTTCATCAAACACCTCAAATCGTACACAAGGCCACTTCTGTAAATTGAGTAAAGGAATCCACGGAGAAAATACGATATCATTATCCTAAGAAAAATGTGCTCCGATTCCAAGAACAATAGTATCTTTACGAAAAGAGTGATAACCTACAAGGACGGATAATGAATGGGTATTTAGAGCATGGACAATATCGCTCCACAGAACGATGCCAGACGAGTATTATGAGAAATGTAATATTAATGTGAATTTTCTTAACATTGTATAATTGGAGAAATTACTGCCGTACAAGACATGAAGTAATACCATCGGTTACATCACAAGCCACAGTAACTTAAGAACAGTGACACACATTTTCTCAAAATTTTCCTCTCTCCCACAAATACACATGGACTTAAGAAACACAGGGTCTCATTTCAAAACGTCGGAGTGAGAAGCTAAAAAAGGTGACAGGCGAGCGAAAGCTCAGAAGACACATTTCATGCTTTAGCTATAGCAACGACAACACGAATAGCGAAGACAGTATATGACTAAATTTTAGAGAAGACGGCGTTGATATTCATGTTGGTAGTTGTGAAGACATCGGAGGTGTCCCAAACGGCGTTGTGTGGGGGCATGAGCGGTATTGTTTGTAGTGGAGTAGACGGTGATGAGGTCGTAAGAAAACAAATATCTGGTAAAATAGGATGCATATGCTTGTGCTGTCAGGGCGGTGTATGAGAAAATGGTAGTAGAGGAGCTGTAGGCGGCTAGTGATGGGGCGACGGCTACGGGAAAGGAGGACCAAAAGAAACAAAAGACGACGATGATGACGATGGGGATGAAGGGAAAAGGACGAAGAGTTAGAAGAGGAGGAAGGGATGGGGCTATGATGAGAAGGAGGATACGTCAACACTTGAAATACGTCTGAGGAGGCGACGGTGAAGGAGACTGAGACGCCGGCGGCTGAGGAGGCAAGAAGAAATTGGGGGGAAGGGGCTGACGAGGAGGGAAGGAAGAGGACGAGAGGAGGAAAGTGAGGAAGATAAGAATGAAGAAGGCAACAATTAGGAGTATAAAAACGTGTAGAATCATGAGAATAAGCAGGAGAGAAACAGCAGCAGCAGCAGCTCCAGGAAAAGAAAAAAAAAGGGGGAAGGGAAAAAACGAAAGCGACGGAGGAGGGAGCGTCGAAGGCGGTGGCCGGCGGGGTTAATTTGGAAGGGGTCAGCAGAAGGGAGGCGCGTGGCGCCCGCGGCGACAGCGGAGACGGAACTCGGATATGCGCTAACGACGGGCGGCTCCGCCTCCGCCACGCCTGGAGGATCGCCAGCGCCCTCGCCCAGCCCGCCGCCCCGCGCCGCCCCCGCCCCGCGCCGCCCCGCCCCGCCGCACCCCGCGCCGTCCCCGCGCCGCCCCAGCGCCGCCCCGCGCCGCCCCCGCGCCGCCCCGCGCCGCCCCGGCCCCGCGCCGCCCCGCGCCGCCCCGCCCCCGCCGCCCCGCGCCGCCCCGCCGCCCCACGCGCCGCCACCAGCGCCGCCCCCGCGCCGCCCCCGCGCCGCCCCGCGCCGCACCCCGCGCCGCCCCGCGCCGCCCCCAGCGCCGCCCCGCGCCGCCCCGCGCCGCCCCCGCGCCGCCCCGCACCCCCGCCCCCCGCCCCGCGCCGCCTCCGCGCCGCCCCACGCGCTGCCCCGCGCCGCCCCGCGCCGCCCGCCCCGCGCCCCGTCCCCGCGCCGCCCACCGCACCGCCCACCGCACCGCCCCCCGCGCCGCCCCCCCGCGCCGGAATTCCCACGAGGAATCTGTGTTGGCATTCTGTTTACAGCGCCCCAGGTGGCACCGGGCCTCGCAGCCAGGGCCGCACTCACCCGCCCCGCGCCAAGCGAGATCTTTCGAAAGCAGCGCTAATTGAAATCGCATTCCATACTCTCGTTGCGTGAGCTATACGTCACGGCACCGGGATTTACCGCGCCGTATATAATTATTTGAATTTCCATATAATCGTTTCGGACTGTGTAAGTGCAATTTAGGAATTCAGGAATAATCAGTGCGACTATTTTATTAGTGCTCCGTGATCGTGGAAAATTCTGCTTGGCGGACGGGATCTCAATCACCGAGGAACGAAGCGCTGAGCTCCTCTGGGAACGCTGCTCAAGGTATCGCCCTGCAAAAGGGATGCTTTCCAGTCTTGGTGAATAATCGGTTTGTGATGACTTGCCCGGAGTTCACTCTCAAACAAACTGTTCGTTAAAATGTGTCAAACAGTTGTGTGCATCGTATCCTGGAGTCTTTCTTCCAAATGTTTACAAATGAAGAGCGTAATTACGGTCATTTTCAACAGGACTCCTCAGCCGCCCACAGTACTTCAGTTTACATGCCGTTTACCGAGAATAATTATCTTACCTGGTTTGTGACCTGCACGCTCATCTGATCTGACACCGTGCGATTTCTTTCTTTGGGGATTCCTAAAAGATCCTTCACATACAATAGAATTACTTTAACACAGAGCTCCTTTAATCAGTCATACGAAACGATGTTGCTGAGATGTATGAGAAGATATTAAGCATCTTACAACTATTCATTAATGAAGCTTTATTTAGCGTAAAATAAACACTCCAGGTCGCAAAAGAAAACCACCGAAAAGTAATAATATTAAAATGAATAAATATATTGATGAGCCACAAAATCGAATTCTTCCGAATTTTTGCTTTACATGTTCTCCGAGTTCTACAAAAATTTGAAGCACGGACATTGTTAACATTGTTGTATGGATGTTTTCAATCTAAACATTTCTGACAAAATTTTACTTTTAAAATTCATCTTTGAAACTGCCTTCCTACATTGGTGGTTTTCCTCATTTGCCTCGTACTTCCGCCGAATGAAATAAAAAATCGGGAACAGATTAGCACATACTCGCACGAACACACGCGTAGTCCTGCGTACACAACTCAACAACCACAAAACACACACACACACACACACACACACACACGACGAAATTAAGCAACTCGCCAATACGTGCCCGTATCACTATCGCCTCGTAACAGCGAGGGTTATTTACCTTCCACGCGAAGCCCGGAATCGCGACACCCACAAACGAGGCGACCTCGTCGCGGCGGGATTTGCGCCGGTTCGTTAAACGAGCTATCGCGTGCGGGCGGAGGGGGCGGGGCGGGGCGGGGCGGGGCGAGCGGATCGCGCCCGACCTACACCACGCGCTATCGAAGTGGGTCGCCCGGCCCACCCGCCGGCGGCCCGCACGCGCCCACGCCCACGCCACGCCACGATACTGCCCGCCCCTCACTGGCCTATATCGCCTCTGGGATATGGCACGTGCGCCCAGACCGAATGCCCACTGCCGTTGGGCTGTGAACGGCACGGTTTTCAGCTTACTTCAAAACTGAAGGAGATACTGAATTAGGCTTTCAAATTTCGGGTACTTTCACAGTCGATTCCGTAAGTCGTCAACCGATGGTTATTTTTCTCAGAAAATGTTTCTACAATCTTGCCGAATTGGTTTTATCTATAAACACGTTCACGTTATTCATAAAGTATTTCCTATATGGATATTCATGACAAAATTTTAGTTTTTCGAAACTTATGGTCGGAATAAAGTCCTCTAGCAGGAACGCTACTCACTTTTACCATGATTATTCAGTTTTACCACGATTATTCACACTTAATGAAACAGATTGATTGATTTGATTTATTTATAGTCGCATCAACTACATATGGTTATTAGCGACTATTAATGAAACAGAAAACACTAAATAAAAACGAGTTATGTGTGACACATCATCCCGACTTTAGGATTACAAAATTGTCGAAAGATAATCCATTCGGTAACATTCGTCTACTGAACTACAGCTGATGCAAACTTTGTAGGACAATAAAATCCTATAATCCTTTTTTTCACCATACTTTTTCGTACTGAATTAAAATTGAAGAGCCCATTTTACATTTTTACAGAATAAACGCGACCAGGTTAACCGATCACGAAATATGAAGGTTGTATCATAATCGGCACTTTACATATTGAAGTAACAATTAAATTATATGATTTCCACTCATAATTTTAATGGTAGGTAGTGGTTTTTTAGCCCATATTTGTTGCTGGAGCCCCAGGAAACCTGTCCGTCTATACTGCTTAGCTATACCACTGACACTGAATATCACTCCTCTGCCAAAATAAGCATCTCCTCACCAGACCCGTATCGGTTTTATTTATTTATTAATGATTTTTTTTAGAAGTCTTGAACTGTTGAGGTCATTTACACCCATGAGTAATGATCTAATAGGTACATAACTGCCATAATGATTGTGGGGTGACTTATAATGAATAAATGGTGGAGTAATAGAAGAAACGAGAGAGCCACAAGAAAACGTATCGAGAGCTCGCTTTCGATTGGTCAAGGATCAAATGCGAGTTCATTGCGCTTGATCGGGAGCGGTAGCTCAGTGCATCAACTGATGTCACTGCAGCGCCTCTGATCGGAAGGTCCTAGATTCGAGTCCTGACGGAGGCAGGATTTTCGACACTAGCTTTTCAGCTACGTCGAATTCAGTCGCTGTCTGCAGGAAAATTCTAGCGGCCGGCTGCTCTGATCGGTAGTTTTCCGTGGTTTCTCCGATCAACACCAGGCGAATGCCGGAGCAGTTCCCTACGAAACGGGACACAGACCGCGCGCGATCTGTCCTCCCTCTTTCTGGTCCTATCCTCTCCCCTTACACACACACTTACACTAACATGCACTACACTACCATATATTCCGGGAGACCGGTCGGGGGCTTAGAGCTTGTCCCGTCTGGGGCAGTGCCCCGCTGGTGGGAGAGTCCTGGTTAGGGGGAAACCCCACTAGCCGACGGTAGGTCGGCGCCGGATCTCGTCATCCAGCGGGGGAAGATCACCGCCATCTCCCGAGAAAAAAATATGCACTACACTAACGGGACTAAAGACCAAAGGAGTTGACGCGCCCGAAAACATGAAAAAAACAAACAATCAATCAACATCCAATGCGCTTGAAGGCGAACGTAATTGCCAGCTCATCACGACTCCTTCCCAAGAACTCACATGTGAGGGACGCTTGTTTCTTAGCAAAGGTGACCTATTTCCAATCAGCACATCACTGTTCGCATGGGAACTTTGCCTTTAGTCGGAAACAACAACGGGAGAGGGTTGCCGACGAAAGACCGGCAAACAAGATTTAGCGGGATTCGGGTGACACTGTGACCTCTGTGCAATATTATTCTACTGCAGCACGAGGCAATGGATATCCGTGACGACCATGCAGATACCTTCCTCTCAGTCGGTCGTAAGTGAGGTTCTGCGCCAGACCGTTGCAACAATTGATCGACTCTCGTCTCCTCATCCAACCGAATAACCTATCAGCTCATCTTGTATGTATGGAAATATGTCGCTTCGGTATAACATATACAGGATAAGAAAAGAATAATAGAAATAAAACGAAAATATAAAAACTGACTGTGAGTGATTATAAAGAAATTATATTTGACCTACGCGTTCTTTTAAAGAATTTTAGAAATTTTTCCTTATTTAGCCCTTATTTAGCGCCAATTACTCACTGGCCTTCCTCGGTTTCTGTGTAAATAGAGGCACTCAGGAAGTGTAAAGCGGTGAATCAAACCAGGGACTTGGTATATGGGTTTTCTGAGGTCCGTGTACATGGGTACAAGGATTTCCAAAGCTAGGGATTCCTGAGATTAACGCCTCTCATTGTTAAACATTCATCTTCTAAGTGTTCATTAATATGACCACATTTTGACACCATGAATTTATGGTGAAACATTGTTATCGATCACCGACAATTGGTGAGGTTCGCAAAAATCCTTCAGACTGAAGTGCGACCGCTCTTGGCTATTCGGGTGAAGCCGCGTCGAAGACTGCGATGCCAACGTTTCTTACCGTCTTGTGATGGTCTTCAGAGCAGGTTTCAGGGCTGACAGACCAGCCCTGAAGGAGACCACGGCATGATGGTCGACATGACGTCGGCATCACAGCCTTTGACGCGGCGTCTCCCGGACAGCCAACAGCACTCGCAAGACTATGGCCGCAGAAGCCTACGACTTTACAGTCTGAAGTGTACAGGCTGAAGTAGATATAGCGCGTTCGCAGCTCTCTTGATGCTAAATTCGCTATTACAGCAAAGGGAAATAAAATAAGACTATTCAGGCCTCACCCTTTATCCGCGAGGAGTTATTGCGGTCATCAGTTGTTTTTTTTAAGCTGGAGTGATAAAGGTATATCCCAACAATCATATCGCGTTTGCAGTCTGGTTCGTCAGCAGTTTACCAAAACACACTCTGTGTTGCACTATTACCCTAAAGAAACATCCACGAAGCCCAAACGTTCACCATTTACAACCACAGGGGAACGTTATTTATACAAAACATCGAACTCAACCGATATTACTGCACCACAGCCACATGAGCAATATAATCGCTTAGATATCTGAAGTGTTAAATTCCTACCATGTTAATATCACCTTTGAAGTCATTTTTATATCGCGCGATTTTTACAAACAGCAATGTATTTTTCTGCGTATGTAACAAATTCAATATCTGAAATTGTATGATGTTCCCCACTCGATTGAATTGCGTTGACGCTGCAGCGCTCACACAGAAACTCGCGAGCTGAAGTTCCCTGAAATCACGTGATATTCACGCAAACACACCGGACGAGAATGGGGAAGCTTTCAAGGTACTCAAGGACTGAGTGGCAGTCGCATCCTGGATTCCGGAGAGCGCGTTCAATGATCCAGCGCGCTCACCACGGATCCTGTTGGAGCCGCTGGCGCTCACTGCAAACAATTAGTGCATTTCTACACGCAAATCGCGGAGATTCAAATTAATCAACGTAATCCTGATATTAAATACAGCGGTACGTTTTCAACTGATGATACTCAATAATGATACTCAGAGGAAATAGTCCACCATTGTAGAGACAGCAATAGAGTAAATGTCAATCCGAAAATCTATTGCCACGATATGATTTTTTTACCATTTTGTAAACAATGTATGACCTGCGAGTAATTCGCACACTGAGTAATTCAAGGAACACTTCGGTACAAATTCTAGTCATTTGCGCTTTTTATTTGGTAACAAAACTTTCTCGGAAAGAATCTGTGCACACTACGAATTAAAGAAGGAAATAAAATGTCAAATATAAATACAGCGTGATGGCGCGTGAACAGCAAAAACTCTCCATCAACGTGGAAACAATTAGGTGACAAACGAAATATTCTACTGTTTACTTTTTTTCTTTCAGTTAGTTGTAAAAATATTTTAAATTTACTCGCAATTGAGGATCATAGTGTACTTCAACGAAGTTCGGTTTCTCACTGAGAACGCCTTCGATTGCGTCTTCAAAGACATAGGCAAATGCTCCGAACGAAGGAGATACAAGGGCGTCGTTTTTCTTATTTTCATACGCGAACTTTGCTAGCTTTCATACATTACTGGATATGACCATAAGCGGTGACTCACCACTTCAGTGTTTATCACCAAAATGCCTCAGATAAATTTTAGAGTGAGTATAACATCCAGGCCACTTTGATGAAAGATAAATTGATTATTATTTCGTGTTTCCAAAAGTATTAACTGTCCCATAAGTGCAATGCATGTTATATCTCGGGATGTGTCCTTATTCTGCTGGAGCCCCGTTTTACACAGCAGTTTGCGGTGTTTCCTCCTCGAGGCAATCCCGGCAGCGGGCCACCGCTCCTGTTGAGGCAAACTCTAAGCTAGAAACTGGTCTCCCGACATGTGTGGTAGTGTACTGTGCAGTTAGGACAATGAATAGAGCAAGAAAGAAGAAGGAATATGATCGCACGCGGTCCATGGCCCGTTTGTTAAGGTACTGCTCTGGTATTCGCCTGGTTGAACAGATAAACCACAAAAAAGCTGCCGATCGGAGCAGCTGGTCGCTGAAATTTTCGTTCATGCAGTAATCGAGTACGACCTGGTTGCCAAGCTTGTGTTGAAAAACCACCACGGCCGGGAATCGAACCCTTGGTCGGTCCTCAAGATCAGACACACAACAGTGATATCCACAGTTATCTTAGCTGGTACATTGGAGATGCACGTGAAAGGAATAATACCGAACCTACGATTCTGCTAGTTGCAAAGAATCTTTTCCTTGCATTTTTCTCAATGGGTTGACAGCGCCTCCCTTCTCTTGCCTCCCTCTACTCGACCGCGCGAAGGACGCAGCCCCCACCCCTGCGCCGCGGCAAGCGCTACGCCAAGCCGTGCCGTCGCGACGCCTGCAGCGCGCGTTTAGGCGCACGCGATCTCAACTCGCCGCCGCCGCCCCGCCACCCCTGCGCCGCGGCAAGCGCTACGCCAACCCGGCCCTCCTCGCCGCAACCGCCACCACCGCCGCAACCGCCACCGCCATCGCCACCACCGCTGCTGCTGCCGCCGCCGCCGCCACCGCCACCGCCGCAACCGCCGCAACCGCCGCAACCGCCGCAACCGCCGCAACCGCCGCAACCGCCACCAGCCATCGCCACCGCCGCCGCCACCCGCCCCGCCACCGCCACCGCCACCGCCACCGCCGCAACCGCCGCAACCGCCGCACCCGCCGCAACCGCCACCGCCACCGCCACCGCCACCGCCACCGCCACCGCCACCGCCACCGCCACCACCACCACCACCACCACCACCACCGCCGCCGCCACCGCCACCACCATCTCCACCGCCGCCGCCACCGCCGCCACCGCCGCCACCGCCGCCACCGCCACCGGACCGCCGCCGCCGCCCTCCCCATGCCCGCGACACGCACGCCCAGCGCACGGCCCCGCCGCCCCCGGCAGCTGAGTCAGTGCCACGCCTCTCCGCGCCAGCGTTGCGCTTTTCACACACAGGGGTTTCACGCATTTCGAGAGTGGATTGATTGATAGTCGGCCCGGTGGCCGAGATCGCTAAGGCAGTAGTGTCGTAGTGATCTCGGACCGAAGGGTCGCGGATTCGAGTCCCGCCTCCGACATGGTTGTATTTGTGTTCGTCCTTTCACACCTTACCATTAAGTATTAAATCCTGTACATCCCGTCCCTTCACCATTAAGTATTAAATCCTGTAAATTAGTAGTAAGATACAAGAAGTGAGAGATTATATATGCTCAAACGTGAATGCCCAAAAAACGTTATGTATTACAAATAAAAATGTTCAAACCCCTGAAAGGCAAAACTGCCGAACAGGAAGAAAACAAATTTAAAAAAAAGGATTGATTGATTGATTGATTGATTGATAGTGATTCCCGGCGTGTCGACTGCTAAACGTATTAGTAGGCGACGGATTTTGATGACATAAAACATCGCCAAAAATGAACAATAAAATCTATTTAAATTTCGCTCTTACAATCCTTTGAAAATGACCTAAAACCAACGGAAAATAAAACATAAACATAAAAATCTTAACAACAACCGAACTACTCAAGTAGTTGGATACTTACTTATGTAATCGAGGTTTCTTCCATTCGTTCGTGTGAACTCAGTTTGCAAACCCTTAATTTGGACTGTTCTTTACTAGGAATTCTCTATCTTTAGTTCTTCCGGAATCGGCCGAATCGGCAATGGCGCTGATATACGTCACAAGAATTACATACTCACAAGAATTACATACTCACAAGAATTACATACTCACAAGAATTACATACTCACAAGAATTACATACTCACAAGAATTACATACTCACAAGAATTACATACAAGAATTACATACTCACAAGAATGACATACTCACAAGAATTACATACTCACAAGAAGTAGATCGCGAGCGGTAGCTCAGTGCATCAATTGATGCCACTGCAGCGCCTCTGACCGGGAGGACCTACGTTCGAGTTCAGACGGCGGCAGGATTTTCGAAACTAGTTTATCAGCTAAGTCGAATTCAGTCGCTGCCTGGAGGAGAATTCTAGCGGCCGGCTGCTCTAATCGGTAGTTTTCCGTGGTTTCTCCGATTCACCAGGCGAATGCCGGAGCAGTAGCCTATCAAACGGGCTACGGACCGCGCGCGATCTTTCCTTCCTCTTCCTTGTCCTATCCTCTCCCCCTTACACACACACTTACACTAACATGCTACACTGCCACACATTCCGGGAGACCGGTAGGGAGCGTAGAGCTTGTCCCGGCTGGTGCGGTGCCCCGCAGGTGGGAGAGTCCTGGTTAGGGGGAAACCCCCACTAGCCGACGGTAGGTCGGCGCCGGATCTCGCCTTCCAGCTAGGGAAGATCACCGCCATCTCCCGAGAAAAAACATGCACTACACTGACGGGAATAATGACCAAAGCAGTTGACGCGCCCGGAAACACGAGAAAAACAAACCAAGCCAAACCACAAGAATTACATACTCACAAAAATTACATACATACCGGCTATCAAAACAATTTTTGAGCGAACAAATAGAACAGGCTAATGAGTAATTCTGTGAAGAACATTTACCTCTCGTAAATAGTATTTGAAGCAAGTCCATTAAAAATGACATTAAAATCGATGAAATCAAAAATGTATTAAAAATTACGGAAAAAGTAAAAAATGACTACGTCGAAATCGACAAAATATGCAAAATAATTACCTGTAACAATGGGTAAATTTCCTTTTATCATAACATAAAATGAATTTTTATATACTAAACGGCATTGTTCTAAAGTTAAAAGAAAAAATTATATTTCATTAAAATCCGCCCGCTAATTATTACTAGTGTAGAGAATGTTATTCCTCGGGAGGTGGCGGTGATCTGCCCCCGCAGGATGGCGAGATCCGAAGCCGACCTACCGTCGGCTAGGGGGGGTTCCCAACACTAGGTATCTCCCACCAGCGGGGCAACGCCCCAGGCATGTGGAGGGTACTTTTAATTTTCCTCCCTGTACTACAGTATGGGGAAGAAAAGTATTAATTTACCTTAACAATACGATCTCGAACTTTCAGTCGTAAAATCTGTTTTTACGTTCTTTTTGTGCTTTAACATCGCACACGCATCTGATTTAAGGTCTGTTAGCACTGTTTCAAAGATAGTTAAAGATTGGCGCAGGTGGAGAAGAGGTACACGTGATTTTGCACAAGAAAATGGGGATGCCTGTTTCTCTGGATGGACGATATGTCACCCGCAACTGTGGTATTAGAGTTTTATCAGTCTTATCAGTCTTTGAGCTGAAACTTGGTAAATACAGAAGTTAGATATGCTTATGCTGTTCCGGAGATCAGTAAGATATATTAATTGGAAAGGGGATACTTTTATTAAGCCCCTGTGGCATTTTCAATATTTTGTGGGAAATCTCTTCAATTTTTTTGATTGATCGAAAAGAAGAGAGTGCGTTGATAAATATGGTATAGTCCCGATTTTCATTAAAATCTCTGTCATTTAAAAACTACGAAAGTTCAAATATTTCTGGAACCTGTACACATCCAATATTAAAGCAAGATATTTCTTTTTCAATGCAGTTTATCTGTCAATTGTAAATCTTTAAATGATATCAAGCTCTTTATTTTAATATTACTAGTGTTAAGCAATAATACGAAGAGGAAGAGAATTTTCGGTATGCCGAGCATTCCCATTATTATTTAAGTAATTTTTTTTATCAGATCTCTTTTAGACATTCCAGCCCATTCAGCGACTGCCAATCCCGTCTGATCGTAAATTTTCTCTTTTCATTCTCACTTTTCCTTCACTGTATTTCGGGATGGGAACTTCCTCATTGACTGTATCCGTTCGAATCTTATCAAGCTACAATTTCATGTGTCTGTAGATATCTCTGGTCTTGCGAGAACAATCGTCCACCGTAGTATAGTTTCCTCCGGCATTTTTTATAACTGAACTCGTCTATTCAATATTAATATAAATATTGATTTATTTTAATTAAAAATAAATTGTTTAGAATAACGTTTATTTTTACTGATACATTATTGCGTATTATTGCTTTTGATACAGACCTCGATATGCGCTGTATAACTTCTAAGTGAAAATTCGCATTGTAATCGTCATTTGTCAATATGACTCCAGATAAACAAAACAGAGTATGAATATAATTACTATTGCATAATCGTTGTTGGACTGATTTTCTCGTACAAAATGAAACAATATTGTGAAGTCATATACTACTAAGTCATATACTACTTAGTTTTTGAATTTTGAAAGGGAGAAAAAAAAACAAAAAACTCCCATGTAGTAAAATCTATTTTCAAAAATAAAAAGCAATAAATTTTGAATTTTGAAAGGGAGAAAAAAACAAAAACTCCCATGTAGTAAAATTTATTTATTTTTGAAAATATATTTTACTACATGGGAGTTTTTTGTTTTTTTTTCTCCCTTTCAAAATTCAAAATTTAAGTATTATATTACTTAGTGTAGGGATCACAGAATTTTGAAAATGTGCACACAATTCACTTTTCCCCATAGCACGTCATACGCAGTTTTTAACTGTTTTTTGACGTAAAATAAATAAATAAATAAATAAAAAGTCCTGCGGAAATTCTCGCAAACGCTCACAAAGCTACGGACAGTGGTTTCCAGTCAAATTTCTAGATACATATGAAAATGTTTATGGTGTATTTGTGTCTGAAATAACAATTTTAATAACAGTATGAATTGCGCTGATGAAACGGTACTTTTAGGATGCTTGTCTCTATTGTTAAAAGTTATTTAGAATATTTCATAACATTAAAAAATAACATTCGAGGATGTTGGCCAATGTGCCTCATACATCTTATTACTACGAGTAGAACAGGTATTCAAGAAGCATGTCTAAAACAAGGTGACACGTAACAATGAAATATGAGTGACTACTGGCAATTATAAATTCATGGGAACATGCCGAAATTGCAATTTTCCACATCAGTTAAAAATACGGTTTATAACGATTAATTTACTTATTTGAGCATTACAATACTTATTTATTGTATTTGCTTGCATCTTAACTTTAATAAATTGAATTCATATAAATGTTGCATGTGTTGTATTGGTATTAGAGCGGGCTATAAAGTTTCAAAAGGCCCTAGGGCACAAAGAATCAGAAAGACCCGCAAGGCTGTTAACAATACTATTACGTGTTTTGTTTCAGGTCCGTAAAGACACAGCTATGAACTAGTAAACTATGAAATATTTTTTCGCTTCCATTAAAGAATAACTTTAATTTTGGTCAATTCAAGCACATCTTTAATATTAATGGAATATGCTTGATGACATCATATTTCCCTGTGACAAAGATCTATTTTAACAGGCCTTGCATTGTGTTTGTTTGCAAGAAATATTTGCAAACGGAAGATACTAAACATATTGCGGATAAAATATTAGAAGCTGACAATGTCATTCGAACTGTGCCGGACAGCGTCTACGTCGCAATAAATTGGACTTTCGGAACTGTTCCGAGCGGCGACCTCAATAGGATAATACAAACAACGTAAGTGTGATTTTTTATCTATTCTGCATTAAGAATAAATAATTTCTACCTACGATTATAAATAATGACAGATTGAATGGATTCAGTATTTTTTACTCGACAATGGTTCGCTGCAATATTTTATTCGATGTTACAGAGTAACTTTTAAAAACGCTGGACGTACAACATGAAAACATTTTGTTAAAAGTGCGCTGCGAGCGTTGCAAAAACATACGTAAAATAAACCTCATTTGACATATAGGCTATCAAAAAATATGGGAAAAGTTCAAAGCACTTCACCAATTTCCACATTCCTTTGACTGGTATGTGCCTTGTACCAATATGGAAGTGTTTTTTTTTTTTTTTTCATTTCAGAGTAATATCTGATGTTAACCAATATGTGCATGCGAGTTCACAATATTTTTACCTCCAACACGCGTAATCAATAACTCACGGTGTTTCGTCGTGTGCGGTTTCTGACGACTCTTCGGTCGCTTTCGTGACGAGGCGCAGTTTATAATCGGATACAGGAATATACTCGGCAATAAACCCAAATCCCCCGCCCGCGCACGTGGAGTTAGGAAGACAGGGACACGTCCAAATGGCCACGCCAGGCGAAGGAAAAGCATCAACGAAGAACGTCTACACCAAAGGTTCGAAATGAGCAAGCTACAGAACGACGAAAGACGAAAGCTACAGAAGAGTTAGACAAGGTTGGACAAAAACGTGGGAATGGAAATGGTAAGTTCGAGACAAAAAATGGCAACTGGGAGTCACCATGGTCATTTCGTTAGACGGCCTGATGGGAACACATTTTCCTGAACTTTTAGTTGATTGATTGATTGACTGATTTTTTCGTGTTTCCGGGCGGGTCAACTGCTTCGGTCATTAGTCCCGTTAGTGTAGTGCATGTTTTTTCTCGGGAGACGGCGGTGATCTTCACCCGCTGGATGGCGAGATCCGGCACCGACCTACCGTCGGCTAGTGGGGTTTCCCCCTAACCAGGATTCTCCCACCAGCGGGGAACCGTCCCAGCCGGGACAAGCTCTAAGCTCCCGACCGGTCTCCCGGAATATGTGATAGTGTGGTGCATGTTAATGTAAGTGTATGTGTAAGAGGAGAGGATTGAACAAGGAAGAGGAAGGACAGATCGCGCGCGGTCCGTGGCCCGTTTGGTAGGGTACTGCTCCGGCATTCGCGTAGTGTTGATCGGAGAAACCACGGAAAACTACGATCAGATCAGCCGCTAGAATTCTCCTCCAGACAGCGACTGAATTTGACCTAGCTGAAAAGCTAGAGTCGAAACTCCTGCGGCCGTCAGGACTCGAACCTAGGACCTCGCGGTCAGAGGCGCTGCAGCGACATCAGTTGATGTACTGAGCTACCACTACCGGTCTGAACTCTTAGCTTTCAATGCAACTATTTATGCAAGTTTATGCAATATATAGAATCATACTACATAAAGTAAGCTATTTATTTGTAAATGGAAAACCCTGTGTATTTACCGACATGTCTTCAGATTTTCTCACTTATCTTATGTGTGAAACTTACTTTGTACACATGAGAAACCGTTCTCCACTCAGTTTATCGATTTTCTCGGCACAGAACGCCCAAGGTGTTTACTACTTTCCAACAGACTTCACATATTCAGTTCTTTGAGCATCCACGAGGAAGCGATATATTCCAACCCGACGCGAGTATGCGGCGAAGGCGATGGAGGCGGCAGAGTGGGAGGGGACCGATCGGAGAAATCCCCCTTGAGTCAGCAAGCGTCAGATCCAGAATAGATGCACATGGCACGGAATACAATCCATATACCTTTACGCGGAAAAGTCATAAAATTATATCTCACGTTTCAAAATAACATGTGATATTTTACGCAAATCCAACAAAGTCTCCATCTGCGGGAACCTTCCTCACATCACACGATTTCCAAAAAGTCCATATTGACGTTTTCATCAACATTAACCATAATTCTTTACGAATATTTAATTAACCTCCATTTGTTCCCATGCCTTTCACTCTTTAATGAAGTATTAAATTTCGAAAAGGATTTGGAATGACAAATGTGTACTACATCCTTATAAAATATTCGGTATTTTCACGAAATTGTTACGAGAAACGACGGATTTACAGGATAAGTTGGTGATGTGATGAGGGAATGCTTTAATACGCGATGAAACATGAATCATTTTTCACCTGAAATTCATGATCCGAGAAAATTATTAAGGAAGACATTTCTACTACTGCAATTCCTTTTTTCACTGTAACAACTTCCCATAAATGTAATGCTGAACCATCGGTATGGAACGAAGAACACTTAAGGAGCAATTTACGACTATCCACAGTAAAATTAATTATTTTCCCTTCCAACAGTCGTATTTTATCTCGCCAAACGAATCGATTCGACACAACTATAAAAGAGCAATAATCATAAAACCTTAAAGAGGCTATTAATTTATGTCCAGGCACCGGAGCCTTCCCTTTGCTGCAAGAGGACGACACATTCCGACTCGTGAATCAAAACGATAGTAACATGCCGGGAACAGACATCCTCACTCCTTGCCTCCCACGTAGACGCTAAGACTCCAGAGCATGATCTTGGAGGATTGGAGCCAAGGAGAGAACTAGATGTTTTTGGTCTTGGCGTAAAACGCAAATATTTCCCAAATTTGAAATGAAATAACAAAACACAGTATTTTATCAACAAATAAAACAAAAAACAAATGAGCGCTTTCAAAACAGTAATTTACCGCTTCACATCTGCACTTAAGAATGTTAGAAAGAATGGAAGTATTAAAAAGACTGAGGCCGTGTGAAATTACAAAATAAGTATTCTCATTATTCTTTTGGGCAATTCTCAAATAAAAGAACATGAAAAGTATAAGCTTTATTTAAGAACTAGAAAACAAACTTGCCCATTATTTCAATTTATCAGACGATTTGTTATAATTTTCATAAGTTTCTTCTACCTTGTGTAATTGTCGGGAGACGGTATTATTTTGGTTGCTTTATTGAAAAATCGTGATATAAACAGTAAAAGCAATATTAATACATTTCAATAAATACGTTATTCCAACAAACATAAAAAATGTTTTTTGTGTGCTAATTTTATTTTCATCTGTCATTAAAAGGGCATAGAAGTAACTCACATTCATGTCTGCATTCCCTTACTGATGTTATCAGAATGTTAAACAGCAAGGCGATGACGGATTGAGTTGTGGGTTGTGTGGGTCGTGTAGTTTATTGTGCATTGAGAATAATAACAAAGGTTTTTCAACGTCGTAAACTGTCCACGCATGTTCCCGTAGCACGCAGAGCACGGAGCCCGAATAGTTACGATGAAGTGAACACATTCATTCTCCCGTTGGATTAAATAACCTCTGTGGCAGTGAAGAACTACGTCCCAGAGTTAGTGTGTCCGTGACACACAGTCGTTTTTTCTATTCCCGTCAGTAACAGGGGTCTGAGTCGTGTAGCATTTACATGAAAATGTTTCCTAACGAGTCAACCTCGCGGTTACAAACTGCGTTTCGTCTCTCAGTACGCATCAACATCAAAGAGCATCAGAACACAAGGTATTAAAGCTTTGATATTGCAAATGCTTTCGACAAATTGTGAAGACATCTCTGAAATATTCAGAGTTTGCTACTGAATATTTCCCTATTGAAATTTTCTAATGGAAGGCGAATACAAACATAAAACATGATAGCAAGAATTTTACAAATAATTACATTTAATTCAGCTTAAACAATAAGCAGCGATCCTCAGAGAAGTTTCTTTCAACTTTTATACATTTTATACACCTTCTGGTAGTCGTCCATGGCTTTAGCTAAATGCTAAATACACCGCACGAAAAAATGATGAAAACTGTAAAAAAGAACGTTGGTCTATTCGTGCTGATGCTTTAAAACATATTTCCATATGAAACGACGTATTCAAGCGAAATACACGATTCAAACAGTAAATTTAACATTCCATGTTGTCAATTACGTACTCAACAAAAGCTTAAATGCACTTAAATGCAAATTGAATTTTTTTCACGAATCATTGTAATGTGACATTTTCCAACTAAACATTTTGAGAATGAAGAAATAATATTTAACTGCATTGACACTTCAGTGGAAAGTAAACTAGATGCTCTCATCGCTAGGGAAGTTACCGGACGCGTTAATGAGGTCGCACGTCCGGGTCACAGAAAAAGGAGGGAGAAAGGCTGCGAGGAAGACAAAACTACAAATTCCACAAGCATCGATCAGAGTTCAAACCCTGGTTCCCAACAGAGAAAGTACACTGTCCACAACGTTGATGGTCTCACCAATCTCACCAATAAACGAGTAGCGACTGGTAGATCCAGTAGAGTTACTGAGTATTTAATATTTCGGGCCTTCTTGGATCACAAGTCTGTTAAAAGTGGTGCTTGTAATATCTCGGGATGTGAATGTGTGTGTCTTTGTAACATGATAACTTGCGCCGCCTTACACATAGGCTTGAAGGGTTTTTCCTCCTCCGGGTCTCTCCATCAAGAGAGCGCCGCCTCAGACGGAACGTGCTCAAAGCTCCCGACCTGTCGCAATATGTGATAGAGTAGTATCACACGAACAACACTACAAAGGTTGAATAATGTTAGAGAGCTATATAGCTAGATCGAACTAGATAGCTGGCTCGATTCCAGTCTCTATTTGCAGGAGAATTATAGCGGCTGGCTGCTCCGAGCGGTAGTTTTTGCGTGGTTTCCGTGATCAACACCATGCGAATGCCGGAGCAGTAACCTAACAAAGATCGCACGCGATCTTTCCTTCCTCTTCCTTGCCCTTTCCTCACCCCTTTTTTACGCACGCTTACATACAGTGCACTACCACTCATGCTGGAAGACCAGTCGGGGGGTTAGAGCTTATCCAGGCTGGAGCGGTTCCCGCCCCGCTGCACTGGTGAGAGATTGTTGAAGGGAGTTGTTGCTGGAATTGTTGGAGGGAGATGGTTTCCCCTGGTTGGGGAAAACCTCGCAGCAGACGTGCAGGCCGGCGCCGGATGTGGCCTCCAGCGGGGGGAAGGTAACCAAACGATAATGCATCGCTAGAGGCACCAGCGGTCGAATGAGGGACGCGTGCCCCTTGTCATTACAGAAGGAAAGAGACGAAAAACAGTGAGAATAAGCGTGGACGAGTGAGAGGTGGCCAGCGGGAACCGAGACAGAACGAACGAGGGTAAAAACAGTCTAGAGAAGACAGACAACGATCGAGTGTAACTGGTAGTGCTAAAACAGCAGGTACTTTCTTTCCCGCAGTGTATCGCAAAGTTACGCGAAAAGTTTTCTAATTTTCGAAAATTGTACATGATTTTATTTCAAAATCTATCTTTAAGGAATAGATTTCTTTAATGGAAAAAAAGTCTATCATCATAATTGTAATTATAGGAAGACGCCGAAAAATGAAACGGTGGGCGAGCGGAGAGGTAGTCAGCGGGGAAACGAAACAGAACGAGTGAGGGAGAGAAAAACAGCGTAGAAAAGACCCAAAACGTGCGAGAGATAACCATAGAAAAGGAGAAGGAGAGGACGAGCGAGGGTTAACCAGCGAGCGAGGTGGACGTGCTCGCCAGCTGGCGCGTGCTACAGCGCGCTGGTGCACCTGTTCGCGCGGATCGTCGCGGGCGAGCGCAGCGGGGGGGGGGGACGCGGGGGGCCGGCCCCGGGCGGCGCCGTCTGCGCCCCCCGCCCGCGCGCCCCGCACCGGCCCCCGCCCCCCTTGCACATCACCCGCCACTATGCATGACAAAAAAATCGATGTTGTTGAAACATCGATGTTTTCCACCAGAAATATCGATATATTAACATCGATATTTTGCTTTCGATGTTTTCTTCACATCGATACTTTCTTACAAAAACATAGATTTTTTATTTATTTATTTGTATTTTTATTGTTAAATAAGGCGGTTTAGGGACGTAGAGTAGCAGCAATCCACAGCAATATTATCGTTTTGCGTCCTCTTTAACACGCTGCACATTTTGCCTGAGGAATGTGAGGGAATTTTAGGTGGGTTTACTTCGATGGTGTATGAATGGAAGTGACTAAAGGGTAAAGTAGCGAAACACGATGTTCTTTATTGTTAATTTTATTCTTTACTTTCAATTATAATTCTTATTAACGTACTACTAACATGCTGGTAACCAAAACAATAAAATATATCCCTTTTACGTACTGTAACTAAACATGGATATGAAAATAGCATGTTTATTAGTCTATAATTAAAATATGGAAGTTTTAGACATCAATGTTTTTTCGTCGATGTTTTCATCGACATCGAAAACTCTTAAGCGATGTATCGAAACATCCATATATCGATCTTTTGGTAAAATTTGCCATCACTATCCGGGACCTCACAACGCGTTCGCGCACGTACCTCGGGAATTTCAATGATCGATCTTCAATTAGAGAATCTTCAACGCAATTAAGGAATTTGTAGCGCTAAAAAGGATAGGGAAGCGTCTGCAAAGGGAAAGGTCACAGGGGATTCACAGAATAATTACGTAGCGACGAACATTAATATCTTAGATGAGGTCTGGTCTACTTTCCGTTTCCAATCCACTGTTGTAAATGTCACTGAAATATGTTGTACGACTGTAGCCTTAATTATGAATAAGGACATATTAAGTTGTTCAACAAACTCTATACTGATCAAACTCAACATGATATTTTAAAAGTGAATTAACAAGAATTAAATATTTTCACCACTATTGAACGTCAGTAAAAATGACGTTGTCAGTCTATTCATCAGAAAACAATTGTTTACATTTAACTTGACTATTTAACTATTGTGTAGGATTTCCAACGGTAAGAATGAATTGATTCCAACTTCAGTCAATACCAGTAATTTATTAGACAAAAATCACCACTTTTCTATCCAGTAAAAGTCACGCATCCTCACCGGGTTGTTTTCCTTTCTTCATTTAGTCAAATATATTTACTCTGCGATGTGCACATAGAATTGCCCTGTGAAAACAAACACTAATTATTAAAGCTATACGAAACCTTTCAGTGAATTTTTACGTGTAGAAGTAAACGAGAAATTAATTATGTGCCCAAACGGGGTGAAAGTCATTGGAATCATTGGAATCAGTTCCGGTACTTCTTCTACAACATAATTTTTTGTTCCAATAAATATCAATTGGAATGGTAAATATGTACTGATCTCTAAGGTTTCATTCACAGCAGTATGAGGTGTCGTCTATTTGGAGCTTGTATTTTTCTTCATTTCTGTAAATTATTTCCTATTTTGTATTACGAGAAAAGAAAAGTCAATTATTTCCCCAAACAAAATTTTAACTTCATGTTTAGATGCGTTCACTCCCTAAATCTGGAATTCACTTTTTTTAACATTAAGTCCAATTTTACTTCCTCGCTCCGAGATAAATCTTCTTACTTAATAAGCAATATTTGAAAACATTTTAATCATACTATAAAATTGAGTTTCTCTCTCAATTACCACACACACTAACAATTCGACCTTCACAACTGATGCTATCATCAATCAAGAATATTTTTCATAAAATATTTGCTCTTTTTTTGTTTACATTGGATTAATAAAATATACATGTATCATTTAGAACATAAAATTACATATTCAATAAAAATCAACATTTATGTTGTTTTTTTCGAGCAATGATGATGCCAAACGCTATTGATTGTTCGTTTCCTATCGTGCCTGCTGCTTCTTTCCTTTTTGCGCCGTTTTACTCTCATGGGCTATTCGGTCTTTATGGTTCTTTTCCTCATTCCCGCCAAACGTCGTCTTCCGAGTTGGCTTGTGTGCGTGCGTGTGTCGCCATCGCCGGAGCGCCGTCGCGCCGCGTCGCGCCGCGCCAAACCTATTTCCAGAGCGCGCGCCGCGGAGGCAACGAGGCAGCGCCGGCGGCGGCCGGCGGCGGCAGAGCTTCCTCACTGCGTGCGCGGTCCACGACCTTTCCACGCCGATACGCCCCGCCCTTCACCACGCCCTTCGCCACGCCCCCAACCAGCAGGGCACCCACCCAGCCGGGACAAGCTCTAAGCTCCCAACCGGTCTCCCGGCATGTGTGGTAGTGTAGTGCATGTTAGTGTAAATGTGTGTGTAAAGGGAGAGGATAGGACAGGGAAGAGGAAGGAAAGATAGCGCGTGGTCCGTGGCCCGTTTGTTAGAGAACTGCTCCGGCATTCGCCTGGTGTTGATCGGAGAAATCAAGGAAAACTACCGATCAGAGCAGCCGGCCGCTAGAATTCTCCTTCAGGACAGCGACTGAATTCGACCTAGCTGAAAAGCTAGTGTCGAAAATCCTGTCACCGTCGGGACTCGAACCTAGGACCTCCGGGTCCGAGGCACTGCAATGACATCAGCTGATGCTCTGAGCATGCAGCTGCTCCCGGAACAAGAAGTCATGTTATTGTCCGTAGGTAATATAAAGGCGTTGACAAATGAATTGCAGAATACAATAACAAAGTTTCATTACAAATGCTATTGTGATAATTTCAATATATCCACAAATAATCTAAAACAGACCAGTCAGATTTATTGCACTAAAACAAATGAGTTCGTACACCATCTCTAAGACTCCTAATAAAATGATCATTTTATCCTATCATTCTAGAATGAAAGCATCATTTAAAATTATCTTATTACGGGAGAATTTTTGAAATACGAAAAATACTTTCTCATAAACAAATAACCAAAATGCATTATTTTATTCAAGAACCTTACAGTTCAAAAAAAGTCTGATTTTCAACTGCGTTTCGCTCCGTAGTGCTGTAAGTGGTTGCTTTGCCCGTCCCTTCGACGTCGCCGCTTCCCCGCCGCACCCGGTCCGACGCGTCGTTGCCGTAACAGCTGCGAGCGAATTTTCTTCCCGGCTGTCTAAATGTCGTGGGGTGGATGTAGCACCGCTTTCTTATTTTCAAGACGTGCACTGAATTTCGAAGACTGACTTAATGTGTGAATTACGTACGTATGAAATGTGTGAGCTGGAAATACACAATGTCGACATAACTGGAAGAAATACAAACATTGTTTTTCCGTATGCACATTTCTTTGTACAAAGTATGTATGCTTGTAATAGGTTATAACTTGTAATTGGTTTACATATTATCTTTTATTGAAAATATTTTTTAAATTATATTTATGAAGCCATTTGACGAATTATTCGAATCAATATCATTCTAAATGAATTGAATGTTTTAATAGGAATTAAAATTACTTCCTCTTCTATCCCACTTTAAAAGAATAATAAAATATTTAATAAAAATTAATTAAATTAAAAATAATAATAATAAAAGTTTAATAAAAATTTCATTGAAAGCTTTAATAACCTAAACGATGGCACTTCTATTTTCAGTCCATTAAAAATGATATATTCACACATGGATTCAGAGAAACAATAACAAACGCAAAAACTGACAATTCTCGACATTCAAAACAAACTGTAGTAAAGATTTGAAAAATTATATTCGACCCTCATAGAACATGTTTCATATTCTGCAACACTGCATTCTTCGTGTTTGGTAACGAAATACGTAGTATTAATATATACTTTCAACTTATTTCAGTCAATTTTCTATACCTCGTTCAATGTGCCTCTCTAACAGTTTAATTCCGCCAAGAATTGTTCGCAATATTCATGAATACAAACACGTATGCTAATGCCAGAAAATGTTATGAAATAGTAATGTACCACTAATGCCAAAGGTTGAAACGTTCATCATTTGAAAGCATACACTTGTAAAATACTATGGAATTATAATAATTTTTCGCAAAATGAAATCAATTTACCATATTAAACGTTCAAATCGTATTTCTAACAACTCTACTGAAATACTGAATTGCGTCGTTTGAAATTTCAATTTTAGAATTAAAATGTGATCAAGTCTTCAACCATCGTGCTCTTTCTTCAACTGTCGAGTATTTCTTTTGACTTTCCTCTTCATTTCATAGTCACAACAAGGTTTCGTCGTAATCCTAATGACACATGTACGTTCATTATTCACAAAGCCAAGTTTCAGTCTCCTCTGGCACTTCTTCATTACTGTTTTTCAACACTTAAATTCTAGAAAAGTAAACCGGATGATGATATAAGAAGCTTTTCCCATTTATCTATACGTCGCCCCACGAAGGGTTCAAGAACATTTCTCTGGCGAAGCAAGAGCATCAAGCAGGTGCACGAAATTGTCGTGAGCACGTGGTCTCCTAATTGGCGGTGGTCCCAACTTCAAATCCAAATCTGTTTCGACCTTCCACAACCAACACAGAGCAAATCTTAAACGAAATAATTATAAACTTTTTTTAACACTTCAGTGATCATAAGAGGATATTAAGTTTAAAAATAGTAAAATGAAAAAAAAATTGAGTATTGCAATTTTAGCAACGAATACATGTGGTCCACTTCCAAAAATGATCTTTGGTATTTCTCCATTCTCGAATCACGTGTAAAATATCTTCAGCTCTCCCTCGCTCGTACACACGCACGTACATATGCGCACACCCACCCACACACAAAATATCAAATTATATATAAAATTGCCTATTCGAAGAGCCGAGATCGCTAAGGCAGCGTGCAGTGCCGATATGTGAAACGTTCTTGTGTGTCCGGCGTCGGGAAGAACGGATGGATATATATATATATATATATATATATATATATATATATACATATATACATATATATACATATATACATACATATATACATACATATATACATATATATACACATATATATGCATATATATGGGCAGGGCATATATATATATATATATATATATATATATATATATATATATATATGCACACACTTTTATTCACACACGTGCCCGTCCGACCTCCATACCCAGCTCCTGAACGATGGCTCCTCTCCGGCAGCTTTCACCGCTCTCAAGAGGCACCTTGCTCTCTTCCTCTTGACGGTCATCCGTCGGCGCGACGCAACGGCTCCTCGTAACAACAGACGCGCAACACCTGGCGCGCCCGCGCCCACCCGCCCCGCCCCCCGGCGCTCTCCAGCCCTCACTTCTTCACTCCGCGGGCGAGTGCCCATCGAATCGCCCACGCAAAGAATAAACAAGCTTTAATTTTTTTAGTCAGCCACCAGTAAAAGCTGTTTATTTATTTATTTATTTTACGTCAAAAAACAGTTAAAACTGCGAATGACGTGCTATGGGGAAAAGTGAATTGTGTGCACATTTTCAAAATTCTGTGATCCCTATACTTAGTCATGTTGTTACTTTTAGGGCATGCATAGCGTACTGAACGTTAAATTGTTTTAGCACTAGCGCTAAAAGTAAGGCGATGCTCGAATGTTCACATAAAATTGTGAATGAAAAAAAGAGAAATACTTTCGTCTAATTAGCTGATCTTAATGTAATATGGTACTCAATGAAGTGGTTTGTACCCTCAAATTAAAACAAAAGTGAAGACATTGTTGCTGTCTAAAAAATAGTGTATGACACAGGAGGTAAAAGTGATTTTATTATGTCGTAGAATCGCGCTATTCGGCCTGCCAGCCTCGTGTCACAACCTTCCCCAAACCTTTCGCAAAATAAAATATCACTTTTACCACTCGTATCGTAAATAACTATTTACATTTGCAACAATTTAAAAGAAATATTATTTCGAATATTAAAATTAGTTCTTTAATCATGTTACCATTTTCAAGAACTAATATTACATATTTACTAGAACAGCATAGTTCACATTACTATACATACATGCCTACATAACTTTAATAGTGATGATTGCACAAAAACACATTGTTTGGTGAACTACTGCTTATAGCGTATGTTAGTAATATGAACGTTGCCCATCCAGATACATTTTCTCCTATGTATCCACCCTGGAATAGTTTGTGAGCCACGGTAGTATGTCCTTCTGTTTTTCCGTGACTTCCGACTACTTTGCATCTAGGAGATCTACTTGAAACGTGCCGTGTCGCCTTTTGAAATGGTTCGCATTTGAACTGTGTGCTACTACTGTCAGAACGCGGATAAGACGAAATTAAAATTAAATTGGATGTAATCTCGAGATTTAGAACTATCCTACCACAGAAATGTGGTTTTCTCATTTCTTTATTTAGTAATTTATTACACGAAAATAGTCTTCAAAAAATTAAAATATCACGTGACCTTATTTTATATATTACGAGGGCATTTCGCGTCCCCCTCATATGAACTACGGTGAGTGTGCCAAATAACATACTGTAAACTCGTAATATTTGGAACGAATTATAATTCATCGCCAACCTATTCCAGTCATTACATTTATATTACGGAACAGAAAATTACACTTACGCTATTCGCATTACAAAATAAATTTTTTTGTTAAAAAAGCAAATATTGTTTTATCACTTCAACATTAGAAAAGAAATATTTATGAGACATCGTTGGGGGAAGGAACAAGTAGTTTATCCAGCGTTTTATCAAGAGATTGAAAAATTTTAAACATATATGTTGAAAGAAATGATTCCAAAAGCACGTTAAATTTTCAGATACATACGAGCTGTAAAACATTGTGAAACCGCGGCATTAACTTTTTAAAGGAAAGGTGCGGTGTATCTAGTGGAGACTGAGGTTGGAAGCGTTGCCACTCGAGCACGCTGCCAGCGAGCCTTTGTCCTCGTGAAAGTCGCCTCCGCCGCCGCTTCTAGGAGCCCCTTCCGCGAGCTAAGATCGTCCGCGCGCCCTGCGTTCGAAGCATTCGGAGCGCGGCGCCCCGCGCAAAGAGCAGCCCGACGCTGCTCGATTGATCGATTTTTTCGTGTTTCCGGGCGCGTCAACTGCTTTGGTCATTAGTCCCGTTAGTGTAGTGCATGTTTTTTCTCGGGAGATGGCGGTGATCTTCCCCCGCTGGATGGCGAGATCCGGCGCCGACCTACCGTCGGCTAGCAGGGTTTCCCTCTAACCAGGACTCTCCCACCAGCGGGGCACCGCCCCCGCCGGAATAAGCTCTAAGCTTCCGACCGGTCTCCCGGAATGTGTGGTAGTGTAGTGATTGTTAGTGTAAGCGTGTGTAAAGGGAGAGGATAGGACAAGGAAGAGGAAGGACATATCGCGCGCGGTCCGTGGCCGGTTTGGTAGGGTACTGCTCCAGCATTCGCCTGGTGTTCATCGGAGAAACCACGGAAAACTACCGATCAGAGCACGCTGCTCGAAATATGGGGCTGCTGAGGGGAGCCAAGTTTACCTAAAATGGTATAATAATAATAATAATAATAATAATAATAATAATAATAATAATAATAATAATAATAATAATAATAATGTCTTTATTAGTGGCGGGACTCAGGCCGTAAGGCCTGCTCTTCCGTCTAACCACTTAAATATTTACATTTACATAATTATAATTGAGGCGTTTGGGCGGAGATAGTTTGATTGATTGATTGATTTTTCGTGTTTCCGGGCGCGTCAACTGCTTTGGTCATTAGTCCCGTTAGTTTAATGCATGCTTTTTTTCGGGAGATGGCGGCGATCTTCCCCCGCGGGATGGCGAGATCCGGCGCCGATCTACTGTCCGGGACAAGCTCTAAGCTCCCGACCGGTGTCCCGAAATATGTGGTAGTGTAGTGCATGTTAGTGTACGTGTGTATGTATGTGTGTTTGTGTGTAAGGGCAGAGGATAGGACAAGGAAGAGGAAGGAAAGATCGCGCGCGGTCCGTGGCCCGTTTGGTAGGGTGCTGCTCCGGCATTCGCCTGGTATTGATCGTAGAAAACATCGAACACTACCGATCAGGGCATCCTGCCACTAGAATTCTCCTCCAGGCAGCCACTGAATTCGACCTAGCTGAAAAGCTAGTGTCGAAAATCCTGCCGCCGTCAGGAGTCGAACCTAGGACCTCCCGGTCAGAGGCGCTGCAGTGATATCAGTTGATGCACCCGCTCCCGGTGGGGAGATAGTAATAACTGATATTTCACATTACTTACGAAATTGCAACGATCGTATTAGTGGAAGTGTGCTACACATAACTAATTTAACATAAATTATGAATTATTTTCATTGTCAATTTTCGGGATTCTAAAACTAATATGATATAAAGAGACCCCATGTTTCTTATTTACAAGAGAGTCGTGGTAAGTCAATAATTTTAGTTTCGTAAAATGTCAGAAATTCTCGAATACCCGAATGTCTCAATTGTGAACAAAAAATTATGGGTATGTGGTATTAATTAAAGGAATTCGCCGGGCATATCACTTATGAAACTAACGGTCTACAACAGAACACGCTTTCTCGCATTATTTGTAACGGTTATGCAGTATTATAATATTTCATGAACCTGCAAAAGTGTTTCCGACGAGAGAAATATTTTTCACAGCGCTGCGATTCACACTCAGGTCCTAAGAATTGGCCTGCCATCCACGTTACCCCTACATTACCACCATCACAGCTAAACAAACTTCCCGACGTTGTGAAAACCTTAAATATTTATAATTCAAGTTTTTAAAAATTCAGAGATTTTCTTTTTCATTATGTCAAGGTTACTAGAAATAGACTGTGGGGAGGAACCTGACTCCAACCAGAGATGTAACTGTTTGTACAATGTATCTCGCCTTTCGATTTACAGCAATATTAAGATGAATGAAGTAATACATTAATGAAGTTATTACGTGAATATTTAGTTACAAATTAACGAAGAGTATAGCTTTTAACTTGTCACAACGTATTAGTTGCAAAATAAACGAAGAAAATAAATTGTCGCAAGAGTTGTATCTATTTAATTCCAAAACTCTTGCTACAAAGAGCTCCACACGCGTTCACTTTATTAAACGTAATTCCTATGTTCTTCATTTTACAGTTTTTGTGTTTATTTGATAACAGAGGGAGAGCGAAGACAAAATTTATTTTGTTTAATTGATAATTCAACATCAAATGCGTTCGTTTGTTTACTCTTCCTGATTACGATGGTGCTTTCATTTCCAGTCTCGTTATTTTTTGTATCACCCAAATGAGGCTCTGCAGAATGTTCGTTGGACATCTGCCTCTGTGCCATAAAAAAAGGGTACTCGCATTTACATCTACTGGACATTTCACCAACAAGCAATTTAAGTCAGCATTACTACTTCGTGACTCTTCTCATTGTGTACTTAGTAAAGCAGAATAACTATCAAAACAATTTCTTCATTCAAAATATTATATTTACAGCTTAAATTCCATAAAGCGTATCATTTGCTTTCTCTTGGAGAAAATATGCGACCTGTTTTAAGAAAAACTGTACTTCGCGATGTACTGCTGGATATATCATCTGATGGTACAACTAACGTTAGATCGTTAATCCACCTTTCAATTAGAAAATTAGAAGATTTATGTGATGTGAATGAGATAATTCAAAGTATTTCACTTGACATAAAAGAGTATAAAGGGGCATACAAAATTCTTGCAACTTAGTGTTTTTTTACATCATTACTGTTGCCTATTCTGTATGAACTGAAGCGTCATATTCCAATTTCCCATTAATAGAAGAGAATCAGGTTCATATTCATTTGCACGATATAGCTTTGCAATTACTGTTACTGTTGGTCCATTATAAGTTACCAATTGCACGTATTTTATAAAAGAAATTTGATAGTTCGAACGAGGAACTCAGATGGAATATTTTGACAGAATAAATGCGTCTTCAATCATATATACGGCTTTAAATAGATAATTAAAACATCCAATACCAATATGCAATAGTAGTTGTTCAGAGCTCTTGTAATCTTACACATGTAGATAATACAACCAATACTTTTTCGGTCTACAGAACTTAACACAAAAGTTTGAAAAAACTAAATCGAGTACAAATGGCATGCAAACTTACGAACTTATTGATTTCTCAAAAATGCTGTCGACAAGGCATTTCTTCATTAACGATATAGAAACAGCATCTTACCTGAAAAGTCAAAACAAACAAGTGTAAATATGATGTATAATGTGAACTCACATAATACGTTTCAAAAACATTCACATCACTTATGAGCATTTATTAAAATATTGAATTCTGGACTATATCTGTCTCTGACGATACAACAAAACTAACATTCATTGAAAATTTCTGAAACCTCTCATAGCCTTGATCCTTTTCATGCAGTAAATATATAACTTGGGACAGCTGGCTTTACTTCCCCTCCGAAGGAAGATGTACGAAGAATAAACGGCTTGATCCGATTTGAACCAGTGAACGTGGGTGTATAACAAAACATGTAACAAAAACCTGTAGCCATGTAGCAAATATCAAGAACCTTAAACATTCTCAATTTGCTTTCACCCATTTACACGTTCAATATTAAAATAGAGTACAAATTAACATAATTCCGTGACGAAATAACAGAGATAAAACATGCTATCGTAAATTGAGAACACCTTCCAAACACAAGAAAAAAATCGATACTTGCAGATATCAAAGTATTTAAGTAATCACATTTTCTATTAAGGAAATGCTAATGTATTTCGAACAAAAATGTTAATATTTCATTTTTATAAACATTAATATTATTATTATAAGTAAACCCATACGTTTACATATATTAAACATTTTTAAAACAAATCATTTAAGAAAGTATTAAGGAATCATGCTTTAGAGCGTGACGATATTTATGTCACACATCCAAGTAAATATGTGGAAAAGCGAGCAAATCGCTGACGGCGACTCGAGTTTTGCTCTCCATTTGCAGGTCGTTCCCATGTCGGCCACTTAGACGCAGTCGTTTATGCATGACGCAGTTCGAAGCTTGTTACGTCTCGTAAACAGCCGAGAACGTAGAATTGGCACAGACTCAAAGTCTAGATTCCAGATTCAAAATAAACATAGGCATATGAAACGACCCGCTGTGCCGAAATATTCCGAGGGGATACAAACCACATATTACTGTAATACGAAATTCTCGCTTCCCTTGGAACATGTGAAAATATAATTTGTAAATGAGACAAATCCTTTCTGATATAAACCACGAAATGTAGCTGCACAGCCAGCAATGAAAGTGTCGACATAATAACCCAGTTTCAAAAGTCATACTTTAAACTCTCTCTCTGAGAAATCTGAAATTTCAAGGGAAGTAATAGAATAAAAAAATTATTGCGATGTACATTTCACGTTTCAAAGTAAAACTTCAATCCATCTTAATCATATATCGCGGTCCTCATGAAAAATCATTGCCGCTCTCATGAAAACATGCAATAAATAGAAATCAAACGTTTAGAAATTGCATTCGAATTGCTAGGAGGATTCTGAGCTCTTATTTTATCATGAAATTAAATGAAATCAAGTTTAAATTGTATGCAAATAATTCATTATTTTCTGTTACTAATGAATACTTTATATCAGATGAATTGACTGAACATCTTTAATGTGATATAGAAAAAAAACACAACACAAATTTAAATGTCGCAAACAGTACACGATATTGAAAGAGCAAAAGACTTTTACACGTGTAGGTTACGACTATTTTACTTATTTTCAGTTGAATTTCTAAACTCCATGTCTCTAAATTTCAAAATAAAACTACGCATTCATCATCTATATTTTCGACAAGATCTGCGATGTAAAGCACATTCCACTGTCTGTCCTATCTTCATGTAGTACAAACAAGTAAATCCATACACATCACTGTCGTATTACAAGTTTCAGACCACAATCTATATTGGAGGAGCCAAATGTACACCATGAATCACCGTTTATTTTTGAGAAGGCATTAATTTAATTTATTATGAATGTATTTTATTCTATGACTTTATAATTAAGAGAAAGTGTAAAGTGGAGGAATAATTATATAACATTAATAAAATGTGTTTTAACGCTATATTATAACGCGACTTGCGTATGAATCTTGAAAACGCGTGAAGAAATGCGACATCCTACATAAAATCTAAGGCTAATTTTTAGGTATGAGTCTTACTGTGAATTTTTGTGCGTAATTGTGTATTTATAGAATATGATTTATTTTACAAAATTTAATTTAAAACAATCGGCAAAGTATAAATAAGGCATTGTTGAAGGACGTTATCGAGCACCAGGGAAGAGCAGGATAACGAGTGAAAATAGCGGGTGGATCGGGATAATAAGTCAGAGCGGACTAAAAGGCGAAAATAAATAAACGGATAGGGCATATGGAAGTACGTACATAATTTTTACAGCTCAGAATTTCTGAAAATAATGTAGGTATAGTCTAATATTAGGCTTTCATTTTGAAGCAAATTTCAGGATTACCCTGAATTGTATTCATGAAAAGTTCGATTTTAAGAGTGATTTTCCTAGCTCCAGAAAATCTGTTTCTTGTACAGTTGTGTCTTGAATGTAAAGTCTTAATTTTTTCTAATATTTAAAATTAGTCGTTAATTTTGATTGGTTGTCGTATTTCTTCAGACTTTTTAAATGTTTTTGTATCTGAGTCCAGAAAAAATGTATGTTCATTATTTTAATTTGAAAAATTCTAATTTAAAAAAATGCTGAAATCATTGTTTTCCTACAGCCTAAAATTAGCCTTTAATTTTGGATGATATTTCGCCGACTTCTGTTAGTGCAGAATCGTATTTTCTGAGTGGGAGCTGCTATCTACTCGTAAACGCACTAACAATTTTGAGAAAACTAATAGGATCTACTTCCATGAATTCAGCATTCAATTAGCCTAAAACTAATCTTTAATTTTGCACATGGTATGGTGGTGTTTTGTTGGTTGGATGCTGCTAGCTTTAGATTGCTTCGTCAACGGCGCGGCGTTAATACATTCCCGACCTGATCGAGTGTATTCATTAGCCCTGTAATACAAATCAAAGGGGAATCAGTCACAATAGCGCTCATACTGCAAAGCCAGAGCTCTCGTTTTGCTCCACCGCTCCCTCACCGCAGACACCTATTCACTCACCCTCGCCTGCCCCTCCCCTCCCCTCCCCTCCACCTTGCGCGCGCCGCCCACCCCAGCCCCCACGCCCACCACCCAACCCCACCCCACAGCCCACCCCACGCCCACCCCACGCCCACCCCGCCACCCCACGCCCACCCCACACGCCACCCCACGCCCACCCCCACGCCCACCCCACCCCCACACGCCCACCCCCACACGCCCACCCCCACACGCCCACCCCCCACGCCCACCCCACACGCCCACCCCACACGCCCACCCCACGCCCACCCCACGCCCACCCCCCCGCCCACCCCCCGCCCCCACCCCACCCGCCCACCCACACGCCCACCCCCCCGCCCACCCCACCCCACACCCCCCCAACCCCACCCCAACCCCCACCCCAACCCCCACCCCAACCCCCACGCCCACGCCCGTATCCTCGCTCTCGCCCACGCCAACATCCACACCAACGTTCACGCCCACGCCAGCTCGCACGCCAGCGCGATTCACAGCTCTGACGCCTCCTGACACAAGCGGGCCCCAGAGCGCGTGCCATGCAATGCACCGCGTCGGCGCACTAAAGGCCTGTGAGGTGCTAAGCGAGTTGACTGCGGCGGGGCCGCGCCAAAAGGGAATCTACGCCTGAATATTCCTCAATAGCCTAAATCATCTTCCCACTTGACGTATATCTCATGAACATAGACCAAAGGTTTTGTGTCTGATATGGAGTCATTTCAATATGATTCGATAATAATAATAATAATAATAATAATAATAATAATAATAATAATAATAATAATAATAAAATAGATAATAATAACAATAATATGAATAATAATAATATCAATAATAATAATAATAATAATAATAATAATAATAATAAGAAGAAGAAGAAGAAGAAGAAGAAGAAGAAGAAGAAGAAATAATAATTACACGAGTTTTGTAGTTAAAATTTCAAATAAAACAACAAACACATTTCAAGTCTGACAAACTATTAAACATCAAAATAACTTTTACCTTTTGAACAATAATACAGAGAATAATCATCAGACATGAGAAATACTAATTCACATCACAAGTAGAAAATGGAAAGAGGCACTTCATCGCGAACGTGATTGAGGACAGTTCCCAGATGGAGTAACAGAACTGGAGATGATGGTTTGTCAATTTTTTTTTTTCACAAAATATCCCAATCAAATATTAGAAATGAGTTTCCGATCTATCCATCCAGGTACATACGTCGCAACACACATCGGTTTCCTATGAAAGAGAGCATATTTGCAACCTCCCTTCTGAAAAAATTAAAAATGACATTTTCATTCATCACCTCCCCGAAAAACATGTGGGTGCGCAAACCCTCGCTGTGTCCACATGGCTGCGCCGCCGCGGCCTTCCTGGAAGCTCGTAGCTGCGGCTGCAAAGCGCCGAGCGGCAAAAGGCCAGTAGAGCTGTGTGGCGCGAAGACAGAGAAGGCGCTTCTGACCGCCAGCGGACGTGGCCCTTTGGTGGCGCCGCAGCAGCGAAATTTCATCAGGCAGCGCGTGGCGAGGGGGCAGGAGGGGGGGGGAGATGCACGAGCGAGGACGGAAGAGGTGGCGTGGGGGAGAAGCCGAGGGAGCAGGAGTTGGCAGACGGAGATGTCGAAAGCACGGGAAATATGTGGAGGTGGCAGAGGTGGTGGAGGACCAGGAAAAGGTTGCAGTGGCCATGGTGACGGCGGTGGCAATGGTGAAAGTGACGGCAATGGCGGCGATGGCGGAGTGATAGCGATGGCTATGGTGACGGCGACGGCACTAGCGATGATGATGGCGAGGGCGAGGGCGAGGGCGAGGGCGAGGGCGAGGGCGAGGGCGAGGAGGCGGGGGGGGGCGTGGCGTGGCGTGGCGTGGCGTGGCGTGGCGTGGCGTGGCGTGGCGTGGCGTGGCGTGGCGGGCGTGGGGGGTTCTCTACAACTTAAAAGTATTGAAAAATATACACCCCCTTTCTAAAACTATCATCCTTCCTGTAAAAATTCCGATGTAAATAAATAAGCACCGAAGTCTTTTTTTCTCTGCATCCACAAATGCAATGTTTGGGCCCAACAAGTAAATGCGAAGAGTTAATCCATTCAGTGTACGAAGTAAGGAGAGTAGTAAATGTTGCGCCAGTAAATATCCTTGCGTTCTTTATCATAAAAATGAAATGAAGGTAGGGCTATTGAAGTCCTCTTCATTAGACACAATTAATTTGATGGAATGCCATCAGGTCTAAAACACTCACTCAGACGCTGGGACTTACATGCGACCACGCCCGTGGAATCCAATCGTCTTCATAAAGTCAGTCATCGATACTATTGCTCTAGAAGAATATAAACGGCAATTACAAAATGTATCTCAATCAAATTTCTCAAAACTAATTTAAAAAACGGACAGCCTACTTGATGAAGAGGGGCGAGAAAAATTCTTGACTGCCGAGGCAACACACATCACGCGGGTTTTTGGAAAACTTTACGGTTTTTCAAATTTCCATGCACCCGCGGAATTAATCAGTTCTTGAAAATCTGTTTGGGAATGGTTGTGGGCAAGTACACCCATGCACATGTCCTCGTGAACATCTTTAGAGTGTTGTGGGTTGCCTAATTCACCCCTGCTGCTTTATTCTTCCCGTTGGCTCCGACAATCTCTTGATCTCCAATATCTTGTATACAGACTTGAGACATCCCTAATGTATTTTTCACAGAGAGTTACAATATTTTTAAATTTTTAATTTTTTGTATTTTTTAATGTAAGGTATTCTTTATTTCTTAAAACAATATGGTCATTACCAGTAAACAAAGCATAATTTCGGATCATTATTTTCATTTCTTTAAGGTAAGAAATCTTTTGACAAAGAATTCGCTTCTTAGCCTCTACTTTGAACAACGCTTCTCTGGGCTTCAAAGGGGTGAATTCGAGTGTCCTTATCTGTGCTGCAGCGTCGTATCTCGAGTGGATTTACAAAGTGCGCGCTCCGCAGGGCCTGTTTCTCTTCGAATCCATTCACCTGCATTTTACTTCGCCAAAACTTGTTCTCGAAAACCCATACCGCCTGGAGAGTACTGATGGTCCCAGAATCTTTGGTTTGACCTCATTACTAAGAAAGTGATTTCCGGAATTTCTCAAAGAATACAGCACGAACTTGTATTTCGAGTAATCGACCTAGCCTATCCGTGTCCTAAAAACCAAAAACGTTTTCAAATTATTCCCGCCGTGAACCAGAATACCGAACCAGGAACAATTCAATAAATAATTTTATATAAAATTATGTTTTTAACTATTTCATTTTATAGTGTATGTCAACACCAACAATGTTACGTGGGAAATAAATAGTAGTAGTACACAGAATAGAAATAGTAGTGTTAAAAGGATAGGATACAAAATAGCGACAAAGCAATAATACCATTCATGCTAGGCATTTTTAAATGATCAGTTATTATATTATTCCATTTCCATCTCCACCAGCTTTTTCCACAAGTATTAAATGTGTCGTTCACTGTTACTACATTCATCTCTGTAGACGTCACGCAGGACCTGCCAATGCTGCGAATTCTTGCCCTAAGATATAGATTCTCTTGTGTCGTAGTCCTACTTGCAAAATCGTTTTATTTTTGCGAAAAGTTCGTAATCGGAAGAACTCAAATCTGGTTAATACGGCGAATGTTTCAATATCTTCCACTGCCAGTTATAGAAGGTATCCTAAGAGTTAGCCGTGAGACACCGTGCATTTCCATGAAGGATGATGGGAGTCCGTATCAAATCGAGCAGTCGTCTTCTACCGAGTCTTGGACGAAGATGGTGCGGCAACAACTTGCAGTAAAAATCTGCATTGACCGCCTGCCTTCGATTATGCAGAATTACTCATCGGATCTCATAGGCCAGAATATACATCGCATTCTTGAGAAAAACCAACGTTCTTTGGGCGTGAGGAACATGTGTTTCCTTACATTGGATTGCTACTTCATCCGTGTTTCAGACAATCGAGGATATGTTTCTTTCAATGTGACTTTGAAGAAAATCTTCACGCTCCTACTCTTAGTATTCAAACAGTAATTCCAGTCTACGTGATCAACGACGGTTAAGTTCAACTCAAGAAGTATTTTAGACTCTAAATAACACTCCACTTTACAATTGCTACGTATTTTGGCAGACAAAAGGCTCAGTGTGTTTCGTAGTTTCTAATGCAAATACAAAAAATCCAACTGAACGCATATAAGGCAAATATAAGAAGATTAAATAAAAAAGAATTCACTACAAAGAACGGTGAATTGTAATGCTAGAGTAGTGAGGAAATAACTGAAGTCCTATTATTTACATTAATTAGAAAAAATATAACGTAGAAATGATTGCTGTTGCAAACAACAGTACAATATCAGTGTTCTGCTTGCAGAAAATCTACGTAGAAGCATCGGATTTACGTTCCCTTTATGAACTGCAAAGCAGTTTGACCTTTATCCCGAACCTCGAATGCAGAATCCGTTTTCTACAAATCCAAACCATCAATCGAGCACGACTCGAGAGTAACGATAGCATTTCTTTATAAAAGAGAAGAGCACCATCTGCCCTTCTCTTCTTTCTTCTGTGATACTGAACACCCGTCGATTCCCTTAAAGGTCAAGCTGAACAGCAATACCATAACATCGATAACCGCGATCACAGGTGAGAACGAGCTCTTCTCTCACCCACTGCCGCCATTCAGAGGACGCGGGCGGCGCGGTGGTCCACAGGGATCTGAAGTGAGGCCAAAACACGCGAACAGAAAAAAAATAACCGATGATACTTCCAATTGTTAAGAATCACTCAGTATAAATACTTATCTCTGAATTTCCCCGTTATTCACCCAAAAGAGATTTAAAATGTCTTAGAGGATAAAATATCTTACGCAAGAAAAGGGAAGAGTAGTAAGTACGTCGTATCTGCAAACATTTTTTTAATCTAGAAATTATTAAATAGAATACACATGCAGCATTCTCCGGAGTGCATTACATATTCAACCCTCTATATCTTCAATTTCGCTAATCTAATTTTACCTAGTCCTAATGTAATGTTATCTAACTAGCGTTCCGGTGGGAGAACTATCGATCTTGCGTCAACCTACACGTCAGCTTCTTTGGGGTTTCTCTATTCAGATATCTCCGTCCACGGAACATTGACACAACCGGGATTAGCTTACGTTCCCAAAAGGTCTCCCAACATATTGTGTGGTATATGAAAGTGTGTGAGTGTGTGATTACGGGAAGAGGAAGGAGCAATGTTGTGGAAGCAAGGGCATGCAGTTCATGGCCCATTTGTTATATACTCCGGCACTCACTTGATATTGATTGAAGAAACCACGAAAAAACACCGATGAGGGAAACCGACCTCTAGAATCCTCTCGGGCAGGGATGTTCAGTTCGCAGGCCTCAAGGGCCTTAATTAAAACTTTCAAAATGGCTGCGGGCCATACTTATATTACTTGGGCGATCCACACCTGACTACCCCGTATTGTTGATCTCGGAAGTTTGCCCTGTTGCTCTTAAACGGGGAGGGGGTGGAAACATGTGTGATATCAAGCCATACCATGCATAACGCAGGGAAACACAATGGGATGACTTTAAATTTCTGAATTTACTACAAAAAATAATTATTAATTCTAAATTTAACATATTTTTACATTATTGGAGTGTTCGCGAAAGGGCGCGTGCGATGGGCGCCATTGCTCTCGCCCGACATTGGTGCAAGAACTTTCACTTTAAGTAATAACCTTTCGCGGGCCGCAATATAGCACCGCGGGCCGCATGCGGCCTGAGGCCCGCCAGTTGGATCACCCTTCTCTAGGCAATGGCTGAATTTGACGTAGCTATGTAGCTCATGTCGAATATCCGCCACCAACGTGACTAGATCCCCAGATCTCTCGAACAGAGACGCATGCATGTTACACAGACATGCATGCATGTTACACAGACATGCATGCTCGTGATTGTGTAAGCAAAGGGCGAGGATAGGACAAGGATGAGGAAGGAAATACCGCGCGCGATCCGTGGTCCGTTTGTTAGAGTACTGCTCCAGCATTCGCCAGCAACTGATCATCGCAGCCGACTGCTAGAATTCGCCTGCAGACAGCGACTGAATTCGACCTAGTGAGGAAAATCCTGCCGCCGTCGGGACTCAAACCTCCGTAGGACCTGTCGGTCAGAGGCATCGCAGCGACATCAGTTGATGCACTGAGCCACCTCTCTCGGTGGCTGTTTGTGAAAAACAATTTGAGGAATACCCATTGTAAGTGTCCACTACGAGTTAGTTAGTTAGTTAATGCCTTATTTTACGTGGTGACACTCGGGCCATCAGGCTCCGCATTCCGTCTAACCACACAAATTTCGTTACGCTCCTTTCACCACCTAGCGGAGAAAGGAGGTATTATCTTGGGCGACGAAAAATCAATTTTTCTCAGAGGCTTCTTTTAGGCTCGAGGATCTTTTACATGCAGTAAATCTACAACACGGGACAGCCGGCTTTATTTCCCCTCCGAAGGAAGGCGTACGAAGGATTTTTTCGCCCTTAAAAATCCACGGCTTCGATCGGGTTTGAACCCGCAAACTCGGGTACAACAGTCCGGTACGCTGACCGTCATACCACCGAATCCGCAAAGAGTTCGGTCGCAAGTCCCGCGAAGCCCACTGTGGGGCGCGCCGGTGCGGAGGATCGGATTCTCGTTACAGTCGGCGTGAGAATGGCCGCGCGCCTCGAGGGTTGTATCGGGGGAAGAGGAGGGGAGGGGAGGGGAGGGGTGCGTGTATCGGATTCCGACGCGACGCGAGGCTCCACCCGCCAGAACCCTCCGCCCTTCGCCCGTCGCCCCCTTCGGCCGCGTTGCATCGGCGACCGCCGGAATCGATCGCGCCTCCAGGAAGCGCCCGGCGCCGGACCTCGCGCCTCCGCAGACCGGCAGCTCAGCGCCAACACCCGCGCCGCAGCTGCAGCGTCTTTCACCGGGAGTTCTAGCGTTCGATTCCCGAAGGTGCCGACTTTCGACTCTAGCTACATAGTTAGGCCGAATTCAGTCCTTGTGGGGAGGAGAATGCTATGATCGATAGTTTTCCGTGGTTTCTCCGATTTATACCTCGCGATTGCCACAACCGTATACTAACAAACAGGACATGGACTCCGCGCTATCTTTCCTTCCTCTTCCTATCCTCACCCCCTTACTTACACGCACTTATGTGCACTACAGTAACACAACACCATAGGAGATCGGTCAAGATGTGCTTAGAGATGATCCTGGGCTAGGCGGTATCCCATTGGTGAAGATACCTCGAAAAAAAAAACGTCGGGGTCAATGACACCATCTCGATCAGGTTTATCGTCCAGTTTCCCTGATCCATTGAGCAAATGCTGAGATGGCCCCTTGTTTTGCTTCTGGACATAAATGTAACTTCATTATCTGCGCACGTCTTCTAGAATTCATTGGGAAATATAGTTATTCAAATTATCGTTTCCATGTTGTTGCGGCAGGATAAGAGCCCAAAATGTATTGCTTATTTATCCTTGAAAATAGATTTTATTACATGAGAGCTTTTTTTAATTCAAAATTCATGTAGTATATGACTTAGTGTAGGGATCACAGAATTTTTGAAAATGTGTACAGAATTCACTTCTCCCCATAGCACGTCGTACGCAGTTTTAACTGTTTTTGGACGTTAAATAAATAAATAAATAAAACTCCGCAAGTCGATGGGAAGGTCAGCGCTAAGTCTCTAGTAGCGGGGGAACGCCATCACCTCCCGCGATGGAATGTGCACCATACTTACGAGACTAATATCAGTTGGCTCAACCGTAAAACAAAACAATCAACCGAACAGCAGCTGAAGGCAGGAGCAGTACTCTAAAAACGGGTCGCATCTCCAAGTTGCTAATCAATTTTGAAAGGTGGATTCGAGTCACACTATTGGCAGGTGACTGACTCATTTCTTTTCATTTCCTAATGAAAACTACTGGTTTCAGAATTTAAATAAAGTTAGAAGCTAAACAAAGTTAGAATAAGAAAGCAGCAGTGTGATCCGCCAGCGTCTGTATAGTTTCCTTGAATATCAAATAATTCTTGATGGTTACCGTTGGAGTGCCTTCTTTGTGAATTAAATCGCGATATCGACTGATTGCTCATGCCTAACATGGCAATCTGCTTTTGTTCAATACTTCAAATTACTATCAGTCATTATCTTTAAAATGTTCATTTGCATCAATTCACTTATATTATATGGAATGAAAGAGGAGCTTTCTGGCTATTTAAACAAACATAACTGGTAAATAATTGCGTACAAATGGCATAACAATTTTTGCCATTGCCAGAGCTCATGAAAACACCAATGAAAAGCAATCCGTTTCAATGTCATGAGGTTTCCTCTAACGAGCCGTTCTTCACGAGAAAATCGTGCAATTTTACGGACTGTTTATGCTGTAGTAGCTGCGGGTCGCAATTTGCTCGAGGACACTCGTGGCGTCGAGCGGGCGTGGGGACGAAGCCGGCAACGCGGGTGCAGACCCAGACGCCCTCCTCCTCACACCACACACGGGGAGCCACGCACAATGGCTGAGAGGACGAGGCCACGCGAGGAGGCTCGATTGATTAGTAATTCCGGGCTCGTCTACTTCGTCTACGTCGTCGTACAGCTAAGGTCATAAGTGTAGTGCATGTTCTTCTTCGTGAGGTGGCGTTGATCTTCCTGCCTGGATGGCGGGATCCGGCGCCCACCTTCCGTCGACTAGCAGGGATTTCCCCAACCAGCGGGTATCTCCCACGAACGGGGCATCCCCCAGCCGGACCAAGCTCTAAGCTCCCGACATGTGTGGTAGTGTAGTGCACGTTAGTGTAAGTGTTAAGAAGGGGTGAAGATAGGACAAGGATCGGGAAGGAAAGATCGCGCGTGGTCCGTGGCCCGTTTAGTAGGGTACTGCTCCGGCATTCGCCTGGTGTTGATCGGAGAAACCACGGAAAACCACCGATCAGAGCAGCCCGTCGGTAGAATTCTCCTCCAGACAGCGACTGAATTCGACCTAGCTGAAAAGCTAGTGTCGAAAATCCTGCCGCCGTGGGGAGTGGGAACCCAAGACCTCCCGGTCAGAGACACTGCAGTGACATCAGTTGATGCTCTGAGCCTCCTCTTCTGGCGCGCGAGGAGGAGAAAAGGCGGAGGAAGAAGCAAAGAGTAAAGAGGAGGAGGATATAAGAAGCATGTGCCTACCGCAGTTTGATATTGACTAATTGACTATTTTGCGTTCCTGGACGCGTCAACAGCAATGGTCAATAGTACAGCAAGTGTTGTGTATATAATAAACCGGAGGTGGCTGTGCGCCTCGCGTGAAACACGGCGCCCTCCAACTTGTCGCCTTACGACGGTTTCCCCCTCCAAGTATCTTCACCAGCGGGATACCGCTCCAGCCGTGACACCTCTGAGCGTGTGTGTGTGTGTGTGTGTGTGTGTAAAGTTAAGAGGGCGATTCACGGACGAGGAAGGAATGATCGGTCCATGACCCGTCCGTTAAAGTACTCCCTGGGCGTTCGCTTTTGTGCTGATCTGGGGAAACATTGAAAACTATCGTCCAGACAACCCAACCACTATAATTCTCCTCCAGACAGCGCTTGAATTCGACCTTGCTGTCTGGCCGGTATGAGAAATCCACCACCATCGGGACTCCGAAAAGGAAGAAGAGGATAGCGTGACGTCGTGGCAACGCCAATCGGCCCAGAGGAAACCGTTGCACTCACACGCTTCAGCCGGATGCTGTCAGGGGTGGTGGAACGGTAGCTCAGTGCATCAACTGATGTCACTGCAGCGCCTCTGACCGGAAAGTCCTAGGTTCCCATTCCTCACGGCGGCAGGATTTTCGACACTAGCTTTTCAGCTAGGTCGAATTCAGTCGCTGTCTGGAGGAGAATTCTAGCGGCCGGCTGCTCTGTTCGTAGTTTTCCGTGGTTTATCCGATCAACACCAGGCGAATGCCGGAGCAGTACCCTACAAAACGGGCCACGGACCACGCGCTTCCTCTTCCTTGCCCTATCCTCTCACCTTACACACACACTCACTTACACACTAACATGACTACACTACCACATATTCCGGGAGACCGGTCGGGAGCTTAGAGCTTGTCCCTGCTGGGGCGGTGCCCCGCTGGTGGGAGAATCCTGGTTGGGGGGAAACCCCAACTAGCCGACGGTAGGTCGGCGCCAGATCTCGCCATCCAGCGGGGGAAGATCACCGCCATCTCCCGAGAAAAAACATGTACTACACTAACGGGACTAATGACCGAAGCAGTTGACGCGCCCGGAAACACGAAAAAATCAATCAATCAATCATTGAAGAAAACATTTGTCTCGATTGGTGATCCGGAAGGGATCTAACCGTGAGTGACGTACAGACGGACGGATAGATGCAGTTAACGCAATTACTATATAAAGATTTACCAAAAACATTATCACTTTAAGTCAACCACTAATTTCACGGAGTAAACTACTACATCATTTCTACGTAGACAGAAGAGAACATATGCAGAGAAAATGTGACCAAATAAAATGTTTCCTTCTTAAAGAGAGAAATTCAAGTAATAAAGAAAAATTTCACAGAACGGTGTGAGTTACATACATTTATTTATTTTTTCATATATCAGCTTACGCACAGTGTTATGCAAACTACTCTATGAAAAAAGGAATGAATATTATATTTTAACTTAAATGTTTTAGGCATCTTTAACGGGGAAAGTGTATAGGAAATTCTGCACACAAAGTTCAAATTGATTTGTAGACAAAGGAGCTTCCCTTCATTTTTGGCTTTCATTAAAATGAAAATTAATAACGAGTGAACTTAATGAAGAAACTTTATACATTTTGTAATTTGCTTAAAGTCATGGGCACTCAATTATTCGGGAATAGGAGTTTATCAATAGTTCAAGCTTGAAAGATAAACAAAGCAATTAAACTACTCATTTTAGCCTTTTTATCTCATAAACTCCCTTCCTTCTGATACGAATTTCTAAATTATGTCAACGTGAATTGAATTATCTGTACTTCAAAATATTTTAACACTGAGTAAATTGAATATATAGAAATTATGTTTAATCTCACTAAGTAAATTGAATATATATTTTTTTACTTCTCCTTTCCATATTTTTCTTTAAATTTCGACTTCATTGTACATGATTCTGATTTTTGAAAATCAGTGTGTCAATTTGTATTTCCGATTGCGTCAGTGACAAAATTTGAAGATGGGTATTTTTCAAGTTGTGAAATGTATATTTACACTGAAACAGCAACAACATATTATACGAGTATGTGATAAATGCATTAAGGCGTTCTATTTATTTTTACATTATAAAACTCTTTAATTTCAATTATTTAACGAATATCACCTGTTCACCGAACAGAATCAGTAAATGCCAACATACTTTAGTAAGATGTTGAGCCTTTTCCAAAATCTTCCCCAGGGACATCTCGCTATTATGTTAGTTGAACCCGTCTATATCTCCAAACACCGTACTTATTTTATTGCCCACATTTTAAAATTATTTTCTGAATTTACCAAAAAAACTGCTTTCATATTTTCTTTATTTGCTGGGATACATTTCTGTGTACAACAAAAGTGACACATCTCAGAAATTGTCTTTTTACAAGGTAACTCTTAAGGTATTTCGCAGGCAAAATAAATCAAGCACAACCCATAAGAAAAGGGGTGATTTCTTTTCTTGCCCTCAAAACGTATGCAAACCTCTCTCATCGCGAACAAGTAAACCTTTTACGCATTAGATCAGACCATATCAAATTTTCACATAGCCATACTGGAGAAAAAAACTAAACTCGTTATGTACCTCTAGCATTTGCCCGCTGAACATTAATAACATCCTCAAGAAATGTCCCCAATATAATTCCCCCAGACCTCAATTTTTTTGAGACAGTAACTTTTAATTTTATTCTAACTATTGATAAATATCGAAGTAATGTAATAAAATTTTGTATTTAAATAGTTGTTTTGGACAATATTTAACTGTATTAGAATAATTTAATATCTTACAACTTTCTGTAACAATTATCATTGATGTAATTTTAATTAAATTTTATGTTTTTGTATCCATAATGAACCTCTTTTTTAAAATTTAATAATTAAAGTAAAATTTTAAAAATAAATTTAAAAAATGTACAATTTAAAATATCTTTCTTCACATAAATATGCTTTCTTCACTTAAATACAAATTGTTTATTTTACATTTGTTAATTTTCTGGTACACCGCCAATCTATGGAAAGGAATTGAGAGCAACCAGCGCTACTAACAAATGCCGAAAGCGAGTTTGTGTTTGTTATCTAAAGCGACCTTCATTGCTTTGTCGACTGTATATAGCTTTACTACGCACAGGTTTTGTTGAGCTCCCCTTTTGACAATTATGATTGGAGTAGAGCTGGACGGGGGATGTTGCAATACTATAAAAACTTTCACATACTGATGCAATTACGATTCCTATTACTAGGGAAGTCTTCAAATATTGCCAACCAGACCTGTTGGTACCTACATTTTTAATACTGTATCTGTATACATTAAATCGGTTCAGAGGTCAAGAACAAGAATGATAATAAATAAATTTAAAATTAAAAAGACAATCTAGGCCGACCTTTCATAATTTCACCAGACAACGGCAATATCCACTCGGTGCTAAAGGTCCCATCTCCAACGAGGCTTTCAAGTCTGTCTTGAGCCTGGTCTGTGCCGCACACTGAAACAACCTAAGAACAAGGCGACTGGGACGTAAGAGTATTTAATGGTCGTATTTATGAAGCTCTGCTAGCAGCGCTCTTACGGGCGTGCCATCTGGGGGCTTGCTAGGAGCTCAAGGGGCGTCTGGAATTGGCTGGGGGCCATCGCAAAACCGAACACTGGCAGCCTGCTATGTCTGGCAGGACCCTGGCAGAGGTTTATAAGTACGGCCCTAACTTGCACAAGTCGGGTTTGCAAGAATTCTTTAGGCACGGATGCGGGAAGCGGATGGGGCACTTTAAGAGTTATTGGAGCGAATTCTGAAGTGTATATATGTTTTGCTATGAGGAAGGCAAAAGGAAACCATCACGAACTCCATGTCATCATTCATTCTTCACAATACATATACTAACATAACGAAATACTAATTTTCTGATTCTTGATCGCCAACATCCAGTCAGAAATTTGGTACTGGCAGAAGAATAAGAAGACAACTAGGACATTATCGTTTTTGGAAGTCCGAGATGACTTTGAAGACGTCGAAGTGGCAACACTGTTTGCCTTTAAACTCACGGAGCGGCGTACGGTTGTCGGCACGCACTCCAAACCGGTCCTCGCCTTAACGAGATTCTGCACTTCGATGGAACTCAATTTATAATCTAATTAATGCAGTAGGCGTGTCAAAATATGTACTAAGACATTTTATACTCCGAATTCTACAAGTGCTAATACTATTCCTTTCGAACACAGATTCAATAAAATAAACACCAACTCTTTCATGAGCTGTGCGATCTCGAAATATATCGACGATGTGCAACGATATCGTCGATGAATAAGATGGTACCGCAAGTGTCGGAAAATACGAAGGACTGCATGAAATACAACGATTTAACTACACGAGTCCCACAAACAAACGCAGAAGAACCCCTTGATGTACGGTGAATCAAAACTCTAGACAGCAAGAATAATTATTCCCCAAATCAATGTGAATGACTTCTGAATTGTTTGAATCTGATTTGTATTTAAAAATCGCCATGTATTTTCCTTATCAAATATTCGGCTTGCAATGAATCGATGGTTGTTTACGTTACTAAGGATGTTAAGCCTGTTGCTAAGTATGTTAAATTTCTTAACATACAGGTAGGTACCAGTACACTTAACAAATGTGCAGGGTTGCATGTTAACAGGGGTGAAAAGGGACATGTGACCGATAAAATATTTCACATGCAGAAGGAGATACGACATATGTTTAGCGTAATCAACATTCAAATTCTATTAAACTATTTGTAGTAAATAACTCTTCCGGTAAACGCAAAACAAAACTTAAAATTTCTAAACTAATTAGCAACGTTCGCAATTATAACTTTTACTTAATTAATGAGTAATTAGGAAGATTTGTGTAATGCTGCTGCTGTTTCCTTATTCATTCGTCCTTCGAAAGGCAATGTTAAGTCAAAGTACGTGATGAAACTTTTCCTTCTCCAAAATAATTACAGGTGTATTTTCTCAAAAGAAGCAAACCTACAACTTTCAACAGTACTAGTACACAACAATTGAGAAATTTATCAATTAAAACTAAAAGCTCATATGAAGTACTTTTGTAAATTCACAGTAAATTATAGAAGAGACATTCTCAAACACAAATAGTCTGAGCATTTCGCACGACTGTATTTTTGTTTGATGCGCCAAGGGATTAACCGGAGTGGAGTATTCGCGAGAACGAAATTCGTGTATTGGAGCGTTGGTGGAGGACGGGACCCGAGACAGGATTTTGCGTTAGGGCGCAACTGCTCTGAAGAGAGACTCCCGAGAATAAATAATCCGCCTGACGAAATGGACTTCCCGAGTCCTCCAGAGAGACGCAAATGTCGAGGATAAATCGACGCCCATGAGCATCGGCGAGCTCCCGATACAAGCAAAAGCCATTTCTCCACCCCCGGCCCCGATCGTCCCCCGACGACTTTCCGATCGCCCCCTGACCGCCAACGACCCCCACCCCCCTCATTGGCCTCAGCCACCTCCCACCGCCGACCCCCCCTCTCCTGGGAGGCGCATATGGAGCGGCGACGTTCTGAAATGGCAGCTCAGCCCCACAACGACGCCCTCATCAGAGCTTGTGTCGCCCCGAGTGTGGCGCCATTTTCCAGATTGGTTGGTTGGTTGTTAGTGATTCCGGGCGCGTCCACCATTGAGGTCATTAGTCCCGTAAGTGTTGTGTATGATTTCTTTCTTCGGGAGGTCTTCCCCCACTGGTTGGCGAGATCCACCGCCCACCTACCAACGGCTAGCGAGGTTTCCCTCAACCAGGTATCTCTCACCAGTGAGGCATAGCCACCACAGCCGGGACAAGCTCTAAGCTCCAAGCCGGTCCCCGGCTTTTGTGGTAGTATAATGCATGTTAGTGGAAGTGTGTTTGTACGGGGAGAGGATAGGAAAAGGAAGAGGAAGGAAAGATCGCGCGCGGTCCGTGGCCCGTTTGTTAGGGTACTGCTCCGGCATTCACCTGATGTTGATCGGAGAAACCACGGAAAACTACCGTTCAGAGCAGCCGGCCTCTTGAATTCTCCTCCAGGCAGGGACTGAAATCCACCTAGTTGTCAAACTAGTGTCGAAAATCTTGCCACAGTCGAGACTCGAATCTAGGACCTCCCTGTCACAGGCGCTGCAGTGACATCAGTTTTATAAAATGGTTTGAAGTCAAATAAAATGTTTGTGAATGGTAATTTTCGTATCACTTTATACTACCCATTTAATAAATAACACCAACTTTCGTATCTAAAAAAAATAATTTTAAGCGTTTAAAATAAGCTATCCGTTGCACAAGTAAAAATCCATTGTCTACATGTCAGATAAATTTCTGTGTAAAAAAACAAAACAATGCTTCGCTCTACTGCCTTAGGAACGAGATATACGGAAGATATATGATGAACAAAACATTTTTATTTTAACAACTTCTTTTCTGAAAACTGAATGTAACAATAAAAAAATCGAAAGCGATATTTTTCCAAAAACGTTCAATTGCGATAGAGAAAGAAAAAAGTAGATAGAAAGGAAGAGAAAGATTTTGTCTCCTACGATTTAATGACGGAAAAATACATGCTTCGTATTTTCATTCGTTGCCAAGCAAATTCCTCAGCAGCGTTCCCTTTTTGTCGGAGACTTTATTAGCACAATATAGTGTGTCTTTTACAACTTTCTGTATAAAAAATCCTTTTGTTTCATATAAATTCCGTTCTTCGAATCCAATTTGGAAAATTGTATTATATGGAATTTACTCTTTCTGATATTCAGTGTCGTTTATAGCTAAGTATTTAAAATAATAATTCACAACAAGCTATACAAAAACGTTATGAAAAATTGTTCCTAATTCAATTTCCCATTAATAAAAAATATGTTTTTAACTCAAAGCAATTATTAATTCAATATTTTTATTGCAAAAATTGAAAAAATAGTAATATTTCTGGATTTCAGTAAACTTTTAAAAGTCGAAGTAACGATCATTTTAGTTGGAGAATTTCAATGCACATTATTATTTTCCCAAAACAATTCATCGCCAGATATCATACTAGTACAATCGCTCACAAGACATACAAACCTATCACGTGATTATTATTGTCCAATACACAAACCGCAAAACTTCCTACATCAAATCGGAGATTTGGGAAGAATAAAAATAAGCCTGTGGTATTTATAAAAGAGTTTCGTATATCGTAATGAAACGTACTCAATGTTCCTTGTTATTTTGATTGCGGTTGTGTCATATCAAATTTTAATACCTGATCCCATGTATGACAATCGCATATGTAGAAGAAACAGCGATTTCATGTGCAATAATAAGTAATATGTAATAAAAAATACTATTTCATTTGAAACTGCTGTTTCTTCTGTATACACTATTGTCAAGCAATACATAATAATAATAATAATAATTATTATTATTATTATTATTATTATTAAACATAATACAAATAAATAAAACAAACTATACATAAAATAATAAATAATGCAAATACAAATAAATAAACAAACAAGAATGAAATAAAATAAAACCAGATATTGAGACGTATAAAGAAATAGATAACATTTTTCCATCTCTACCCCGTACCCAATTCTTCACGTCTCTTCACTTCACTTCACTGAATCTCCCTTCGGTAACCAGTAATTTACATCGCACTTTGCCCGCATTTTTGTTGGCCTTCACTGCCTCTTCGGTTGGCTTTCATTGGCTTTTACTGGACATCACTGTACTCTACTGGATATTACAGTACTCTACTGAATCATATATTGAATTTTTATCTACTCTCTGTATCCTTTATTAATTCATTGCCGTAAATGGGACCTGGATCATGGTAACCAATTTCGACTTACAAAATCAAATTGCAATTTACAAAAAATGTTGGAATATGAAATATTAAAAGTTTGCCCCTTCTAACCGCCCATGAAGACCTTACCAAAATAAGGACGTTTACTACTTGAGCTAAGAAATTAGAGCTCGGCGCTATAGGCGTTTTGATGCAACTGAATTTTATTTTAGTACTTAGATCGATCAGGATGAGAATGATTACATTAAAGACATACAAAAGATTAGTAAAAGGCGACAAAATTAGAATATTTAGTGTTAATATTTAATAATATAGTGAATATTTAGTAATAAAGTGAGTATTTAGTAATAAAGTGAGTATTTCTACACATAGCATAATTATATGAAAACATCGTCAAAAATATGGCATTGGTGATGAAATAAATTAGGTGATGAAAATAAATTAAAAAAATAGTTGCAAAATAACCATAATTAATAACGATAAACCAATTAATAACCGAGAATTAAAAGATAGGTTGAAAAAATTAATATAATAGATGTAATACAACGTTCGACTCTGTCACTCTTCTTGTAACAAGCAAGAAAAGAAATAAACGCACCCACTTCAGTCTCAGTATGTCAATTCAATTTAAATGTCATCACATACTTAAGACTCATTTGAGTGTTTTGTTCCTTTTGCATTAAATCCACAGCAGAGAAACGTTCCTTGAGAGTCGGACGTGTACCTCATAAGCACGTGACACCCAAATTAAATGCGAGGAGCTGCTGCTCCATTTCTCATCTCGCAGGCAACAAGAATTGCGTCACCCGGTACCTGTTCGCGTCAGAAGAAAAGAACGTGTTCTTAGAAACGATGGCCGTAGGAATACCACGAAAGGAAATGGCTTAGAGTTTCACATCGCAAATTATGATCCTGACAAAAGGTTTCCATCATACAATCGTATTTGTTCATAAAGTAACTTTAAATGAGTTGTATCTAAACTATAACTTGAAGATCTTAACCCAAGTACCGAAGACACTTCATACAGTTTGGTACTGAAACACAGTGAAGAAAAATAATAGAACGAAGTCATAAAAATACTTTTCAATCAACAGATGTTTATATCTCCTTACAAAATCATTCATTCATGTTAAACTCATTCAATTCTACTACTGTAACTTCCAGCAGCTGAGAGAGAAGCGAACGTCAGAAAAAACATATTTCCTTCAGTTTGCAGTTGATTGCATATACGTCGTACATTACGTTATTGTATGACGTATATGACTCGTGATATTTGCTTTAATAATTATTGAACAAACACGCATTGAAATATACTCGTATATTTTCGAGAATATAACACTAGTTCCTAAACACGGTTCGTAGAAGATGCAACCAGTTACACAACTGGAAATTACAACTACACATTCTAGTGGCAGGAAACGAAGTCTATACAACCATCATTTGACTGCAACATAACATTTCCCTTAAACAACATTTCAATCCCAAAACCGCCTAAAATTACAGTAATTTTGAACTGATTAGCTGATCCCCGCCTTCCGATTTATTCGAACTGTGCTATTCTTTGCATTTTCCCGAAATTAACGTCCCAATTCACGAGACGCTGTGTTTGACAGTCCCCTGGCTGGACGGGACAGCGGAAAGGTGCCATCAGAATCATCGAACAGCGCAGTAAGAACAAGCGAGGCTCAACTTCGACACTAGAAAATGAACCGAGTGGCTCAAACTACTCTGGGATTTTATTCGCCGGTATAATCCGATCGTTTAGATAAACATCCAGGGAAGTTAAGTCTCCATTAAGTGGAGAGGCCCCGCGCGCCCAGCGTGTGAAACGGCTTGTCTGGATGCGGAGACGTTCGCGGGACCGGTTCCAGCAGCACCCGCCCGCCGCGCTGCCGTCGCCCCCGCGACGACGCACAGCTCCACACGACTCGTCCTCGCACCGTACGAGTCGTCGACACGAAACGTCCTTACAAGACGGACAGACGGCCAGGCAAGCGGGCAGAAAGGCAGACAGATAGACAGGTAGATACAGACACAGATATACAGGCACAGGCACTATCACAGTCACACAGTCACACAGTCACACAGTCACACAGTCACACAGTCACACAGTCACACAGCACAGTCACACAGTCACAGTCACACAGTCACAGTCACAGTCACACAGTCACACAGTCACACAGTCACAGTCACACAGTCACAGTCACACAGTCACAGTCACACAGTCACAGTCACACAGTCACAGTCACAGTCACAGTCACAGTCACAGTCACAGTCACAGTCACAGGCTCCCATCCTTTCTCCTCACCTCCACCTCAGTCCCTCCACCTTGAAGCTATCGACGTGGGTGCCGCCTGAGCCTAGGCAACCCCGACAGGGAGGTTCATGTTCCCTTGCTGGACTTTTATATGTGGGTTTGAGGCCCGCTTCCTAGCGGCATAGACGATGCCGGTAGACGAACCCCACGCCCAATCTCGCCCAAGGGTCGGTGGCAAACCACCTACTCACTGCCTCCACCTTGAGATATAAATGTTAATATAACCCCCGTTTTTGTTTATGATTCACAGTTGAGGCATATCGGGTAATGACAACTGACATTTCGGGCGAATTTAGAATTATTGATTCTAAGTGGAATAAGTAGGAGCTCTTTTCTCATCTCATTTTTTCCATTTTGCAAAATTTCAAGAATAAACTAAAAAAGACAAATTCATTTGGCTCGCACAGATAAATTAATGTCTATGGTGGCCACAAATTGATTTTTTTCCCTCTGCAACATGAAATATCAGTTAATATTCATTACATTCGAACGCCTCAACTGTAATTTTTAAAATTGTAAATTCATTAAAGAGGTTAGGCGGAAGAGCAGGGCTCAAGGCCTGAGCCTCGCCACAAATAAAGACAATTTTATTATTATTATTATTATTATGATGATGATGATGATGATGATTATCATTATTATTATTATTATTATTATTACTATTGAGACTAACGACGCGAGTCCCGCCGTGAAGCTCGGGGTCCGGGTGGTCGTTTGCAAGTCTCCACCAGGAACCGCGTCCACCTATGCACTCGTGATTTCCCCGTGCGGGGGAAGAGAGGGACAGAACAGGGAAGAGGAAGGATAGAGAAAGAAGTAGAGAAAAAAAGTAAAAACAGACGCTGCAAGCGGAGCAATTAAATTTCCATCGCCAACAAAAGAACATTGGTCGGACGCTGAAACAAAAGAACGCCGCGTATGGCTTCTCTGCAGCGTCGCTCCCCGGCGCCGTGCTATGAGCCGAGGGCTGCGAGCACAGAGCTGCGTTCCGAAGCGACCGAAGACCTAATGACGAGTTGCGGCGCCGAATAATTGGGCGCGCCAGGGGGCCCCGTGACAATGGACGCGCGCGCGGCGCACCGCCGGCAGAAACGCCCTGGCGGCTCTCCACGCGACACAGAGCACACGCCACTGCGTGGATCGGGGATCTCTGGAAAAAGTACCTCGTTCATTCCAATGAAAGCACGCCGACTCGTGTATTAATTGAGATGCTTTAAAAGAAATTAAGTTCATTAGAATCACAAAACATAACAGTCGGTTTCGCGCGTACTGTTTTACGTCACACTAAATAGCCCGCTGCTGTTGTCGGAAAATTCCTTGGTATGGTAATATAAAAAATAAAAGTAAAAGTATTTCGGTTCACTTTGTCTTAAAGCAAACCAGATGAACATTGCTCCAGGGCAAGCAATATGTTACTTTCTCGCTTCGGAGTAGAGAAAAAGTTATGTAATGCTGCGCGGAAAACCGGCGATTTTTTGGCAGAAAAACCTTCGTTACAGGGCCCTGGTAACGAAAAAGGGAATAAATCCAGTAGCTAAATTTAGACAAAAAATTCTCTAATATGTGGTATAACCAGAATCCATGTTTTGTGGACCCTTGATAGCGAAAAATCGAATGGCGGCAAAACGTGACTCTCCGTCTGTGATCAACGCTAGTGCCTTTAACTGTTGAGCTGATTTTCTCCAAAATTGATATTCCCCAATCGATCTAGCTCATGTTGCGGCCTCTAGAATTTGAAAAAATTTTATATTGGGGTGTACTTTCCATGAAGACTCTGGGACATATCCTAAATTTTCGAAAAAATGGCTTCATCGTATTTTATTAAATTTTGTTGCTGGATGATGTGAAGAACGTTTAAGAGAATGGTGTAGGTCTCATGTCCGTTGAAAACCCTGATTTTGCGAAAATTGCAGAAGTTCAAAATTTTTCGGAGTCTTCCTACAACTAAAATATTAAAGGTAGAGATTTTTTCCCTTAATGAAATCTGTTCTCTAAAGCTAGATTTTGAAATAAGATCACGAGCAAGTTTTTGAAAATTAGAGTACTTTTCGCGTAATTTTGCGTGAAACAGTGAACCTGGTATAAATAAACTACAGTAATTAACATCAATTGACGTAAAATACTTATCATGAAATTGAAATAAATAAAAAAGTTAAAATAAATTAGAATTTGGGAAAACTCACATACAAAAACGGTTGGCGGCGGGAAACTTATTGTAAAGATTAAACTTTATAATTATCCTTTGACTCTATATCACAGTTTAACGTTTCAGTCATGTCATATCAAACATGATCAAATTTTAATTACTCTTTATATCATTATATAACTGTTAAATTAATTATTTACTTCCTTCTTATTTTATCACGTTTATATCTTAAAGTTCACTTATCCTCGTGTAAAAGTGCATCGACCGTTTTCTAATTATACATTTTCACACAAATATATGTGCTAAAGATCGTAATGAGACAGAAAAAGTTTTTTTCTTTTTTAATCGCATCTTTGTGATGAAACTACGAAATATAATTTAAAGAACAAATCTATTGCTAGGTGTTTTAATACCGGTGTTTAAATTATAAATTCCAAAGAAGAGCAATGCCTCGTAACTGGCTTCTCCTTTACCATAGGGTTTATACGTTCACACAGTGTAATTCTTTACCAGATGAATCATCTTCACCATGTTGCTGTTATAATAACAAAATTAGGTTCTCAGAAGTATGAATGGATAGGTGCTTAATAATGACAGACGTATTCTTCAAACCGTAAGATTACAAACGGCTGTAGACTAAGTGAACTAAGATTGGAGGGAAAATTATATTTTACATATAACCTTTTCACTCAGTAGTTTTGTGTCAATGAGAATTAATTTCAAATCGACAAGCATCTAATATTTAGATCAAATTAGACTGTCTTTTAATAGGTTTAAATTGTACATATGTATTAAAAATAAAATTCGACGGACAACGTCGGTGTCTGGATGGGAATTTGAGGGAGGTTTCTCACATTGTGGTTGCCACCAATCAACTCCAGGCAAATGCTGGAGTAGTTCCTTCACAACAGCACATGGATCTTGCACTATTCTTCCTGCCCCTCCAACCCCCATTCTCATCCTTAGGGAAGGGCGGACACTGACCCCCTCTCCCTACATGTCCATCCTAATGACTGCGAAAGATCCTAGCAATTCCACGAGTAAGCAAATGTCAAGTCCGTATCCTGGATTCTTGGGCCATTAGAAACAGATTAACTAATTGCTAAAAGTATTGCCACTTACATTGAGCTCGGTGCTAAGATGATCTGACATCGCTTATTTACTTCTTTGCTTGACATTTGCTATACACATTGGGAACCTCCCATGAGAAAATCTGCGTGCTACTAAAAATTATTCGATACTAAGGAATCAGCCGACTTCTTAGTAATTAGTAGATTACTCTCAGTAATTAATCTTAACTTACATCACTTGATGTCTGTTGTAGCAGACAAGAGAAACTTTTGGACAAGTTGCATCGACACATTTTTTAGTATCAAACATGATTTCAAATGCACTATTAAAAAGATGTGTAGTTACGGAGACAAATTCATGGATATAGCATTAGTTGATACAGCATAAAAAGTAATCGAAATATACAAAGGCCATCGTATAAGCACATCGCTATAGAAAAACTCTATAAGTGATGGTAGAATCAAGCTGACATCGAGGGCAAACTAAAAATCTTAGTGACAACACTTCTCGAGAACAACACAATCGGACCTCCCGTAATTTCAAACTAAACGAATAACCTTCCAAAACTAGTTCATCGGCACGTATATGAATGAATTCAAATGAGGGAGGGGGAGGGAGGAAGGGGAGGGAGGGAGGAAGGGGAGGAGGGGAGGGGAGGGGAGGGGAGGGGAGGGAGGAAGGGGAGGGGAGGGAGGGAGGGGAGGGGGAGGGGAGGGGATGGAGGAGAGGGGATGGAGGGGAGGGGATGGAGGGGAGGGGGAGGGGAAGAGAGGGGGAGGGGAAGAGATGGGAGGGGAGCGGGAGGAAGGGAGAGAGAGAGAGAGGGAGAGAGAGAGAGAGAGAGAGAGAGAGGAGAGAGGCGCATAAAAGAGCACAGAGCATCTAAAGAAGCCACTGCTGCCCGGCGCGGGGCGGCGGCGGGAGATGGGAAGGAAGATAACGCGACTCGCCGGCGCGCTCGTCGCCCGCTGGCAGGCAGGGATCCTCGATAATGGAGTTGCCTCCCCCGCATTAGGCGATGCGCTGCTCCGTTCAGCGCCATCCAACCACCTAGGCGCCCACCCACGGCGATCTCGATTACAACCAACTACTCCTGCTCACCCGCCTTCGCCTCCTCCTGTTCGATCCATCCCGTCCTTCCCCTCCCCTTCAGATCTTCCCCTCTCACACGTGCACCCTCCCACGCACTCCAGCCTCCCGCGTGAACGCTGCCGCGTGAACGCTGCCACGTGAACCCTGCCGCGTGAACCCTGCCGCGTGAACCCTGCCGCGTGAACCCTGCCGCGTGAACCCTGCCGCGTGAACCCTGCCGCGTGGACCCTGCCGCGTGAACCCTGCCGCGTGAACCCTGCCGCGTGAACCCTGCCGCGTGAACCCTGCCGCGTGAACCCTGCCGCGTGAACACTGCCGCGTGAACACTGCCGCGTGAACACTGCCGCGCGAACACTGCCGCGCGAAACTGCCGCGCGAACCCTGCCGCGTGAACCCTGCCGCGCGAACACTGCCGCGCGAACACTGCCGCGTGAACACTGCCGCGCGAACACTGCCGCGCGAACACTGCCGCGTGAACACTGCCGCGTGAACACTGCCGCGTGAACACTCCCGCGTGAACACTCCCGCGTGAACACTCCCCCGTCCACCCTCCCACGTAGCCTCTCCCACTTGACCCCTCCCACGTGTCCTCCTCTCTCATGTCCATCTCCCACGTGCCGCCTCCGATCTACCGACTCCTCCCATTACCTGCGCGTGAGCAACAGCTTCTTCAACAACTACTTGCCTGTGTCTTCCTTTTTCCCGTTACGAGCTACTGTCATCCTCTTTTCGCCGACCTTTGCCTGCAACTCGATTTGATCTGCCACTCAGTAACACTATCGCCTGCGAACTACTGCCACTATTCAACTTTAGGATGCGCCCGTGCTTTCATCACTTCCCTCTCTTGCCTGAAAGGGAGCAACGAATATATTCGTCCCGCAGTGAAAAGGGTAAGCGTGTGTGCTGGATGCTCAGAGTTCCGACGAGGAGTAAGATACGTGTTCCCCGAATAAGCAAATTATACATAAGCTAACCTCTCACCCACCGAGGCTCCCTCATAAGACAGGAATTCTAAAAATGTTTATGTATATATATATATATATATATATATATATATATATATATTGAAACGCACCGCGTTTCCACCCAAAGAAACGGTGACATCAAGCAAGAACGCGGCAGAACGGTTGCAAGAGGGCGCTCGCTAGCCACGAAAAACGGTTACGGGCGGCGAGGTGTCGTCGGTTGGCCGACCGTGGGAACGAGGCCGCGAGAGTCAGTGTCTGGCTGGCCGCCGGCGAGGAAGGACGTATCTGGGGCTGCTCCGCGATCGAAAAGCAAACTAGTATCGCGAACGAACGAGTGCAGAAAGATTAATTGACGGACAATTTGTGAGTGATAACAATCAATAGTCGATCGGACATATTGCCAAAGTGATAGCTGCTATTTGGAGTAACACAGATCAAAAGACGTCGAGTGGATCGGAGAATTGGAAAGGAGACGTACTTCGGAAGCGCAGCGCCTCACCTCGGCTGGTCCCAAGTGAAACGACCCCGGCAAGCAGCGAAGGAGCGTGAGGCAACCCGAGGGTCCCCGAAGCCGCCGACGCTCGTAGTGGAAGAAGTAACGGTAAATATTTCTTCGATCGATAAGATCGAGAGACTAACAGTGATTCTGGGTTGTATGAAAGAAAAGGGTAGAGACCACCATAGATATTGTATCATTAGTGATTTGTATAGAATTAATAAATAGTTCAGTTTATTTTGTTCACGGAACAGTGAAGTTTGATTAATAACCCCGAGCCCATTCACGAGAAAGAACACTTGTCCCTTACAAATAAATTTACTGAGAACAAGCCGGCCTACCCGGTACGTCACAATTATTCCGGGAACTTGTTCTTGCATGCTTGAAAATGTCTCCTCTGGTCTAAAAAAAACATTTATTTATTTATTTATTTTACGTCAAAAAAACAGTTAAAAACTGCGTATGACGTGCTATGGGGAAAAATGAATTGTGTGCACATTTTCAAAATTCTGTGATCCCTACACTAAGTCATATACTACTTAAATTTTGAATTTTGAAAGGGAGAAAAAAAACAAAAACTCCCATGTAGTAAAATCTATTTTCAAGGATAAATAAGCAATAAATTTTGAATTTGGAAAGGGAGAAAAAAACAACAAAAAAAACTCCCATGTAATAAAATCTATTTTCAAGGATAAATAAGCAATAAATTTTGGCTCTTATTACTTCCTGCCGCGACAACATGGAAACGATAATTTGAAGAATTGTGTTTCCCACTGAATTCTAGAAGACGTGCTCAGAAAATGAAGTTACATTTATGTCCAGAAGCAAAACAAGGGGCCATCTCAGCATTTGCTCAATGGATCAGGGAAACTGGACGAAAAACCTGATCGAGATGGGGGTCATTGACCCGGAAGCTGCAGTACAATAGTTGTTACAGGTTGTTTATACTCATTTATACAGTCCAAATGGTAAATAATGCATTATGTATCATCGGTAAAATTAATGTTACTTTTCTTGTGATGCTCAGTATAGTCTCTAATTGTATAGAAACAGTTATGCAGCAGAAACGATTTCACTTGGGATTTAACCTTTTCTATTGAAGTTAATCGTTTAATGTCATCTGGCAAAGTGTTGTAAAATAATGTACATGTATTGTATGTGAATTTTTTGTAATGAGCTGTTGATACTGTCACCTGGTGAATATGATTTCTACGTCGAGTGTTATCAGTAATGTTCAAAACTATTAATCGTAATCCGCTATCCTGGTGAAACTTCTCTCCTAGATAACATACTTCAGCGTATGTTTCACGACTGTATATCAACTAGTACGAAGACAGACCTACTTTTCCTGTACCTTTTTCTCGTGATATTTTCTCGAACTTATTCTCGAACACTAATCAAATAAGGGAGGTTTACAAATTCTGGAATAATAAATCGCTCTTCACACTGAACATAGTTAAGCACGTGTCTGAAAATGTATTTGAAATGTTTTTCATTTACCAATCTCTGTACATGTATGTTACGGATTATACCAGAAAAGTCTGCTATCCATCTTCATTTAAAAACGCAATGCATCACATATAATTACAATCACTGACAATTTTTGTAAAGTCCCAAAAACGCTTCAAACTATCGCTATACGTTGTGTTTACATATACTCATTAATCTTTCGATTTAATAACGTCCTATCTTCGAACTTTAAAAACTGAATCATCTTTGGAACAGCACTGATCTTAATTCTCAAGCTAATGTCTAAAAATCTCGAAAGTAGTTCGGTAGTGGAATATGTTGCTCGTATTTACTTTAGTGTAAATACTTGATCCCTTCTTTACGGAAAAGTACATAAGCCAACTGCTTATAGTTAGAACTTGTTGAATGAATTGTACAAACAGCAAGTTTTGGTTTCTTTAAAAAGCGACGGATGTTTGCAGTGGATCTTCATTTACTTAAAAGCACAAAACAAGACAAAATGTTACATTAAAAAGAGAGTGAGTGTGTGTCCGTGAGAGTGTAAGACAAGTACATCAAAATTGTAAAGGTAAATAATGATTCAAATAGTCAAAGTATTGCCCGAAAAGATCCATTAGTTTGTTAAAGCACAAATACTATAAAATATTTAAACATTAAGGGGTAAGAAAATTCGTAAAATTTTGTACAAACTGAGAAATGTTATAACAAAGACAATAATTATAAGTAAGAAAGCAGAAACTATAAAAGTATAAAATGTTATACCTAGCATTAGCTCGAAGTCTTCTTAGAAAAAATGGACATGCGTATATAAATCTCCAAGATTATGTCGCCAACGTGCACTGCAAATATCGCATCTAAAATATCCCAATAAAACACTATATCGTGTAGGAATTACTGCATTTCTGTCCCTCCCAAAATTACGAAACAATTGTTTATATGTTGGGAAAGAATCTACAAAAAATATTACAACTGCAACATTACAAGTAATGTAATGAGCTAACTTAACAGAACTCGAACAGAGAACTTCTTTGTTTCAAACGATTCTATACGAATTTCAGTACGATAAGTTACGTAACTCGAATACAATTGCTGTGCTAAACTCAATTCTCCTCTGTCCTTTCTCTCGAGTACCCTGGAATTTCAAACTTCGAAGACAACGCCTGAAACTTTGAGTACTACTAAGGTTCAACAAAACTTCAATCACAAATTTTCTTCAAGACGCACTTCGCCTTTCCTAAGTAAAGAATTCTTCATTCAACGACATTTTATATACGTTAAAATTATTTGATGGCTTAGGAGACTGCCAAAAGTCAGGTCTATCTTGTGTGAAAAGTAACATCGGAATTTTCAGATCTCCCATCACATGCGTTTGCATTATGAACAACATTTAAATAAGATTTGTTGATTTTGAATGATATTTTGTGTTTAAAGTAAATAAATTGATAACACTATAGATTATGTGTTTATTTCTGCAACTCTTACGAAACGTTTTCGGGTAAATGTGAAGAAAATAGAATATAGTTTCCTAAAACCACATTTTTTTACATCTGCAATACAACGTTATGTTGCAAATTATTGTAATGAAATTTAATCTCTTTGAGAAATTGCTTCATTAACGAGAAAACAAACATGTTTCCGGTCTCTATTACTTTTGCACTCCAAAATACTCCCAGGACATACTGATGCAGAATAAATTGCGGATTCGATGAAATTCAAACGAACTCTCATTATAAATGAACTTAAATACATCATGAATAGACTCCAAACAATGATCATTTTATATGAGTATTAAAATTAAAATATTAGATAAGTACGATCTTACAAGTTTTCATTTCTCTCTGTGAAATAATCAAGCAATATTTTCTTATTTATTTATTTATTTATTTATTTATATTTATTTTACTTCCGAAATAGGAAAACCTGTTGTAGACCCCTTTCTAAACTTGCACAGAGGAAGTGGGAAGTAAATGCCGGAAATGTAGGTGAAGAGTAGTGCTAACATACTGAATTAGTTTGCATAGGCCTGTACATACTATCGTGTAAATACATCTACACGATACATCATACGTCATACTACTGAGTAGACACATCTGCAGAACAGAAAATATAAATAAAAAAATTAAAAGTAAAAGCTTTTTAATATAGTATGTACATAGGCCTGTACATACTATCGTGTAAATACATCTACACGATACATCATACGTCATACTACTGAGTAGATACATCTGCAGAACAGAAAATAGAAATAAAAAAATTAAAAGTAAAAGCTTTTTAATACTTCTCAAACATTTCTGTCTCTTTCAAAATTACAAACGTTGGGGATAAGAGCAGCGACTCACGACGATCAGTGTCTTGATGCTGATGTATTGCAATAAGTACTTGCCTACGTCCACGAATGAATACCTCATTTTCTGACCAATAATCCTGGTTCTACTCCAGCCGAGGTATGACATGATTTCTGAAAGACAAGGAAATCCAGTAGCAATGGCGTACGTGTAGCCTATGAAGTAATCCTCACAAAACTGCGTTGAATTACCGACCCAAATAGACTCATTATTCATTCATCCAGAGAATGATTTAATTAATGAATAATTAGTCATCCATAATGTCCTTGTGTCAACATATGTTGGTGATTTTGAAAGGGAAATTTAATATCATGAATAACCATAATAGCAGGGGTGGTTCAGCTGATCATTTGGCGTGGCATCGTAGATATTTGTTAAAAATTTGTTTTATTGTATATTATTTTGTACTTGATAATTAAATTTTTGTTTAAATAATTACATAATTTGAACATACATAAATATTTAAATCAATTTTGCCATGTGAAGGAATATAAACGAAAACTTTAGGCTTTTGGGAGGGGGGCATGGCGCCCATGGACCCATCCCCCTGGATCCGCTAGTGCTTAAGAGCCTGATTAAAAATGCTGTCAAGGGCACAAACGGTGTAGGGAGGTCCTAGGTTCGAGTCCAGACGGCGGCAAGATTTTCGACACTAGCTTTTCAGCTAGGTCGAATTCACTCGCTGTCTGGAGGAAAATGCTAGCGGCCGGCTGCTTTGATTGGTAGTTTTCCGTGGTTTCTCCGATCAACATCAGGTGAATGCCGGAGCAGTACTCTACCAAACAGGCCACGGACCGCGCGCGATCTTTCCTTTCTCTCCCCTCCCTCTCACACACACACACACACACACACACACACACACACACACACACACACACTAACTTCCACATATTCCGGGAGACCGGTCGGGAGCTTGTCTCGGCTGGGGCGGTTGCCCCGCTGGTGGGAGAGTCCTGGTTAGGGGGAAACCCCACTAGCCTACGGTAGGTCGGCGCCGGATTTCGCCATCCAGCGGGGGAAGATCATCCCCATCTCCCGAGAAAAAACATGCACTACACTCACGGGACTAATGACCGAAGCAGTGGACGCGCCCAAAAACACGAAAAAAATCAATCAATCACAAACTGTGTAATCAATACAATCAATTATTTCACACCTACGGAATTATTTAGATAATGAAGACTTGGCTAATGGAATAATATCACAAACTCTCTGTAGATTTAAATTTTTGTTTCTTTACTGTAGATTCCAAGCAGATTTTAATGCCTTTTTTTAATGTACATAATTTTAAAGCAGCATTGAAACGTAAGCTCTCTAACGACAAGCGGTGTATTCTCTCGGCACCTTTGTTAGCTCAGACCCATCATCAATAGTGTCTGGTTTCAAATAGAGCGCGTGTGAGCAGCACGTGCTGCGAGGCACTGGGAGTTTGGGGACTCAAAGGATTTCATGCTCTACGCCTGAGACCAGTCAGAGCTGAGCGACATTTTAATCTGTAGTTATCACATGGAATTTTGAAAAGCTGTTCAACATCGATTGTTTGAAACCGATAGTTCAACCTTTGCCTTTCTGTCCAGTTATTCAATAATCAATTGCAGGCGGTAATTAAATGCTCACTCTATCCCTTTTAAATAGTAAGATACTAATTAATGAAATAAATAAATGAAATAATTGCAAAATTTTTAAAATATATCAATTAAATTTTAATATATTATTATTTTAAATATATTTCGTGATTATATGGTGTAATTCTTTTACAAATACTTCCTACTAACATTTTTTATGTTTTTTAATTCCCTTTCAAACAACACAAAACTATATGGTCTTCTCTCAAAGTTTCGTAACAAGACAATGTTAATGAACTTAAAAAAATATCATTCTTAAATTTATCTGATTACCCAAAGCGGATTAAATTTCTTCTAAAGTTCTGAGTTGAGTGCAGGACCTCATAAAATATTATAAAGGAGTAACAAATTAAGCATCGCGTTTGACGATCTAATGAGACAGCCCCAATATAAGTGAAATCACAGAAAGAACTAAAGTTTGAGTTGAATAAGAGGACGACAAATGTAAGAAAATTAAGGTCCCAGAAATCCGAATACAAACCCAAGTATAACATTTAGAAAATGAAGTTAAAGTGTATGAATGCGATTATTTATTCTATGTGATATTTTATATGGTAACCGACAACATATCTAAGCGTCGAGTTCAATACATTTTGAAAATATTGAACTTCATTCATCGATACTTCCACTATCTATTGGCATGAAAAAAAATTTATAAGTAAGTAAGAATAAGCCGACTCCAGCGACGCTTCTTGATCTTGTATTCGCCTCCTCTTTCCATGATGGCACATAGCCTTGGCAGGCCTAAGAACATCGCGAAGTTTTCGATACCGATACTTAAAAGTGTCGATACTTTTGTTATAACACTATTGATATTAATATTTGCAGTTACACCAAATACCAAAGAGCAGCGATGATCTCTTTGATCTCACATTAAACTCGGAAAAGAGCAACTTTTAATAAAAATAATCTAAAATAATTTAAATATTAAGTATTTAAATACAGGGTGGGGCAGAATGGACTCCCTAGTTTCAAACACTCACTGTCGAGCGCGCAGGTGGGTTAGCGGAGTGGGGATAGTGGCGTTAGGTCGGGGAAACGATGCTATTTTCATTTCAGTAGTCGCCATGCAGTGGTCTGGTGAGCATAGAGGCTTTGTCGTTGAAACATTCTTTAAAAACAATGGTAGTGTGGAGGCGACACAGAGGGCTTTTCGTAGGCGGTTTGGTTTGGCTCGTCATGATCAGGTTCCTGATGCTAAAACCATTAGGAAATGGATTAATAGTGTTCGGGCGACAGGATCTGCACTTCCTAAAAAACCAGCTAGGCGACCTAAAAGTGTGAGGACACCTGAAAACATCGTGGCAGTGAGAGCGTCCATTGAACAGTCTGAATCGCGCTCTGCGCGGAAACATGCCGCTGCCCTTGGAATATCGTCCAGAACGGTAAGGCGAAAGGCGTATAAGTGTCAAAGTACACTTTTCTTGAATTCTAGGATCATAATTATTTTTTTCAAGTGAACGTTCTTCCTTTTACGGTATGTCCAATCATTAGAGTATCCCCGCCTCCAGCAGAAGTTTCCAAACGTTCGTGAACTAAATGCGAATCATTTCTCCATGTCACTCCGAGACCGCACCCCCCACTTCGGTTGGCATGCGCTAGTGCCAATCTACGTGGTCGTATAACTGGACCGAGAATGCAGGTGGCAATGAGAACGCGAAGAGGCAGGAGTGACGTCAACCGGACTACCACGCCCGGGTCTTCCCCGGAACCGCATCCACCCATCCACCAAGAATGCGACATCGCGAACGAAACATGGATGTTTCTAAACGCTGATGCTGAAAATTAAAACGATTTAAATAAAATATCGACCTAAAACAATCGTGATTTTTAAATATCGATACTTTTAAAAGTGGATTAGTAACAATTGAAGTTCACACGGTGCGGATTTACTTTGAAAGTGAAATCGGTTATTAATTTTAATTGAGAATGTACCTACAAAACAAAGTCAACAAACCATCGTGACAATAAACAAAACTTGAACTATCTGATTCGATAATTCGAAAATTATATAGGTTCCTTTATTGACAAAAACTCGATTTTATTTTATTTTATTTTATTTTACCTTTGGTCACATTGGTTTGAAGATTCAATTTTCGTGTATCTAAAAATTATAATAGAATTTTGTTATGATGGACTTCGTTAATTTAAAAAAAATTCGAACACGTAAAATATCGAACAAAAAGCAACTATGTAAAAAATACATCGGCTTCAAAAAATCGATGTCAAATACATCAATGATTTTATAAAAACATCGATGTTTTGAAAACATCGTCATCGATGTCGTAAAATATCGAACAAAAAACACCTATGTTAAAAATACATCGGCTTCAAAAAATCGATGTCAAATACGTCGATGATTTTACAAAAACATCGATGTTTTGAAAACATCGTCATCGATGTCGCATCCGTAGCATGCAGGTGGCGATGAGAATGCGAAGTGGCGGGAGTGACGTCAGCTGGACCACCACGCCCGGGGCTTTCCCGGAGCCGCAACCACCCGACCACCCACCCACCAGCCCTCCGCCCGCGCTCACGCCCGCTGCCACTCCAATTACACTGAGCTCCAACTCCGCAGCCACAGCTCCGGCCCAACACAAAGATGTCGAGGAAGCGCTGGCAGTAAATGTCGTGAGGTTAACCCTAAAACTTTATCTTGACTCACGACACACTGTCGCAGATATGCCGGAGACATGAACTAATCATGAAGCATCTTCATAACTCATGCCCAGGCGCTTCATTCACAAGAGGGGGCGGAGTTGACAAACGTGTTCAGCGTCGCGCAAGCTTGATAATTGATGAACATGGCGATATTTCGTATTAAACATGTATTGAACAAATTCGATTCATTTATTTCATGTTCGAAGTGCAATCCTGAATTACCTCTTCAGATAGAATAAAAGACCGAATGAAAAAATTTGCTACCCAGCAATCGCCGAAAGACGCGTGAAAACATTGGCTCAATAGTAATGATGTCACGGAGAGAAATAAATGTTTGTGTGTAGGTCTCTACGCTTGTACTCAATTACGTAGAGGAACAGCAAAATATTAAACAGTACTAGGACTCAATTGAACATACTATAAGACTTAGCGTGACTCATCAACGTTGCGGCAAGAGAAGATATTCAATTTTCACACTTTAAAAACATTAAGAGTTCTCAAAACGGTTGTATATCAATGTTTATTTTGTGACACTACATCGCGTTCTCATTGTTCCCTCTATCATTTACGGAGTACATAAAAACTGTATGAGCGACTTTGTCACGAAGATAATATCTGCTTGCTCGCAACACTGCAGGAACTCATACATTCACCGTTCGCCAACAGGAATAATGCAAACAAGTTGACGCGCATTTATTCGTCAGAGATGTAGCATTCTCTTTGGACGAACAAACAAGATCAAAGAAACCAGATTGTTTTCTTTAGACATTGATTATTTCGTGTTTTCGGGCGCGTCGCCCGCTAAAGAAATAAGTCCCGTAAGTCGTGCATTATATGTCGAGAGGCGGTAGTTGGTTGGTTGGTTGGTGATTCCGGGCGCGTCAATAGCTTAGGTCATCAGTCCCCTAAGTGTAGGACATGTTTTTCGTCGGGAGATGGCGATGATCTTTCCCCGCTGGATGGCGAAATCCGGCGCCCACCTACCGTCGACTAGTGGAGTTTCCCTCTGAGTAGAACTCTCCCACTCGCGGGGCACCGCCCCAACCGGGACAAGCCCTAAGCTCCCGACCGGCCTCCCGGAATATGTGGTAGTGTAGTGCATGGTAGTGTAAGTGTGTGTGTGTGTGTGTGTGTGTGTGAGGGAAGAGGATGGGACAAGGAAGAGGAAGGTGTGGCCCGTTTTTTAGGGTACTGCTCCGGCATTCATCCGAAAAACGGTGTTCATCGGAAAAACAACGAAAAACTACCGATCAGAGCAGCCGACCGCTAGAATCCTCCTCCCGACAGCAACTGAATTTGACCTAGCTGAAAAGCTAGTGTCGAAAATCTTGCTACTATCGGGACTCGCATCTAGGACCTCCCGGTCAGAGGCGCTGCAGTGACATTAGTTGATGCACTGAGCTACCGCTCCCGGTTCGAGAGGTGGTAGAGTTTTCTCCCGTCAGAACGCACGATCCAGCGCGGCGCCGATCTATATGACGGCCTGCGAGGGTTTTCTTCCTCTAGGTTTCACCACCAGCGGGCTCCGCTCCAAATGGAATAAGTACTAACCTTCCCACTTGTCTCCTAACACGTGTTGAAGAGCAGTAAGTGTAAGTGTCAATGTAGGTGCGTGCGTGTGTAAGGGGAGTGGATAAAAAAAGAATGAGAGAGGAAAAATCGCACGCGTTCGTAGCGCGTTTATTATGGTATTGCTCCGGCATTTGCGTGGTGTCAATCGAAGAAACCGTTATAAACTTCCGATCAACGCAGCCATCTCTTAGAATTCTTCTCGAGACAGTGGATGAATTTGATCTATGTAGCTAATGTCGAAAATCCGCCACCGAACATCGGGATTCGAATTCTAGGACATGTCGATCAGTGTCGTTGCGATGGCAATAGTTGTTCCCTGAGCCACTTCAGCCAGTTTTATACATCAAATATACAAGAATCTTGAGATTCGGGCACCAAAATAACTATTCTGTGACTCATCACTGTACTGCAGTATACAATAATGACCACGTAGGTGACCTTCTTATTTGTTATCCGCTTGTTTCCTGATCTTCAAAGAATTCAATACGAAACCCACGATTTGACAATAATATTGTACTATATACCTTTCATCTCAAACGAGTTTTCTATCATGCTCGAGTACACGTATTAAACAGCAACTAACATCATATTAACGCATATAATAGCATTACTCTACAATAACGTAGAAATGCAATGCATGAAGGTAGAAAAACACGTCCTGTCACAAAGCATCCTACAATAAGAGAGTGGCTTCGCCCATGGGTTCAAAGAGCAAAGCCCGCAGCCCCAGCGCGAGGCCTTCAGAGGCGCGCGCCGTGCGCGGGAGCGGCGGAAGGCGCAAATCTGCAGAAGCCCGCAGCCTCCGCCGGGGCCGTGGCGTTGCGCTCCGCCGCGCGCCCTCATAAATCATCGCCGGGGGCGGCGCGGGGGCGGGGGCGGGGGAGTGGCGGCGAGGAGGCGTGGCGGAGGTGATGGTGGGGGCAAGGGTGGTGACGGTCACGGCGTCGACGGCGGCGGGGCCGGCGGCGGAGGCGGCGGCGGCGGGGCGGCGGCGGGGGCGCGGGCGGCGGCGGGCGCGGGCGGCAGTGAAGAGTTGGGGGGGGGAGGGGGGGAGGCGGCGGCGTGGCTGTGGCGTGGCGACAGAGGGAGAGGCAATGGGTGTAGGGAAATAATGTGGTTGGGGAAGAGAGGGGCGGCAGAGGAAACGGCCGTTGCAGTCTCGTGGTGGAAGTGTGGTGCGAGTGGCGGCGAGATGAGATGGAAGACGAGGGAAAATGACGCAGCAAACAAAGATGCAAGAGTGGAGGGGACATGGAGGGAGTGGATGGTATCGGTAGTGGCACAAACAGCTAACATGGAGCGGTTGTAGTCACGGTGTGCAGGGCCAGGGGGCGAGCGTGAAGAGGAGTGGTGACGCTGACGAGGATAAAGGGTAAGGGCTGGCAGAGACAAGCAGAGATGATATTCCACGGATCCGGGGACGGCAAAGGGCGGTACTGTGGGGACGGTGTGGGGACGGGGCGGCGGGGGCGGCGGGGGCGGGGGGCGGCGGGGCGGCGGGGGCGGCGGGGCGGCGGCGGCGGCGGCGGGGCGGCAGGGGCGGCGGGGCGGCGGGGCGGCGGGGCGGCGGGGCGGCGGGGCGGCGGGGCGGCGGGGGCGGCGGGGGCGGCAGGGGCGGCGCGGGGCGGCGGGGCGGCGGGGCGGCGGGGCGGCGGGGCGCGGGCAGGCGGGGCGGCGGGCTCGGCAGGAACGGGGGTCGGTGTGGGCGGGGTCGGCGGCGGTGAAGTACGTGGTTGCGGAGGAGGCTGCAGCGGCTGTAGCAGGTCGGAGGCGTCGGTGGAGGTTTTGTCAGAGACTAGCAGTGGCGGAGGCGGTTCCACGGTGACTGTGGGAGGAACAGGGGCGGCGGGAAAGATGCGGGCGATGAAGGCGAAGTTGTTGCAGCAGCGAATGCACCAACAGGCTTCTAAACTTTCAAAGAGAGTTCAACTATTTTTAAGCATGAGCTATCCTTTCTAAATCAAGTTATAAGATGATAGATTTTTATCTTCTTTCTTCATTTATACATTCTAGTTGCTAATATCACCACAGAGATAGTTGTCCATTTTTAGTGTATATATAAATATTGAAGCAATTGATATCTATTAATAAGACTCAGTGTTTACAATCGTATTAGCATAACAAAGCACAACAGCATCATCTTAAACTTGATTATCTCAAATGAAATCGTTCCATAATGCAGAGATTTTCACACTCATGTCTCATCATTTACTGGTATCTAGATCGCAAAATATGTATATTTTTTCGACAAATTTGTTATTGTAATAGTTTTGTTATAGTTTATTACTGCATTTATTCACCAAACATAACACTAAATATTACCCGTGGTTTAGAACTTCCTGATAAAGCCTCATAGCGTTATCGGTAGTTTCCAAACCGTGAGTGATATAACTTTGTTTTGTTAAAATAAATATGGGAATCAGGACATTTAGTTCTCATCCCGAAAAAATTTAATTCTCTTTCTGCGCGGGCATTAAGACAAAATATTTTTTTCCCATTTTTAACCCATTTAAATTTAAAAGTCTGGAACTTCGAGATAATGTTTTCAAGTAATAACTGAATTCAAAAACTCTTTTTCCGATTTCAAAACACGTTAAAACTCAAACTTTTGTCACTCATGTTGTTGCTTTGTTTGCTTTCACCTGCAAACAACAGCGTCATATGATAGGAAGTTTTCGACATTCACCCACGGCAAAAACTCACGACCTGTCTTCACCTTGAAGCATCCAAGATGTTAAATTATTTCTATACAATAGGAAAGTTTAGTATCTTTAGACAAATTAATGGTAGAAACGAAATACAATTTCTTAGAATAACAACAGTCACATCAAACTAATAACGTAAATTGCCTCAAGTATGTACATCATGCTCCCAGAGGAAAATAGTAGTTTTCCCAAGGATAGGAATGAAAGTACATTTGTACTGTGTCTCTTCTGGAAGCTGATTGGCTTTAATGAGTTCTCAGAGAAGCGCGTCTCTTCAACGCTCTGGGTGGTACAATTATTCGTTGAGGGAGAGATAAAGAGGGGAGAGAGAGAAGGGAAAGAGAAAGGTAGAGGGGAGGAGAGGGTGATAAAGGGAAAGGGAGAAAGATAGTGAAGAGAGAGGGAGGCTGAGAGGATAGAGCGAATGAGGAAAGGGGGCGAAAGGGGAAAAGGGATAGAGAAGAGTGGGGAGAAAAAGGAGGAGAGAGGGGAGAAAGAAGGAGCGAAGGGTGAAGGAAATCGAGCTATTCTAGCATAATGGCGGTTTGCCGATTCCATCTTGTTACCATCACTGCCGTTGCTGCCTCCTTTGGGTATAATCGTCAAAGGATGAGAAACACTCGTGTCATGTAAAGGTGTTCTCGCGACAAGCACAATGAGCCCAGTCAGATTTTGACGTAGATTTACACAGTTTGGGGGATGAAAGGGGGAAGGCAAGGCGCTATAGGAAAACTGTTACGGAGAAAACATCTTGTGAAGCAACTAATGTTAACTTGAAGTATGTTCTTGTTTCAACCCTTATTGTGATTGTATTAATTAACGAATAGGAAGGGGTCTCTCAATTAATTATGTTTAATTGGGAAACTTTGTACAAAATGTAATTGATTGTCTTATCAGGAAACCTCTTCCCATTATGACCTTGTTTGAAATTGCTATTTAAGGACGCTCTCTTCACGCATGTATTATGTAAATGACATGTTACAAAAAAAATTCGTACATAATTACTTATACGATAAATTAATAAGAAGAATATATATATATATATATATATATATATATATATATATATATAGAGAGAGAGAGAGAGAGAGAGAGAGAGGGGGGGGAGAGAGAAGAAAGAGAGAGAGAGAGAAAGAAAGAAAGAGATAGAGAGAGAAAGAGTAAGAGAGAAAGAGTAAGAGAGGAATGCATCAAATAGATATTGCAAATTTAAAAAAAAATAAAATAAAAACTCAGAACTCAACTATTCAGTATAAACAAGAATATATAAATTAACAGTAATAAGCAGTCTTTAAGGCTCTGAAAATATCATACTCCCCTATTCTATAGCTGGGACAAAAGGATATATTTCATTCATTAATAAACTAAAGAAATTTCACATCCGTCCAGGCTTTTTCAAAATGATTATACAAATATTCTCGATAATAATTGTAGAGTATCTAGGACGTCTTTGAGCTGAGACTGCGTAAGAGGAGTCGGAAAACGCCCGCTTTGCCTTTGTGAAGGTCAGGCGGAACCCGGTAGAGCTCGTGCTGCCGGCAACAGACGAGCGCAAACATTTGCTCGCTGCTTATCTCGCACGTGGTCGTCAGTCCAACAGCGACTTCCCATATTACGCGAATCCGGAATTTCAAATTCCCGGGATACGTTATTATGTGCTTTACCCACCTGAAACTCCAAGTTATCACGCACACGGCAACTGAAGCGTATTCTGGTTCTGATGCGACATTAAATAAATAACTAGGTCGAATTCAGCTGCTGCTGCTACAGGAGAATTCTAGCGGCCAGTTGCTGTGATCGGTAGTTTTACGTGGTTTCTTCGAAAAACATCAGGCAAATGCCGAATCAGTACCCTAAGAAAAGGGCCAGGGACCGCGCGCGATCTTTCCTTCCTCACCCCTCACCTACACACTGATAAACACTATACTACCTCACATGGCGGGAGTCCAGTCGGAAGCGATGAGCTTGCCAAGGCTGGGTGGGGTGGTAACCCGCTGGTGGGAGATTCCTGGTAGGGAAAAGACTCGCAAGCTCACGTGTCGGTGCCGATTTCCACCATCCAGCGGAAGAAAACGAACGCCACCTCCCGTGGTTTTAATTTGATTTTCATTGATTTTCTCGTGTTTCCGGGCGCGTCAACTGCTTCGGTCATTAGTCCCGTTAGTGTAGTGCATGTTTTTTCTCGGGAGATGGCGGTGATCATCCCCCGCTGGATGGCGAGATTCGGCGCCGACCTATCGTCGGTTAGTGGGGTTTCCCCCTAACCAGGACTCTCCCACCAGCGGGGCACCGCCCCAGTCGGGACAAGCTCCCGACCGGTCTCCCAGGATATGTGGTAGTGTAGTGCATGTTAGTGTGTGTGTGTGTGTGTGTGTGTGTGTGTGTGCGTGTGTGTGCGCGCGCGCGCGCGCAAGGGGAGAGGATAGGACAAGGAAGAGGAAGGAGAGAGCGCGCAGGATCCGTGGCCCGTTTGGTAGGTACTGCTCCGCCATTCGCCTGGTGTTGATCGGAGAAACCACGGAAAACTACCAATCAGAGCAGCTGGCCGCTAGAATTCTCCTCCACACAGCGACTGAATTCCAGCGAGGTGAAACGCTAGTGTCGAAAATCCTGCCGCCGTGGGGAGTGGGAACCTAGGACCTCCCGGTCAGAGGCACTGCAGTGACATTAGTTGCAGCACTGAGCTACCGCTACCGGTCGTCCCGTGGTAAAACATGCATTACATTTATGTGAGTAATGACTACAACTGATGGCACCCCCGCAAACGCGAAATCAATCTGGTAATGATGAGGGTTGGACATTCTGCAAAACACGAATCGCATCTCTTCAGGGAGCAAAATATAAATCTTAGCATTTCTAAACTAAAGGTAGAAAAATAGACCGTTGAAGCTGCTTTTCTCTTCTATTTTCTGATTTTTCATAGTTCTAGTCTAATGAATTCAAAGAGGATGGAAAAATTCACCCATCTGCACAAGCTCATTTGCTTCATCCTTCTCTGCCCTCAGAGCACACCTTATGCGGCTTATTTAGCTTACGCGGAACATTTCGAAAGAAAAATTTGAAGCTTGTTTTCCAAGTGACTAGGAATGATGAGCCTCCTGACAAAGGTATGCTTGAGCGCGCGGACGCGGAATTAAGACAAAGCACATGAATTAGCAAACGCACTCGACGTTCAAAACAAGAGACAAGAGTCACTGACATTTCATAGATATTCTACAGCTGCGTATTTCCTCAATTACATTGGGTCATAGGGCCTGAGAAGGAATCTACACAATTTCCCCGTGTCTCTTTCCTTCTTTTACACACAGGTATTACGAATTAAAATTCTCGATATGCAACTTCTAAAAAGTGTTATAATAATTACTTATGCACCAAGGGCATTATAAGAGTTTTAATAATCGAGCGGAGACAAAAAGCCGGAGGACCTATAACCTTTTTGTTGCTCGAGATCATTAGAACTAGAATGTGGTATGTATTACATTCTATTTTTACCTAATTTTAATGATTGAGGTTTCCTTATTTGTTAATTAACTAGATGTTAATTTGACTCGGTTCATCTTTTTATATTACCTTCCCGTAATTGAGTACCTCCGTAGAAGGACGTTGGATGTCACAATTTTATTAAAAATTTGATTATAGCATGGTGAAATTCAGGAAAATTTTACTTGGTTAGTTGGTACCGTCATGTTTATGTTGGTTTCCGTGCGAAAAGGTTGTTTGTTACGACAAGATGGCTGACGGTAGGAATTTGAAGTTATCACCTTTGACGATGAATAACATGAATTTGTCAGGAATGTGATGTGTTTGCTTCAATAAATGGAAGTATAATGTTAGGAAGATGGCTAGGAACGGTGGAAAGGAATATTCCAGTAGTAAAGGAAAGAATTTCCCTTTAATATGACCTATTGAGGTAAGAGGAAGAACGCTGGTGGTTGTTTTGTAAATTGCAGTTAGGCATTCTTGAATTTAAAAGAAACTACTCTGAAAAAAGTGTAATAAAAGTAATATGCAATGAGCATTTATAATAAATATTAATAATCTTTGTAATAATTATTGTATATTATTATAATTATTATAATAAAATATAGAAACAATAAAGCCAACATTCTACTTCAAACGTCATTTACTTAAAAGAAATTTCATTTATTTACACACATCATCATCTTCATTGCGTTCCCAATTCAATAGAAAATGTTTGCTTATTCAAAAGAATCATTCATAACAAATGTTTTTCTACGGAGAAAAATGTATTGGTTGCGTAGGACAGTAAGTCACGCCCAACTTTCCTCCATTGACGGCGCAACAAAACACGAAGTTTTATGAAAAATATGTATACCAAAAGTAATTTATGAAATAAAAAATATTAGTTTAAAATGCACGTGTTTTGCTTATTTAGAGAATTCTAATAAAATTATAATACCAAATGATCCTATTTTAAAAAAATATTTTTTTAATTCCTGAAAAGTTGCCTAAATGTCATATCCAACGTTTTTCCACGGAGGTACTCAATTCCCTTTCAAAATTCCCTCCTTAAGAGAACATGTAGCATCATTCAATTGTTCTCATAGTTCCCTTGAACCTCTCGATCCAGTAAGTTATGCAATGTCGAGCTCCACATCTAAGGTAATTACAAGCAATAACACATCAGTAAAACAAATAAAAGTAGAGATAATGCCTTTATTGATATGGCGAGGCTCGGGCCATCGGGCCTCATTCCGCCCAACCACACAAATAAAAGTATTATAAATGTTTTGTACAGAACAGAAAATCTCATTGTAATCTTTGCTGTAAACTTGCAGATACCTACATTTTGATTTTCGAGATATTGGAGTCGGGCATTTCTTAAATAGGCTATCCCCATATCACCACCCTTCAACTCTGCCGCATTTATTAGTGTAGCAAATCGTGAAGAAGAAGAAGAAGAAGAAGAAGAAGAAGAAGAAGAAGAAGTCAACCGGACAGCTGCAAAAGGATTTTGAATTACGTAAGTGGGCAATTTTGCGTGATTAAAATTTACTAAAAGTAGGATATTTAAAATACAAAGGAGGACGAGAGAACAATTGACGTTCATAGAGGACAGTCTTCCCAAATGAAGGACGGCTGACAACTCTAGGTTCCTCACTCAGTAGCATGTGAAATCCGGCACCGACCTACACACTCGCTAGCGATGTTTCCCCTCCAAGTATCTCCCCCACCAGGGAATCGCCCCAGGCGGGATCGAGCTTTGCGCTCTAGTCTGGTCTCCGGATCACATGATGGTAGTGTAGTGCACGTAAGTGTGTGTGTGTGTGTGTGTGTGTGTGTGTGTGTGTGCGCGCGCGCGCGCGCACGCCCGCCCGTACGTGTGTGTTTGAATGCTTGCAGGGAGAAGAGGGATAGTCTGATGAAGGAAAGATCGCGAACGGTCCATGGCCCGTTTGTTGAAGTACTCTAACATACGCGTGGTGTTGTTTGGAGAAACCAAGTAAAACACCAAAGAAACCAATAAAAAGCATAAGGCATATATCTCCACATATTGGTTTGAATGCGACCCAGTAGCTAGTGTCAAAAGTCCACCACCGTCGGAACTCGAGTGCTAGGACCTCCCAGTCAACGTCACTGCAGATCCAACGGTGTTGCCACTGAGCTATCGCAGCCTGCAATTTTTTCACGAGATGAGATTTAATTAGACAATAACCCTAGGCACTGATTGACGACTCACAATCAGTAATACCTCAGAAGCTGTATCGCATCACAACAATTTGCCGCAGTTAGTGGTGACATTAAAACACACGTGTGCTCAGGAGACGGGGAGGGACGGTGGTGGGGGGTGGCCGGTAGGATGGCACAGGGAGGGGGGGGCGGGGTGGGGGCGGTGCGGGGTGGCACCGGGAGGGCTGAGGAGGTTGCAAGGACGGAAAGTGTAGGAGCAGGACGGGGCGAAGGTGGGGTGTGGCGACATGGGGCGGGGTGGGTGGGGAGGGGGAGGGGAGAGAGGGGTAGAGGAGGGGGAGGGGAGGGAAGGGGAGAGGAGGGGGAGGGAGGAGGGGGGGAAGAGGAGGGCTGAGGGGTAGAGGAGGGGGGAGGGGCAGAGGCGAACCAAGACTGTAGCACATTGCAATTTAACAGCCCGTCGCCCTTCTACCGCGACGCGCGCTCGTATGTGGCACGTGTGCGACGCAGTGGGGCGCGGGGCGGCGCGGAAGCTGCACAGTCATTCGGCTGGTGCACGTGGGGGCACGAGCGGGCGCGACTTCAGCGCAGAGCAAACGCAAGAGGGTCAAACTATTTTGACGCTTTCGTAACCGTCGCACCCCGCCCCACGTCACCTCACCTCCCCTCCCCTTGCCTCGCTAAGTGTCAGGGCGTGAGTGCACTAATTCGACCGTCTTTCCAATGCAAATATGACGTCAAACGATGACTCTTCCGTACTGGAGACTGCGATGCTCACGACCTTCAGCGCGGAGACACACACGAACAACATATAAGATCGATGTAAATTTATACCACAAACATAAATAAATTTATTTATTTACTCGATTCATTTATTTCGCTAAGGCTCCCGATCCTGCACCACAATTAAGTTTTTACTTAAATTATATATTATTGAGGCTTATTAGTAAGCTTAAGAAGACTAAGTCATTGCTTAGGGTTCCGAGCGAGGAGACCGTACACCGAATCAGCACCATGTAATTTAAGGTTATGGTTCAAATACCACTGTTGGCATGCGTCTGTAAACCCTGCCTTTCGTACGTCATATTCTGGGTTAAAAAAACACTTCTACTATGGGCTAACGAGATCAAATTCAGGATATATAATTCTATGCCTATTTTTTTATTAGGCGGTAACATCCCCAAGGTCGTAAATCCAGATCCGCCCCAGAGAGTGTGCTCTTGTCAACAAATAGGAGAGCCAAAGGAAACGGAGAGACCGCGATGAGGTGGCAACAAATGTAGTAGAAAAAAGAACGTAGTAACAACACTTACGATAGCAACGAGGCGCCAGTTTTTATAGATATCGTAAATGAAAAACAATTCAGAAAAGGACATAACTGGATATTGCATACTGTGTATTGCCATAAGTAACTTCATCTACATAATAGTTAATCAACAATTACTTAAACGATAAAATGTAATTAGTTTTAAAGTTTGTAATAGTAAATTGAGTTCAATTAAATGTTGATATGAACAGTTTTTTTATGTACATAAGAACAAAATGCCCAAGGGAGGACCGGGAGCGGTGGCTCAGTGCATCGACTGATGTCACTGCAGTGCCTCTGACCAGGAGATCCTAGGTTCGAGACCCGACGGCGGCACGATTTTCGACACTAGTATTTTAGCTAGATCGAATTCTGTCGCTGTGTGAAGGAGAATTCTAGCGGTCGGCTGCTCTGATCGGTAGTTTTCCGTGGATTCAACACCAGGCAAATGCCGGAGCACTGCCGCGACAAACGGGCCACGGACCGCGCGCCATCTTTCCTTCCTCTTCCTTGTCCTATCCTCACTTACACTAACATGTGCATGTTCCGGCTGGGGCGGTGCACAGCTGGTGGGAGATACCTGGTTAGGGAAAACCCCGCTAGACGACGGTAGATCGGCGCCGAATTTCGCCATCCACTGAGGGAAGATCACCGCCACCTCCTAATGAGAAAGCATGCACTACACTTACGGGACTAATTACCTCATTAGTTGACCCGCCCGGAATCACTAACAATCAATCCCAAGGGAGGCACAAAAATTGTAAGCAGTATAGGGGGGTCCTAACAAAGGCGCAGGATTCAAAATCCGGGAAAAGTGGCCTCGACCGCATCGCACCGCAAGACGCAACTGCTTAGCTGCAAGAGACGATGGCGACGGCGGCGGCGGCGGCGGCGGCGGCGGCGGCGGCGGCGGCGGCAGTGGCGGCGGCGGTCGGTGGGATTCAACGACCTTTAAACTGCCACCGCCGACCGGCAAAAACAGCGGCGGCTGTCTGCACTCACGCTGCCGCTGCCTCCTCTGCCGCCTCCGCCGCCGCCTCCGCCGCAGCCGTCCCAACGCCCGCCCGCGGCAGTCACCGCGGGAATGGCCTTCCTCGGAAAAGCCTTCCGCTGCACCTCGCGGTCATCCACACACCTTGCGAATTTTCTTTTTAAAACTTCACACTTTTAACATTTTTCTTGACGCGTGACAAGTTCCGTTGCTGGCACCTGTATCTTACGAGGAGTGTACGTAAATATCAGATATTCCAAATGAAATTCTGTAGATTACTTCTGCTGTTATCTACTCGGCAAAAGAAAGAGATGTTCGTGTATTTGATGAGTAAATGTTAATTTTCATGCGCTCAGCAATAATTCCTCAGACATTACTTCTAGAATCAAAGAATCCTATTTGACATAATTGTCAGGAATCAAGCTCATCATGTTAAAGGAAACCTTGAGACACTGTCAGGAATAAACCAGAGTTTTCTCAGATCTAAGCCTGACAATTCTTTCAGTCAGAAAAAGGCCAGAAAACACCTAGCCACAAAATTTCTATTCATTCGTTCTAAAAGGATATTACAAGAAATAAAGTGTTGTTTATATTTACAATAATCAATGGTTCCTTTGTCACTTTTTTGCATACTACTTACGTAAAACAGAAAAGGTTTATGTAAAAATTCGTCGAAAAGCTGCGATTTTCGGCACAAAAGTATTGTAGGTTTCTGACATCGAAAGAGTAAATAATTATTCTTCCTATATAAAGAAAATTACTTCCTCTAACAGGTTGTCGTCAGAATCCAAGGTTTTTTCGGTCTGTCTATACGACTGTCCGTCCGTCTGTATGTCTGCCTGTCTGACTGTACGTCAGCCGTCTGTCTGAATATCAGCCCGCCTGTCTATACGTCAGTTCGTTCGTTTGTCTGTCTGTCTGTCTGTCTGTCTGTCTGTTCGTCAGTCCGCCTGTACGTCAGTCCGTCCGTCCGTCCGTCCGTCCGTCCGTCCGTCTGCGATATTTACGAATGATTTGATAAGATTATAGTAACATCAATTACTCTTTATAAGACTAGAAAATTGGGGTAAAACTAACAAAATTCAATGTCATAGGTTTCTGCTACTTCTTTTAAATTGAGAAGATTTAGTCTCAGTTTTCACCAGTATAGTTTATTTGCACTCTTTTTGCAAAATACGAGAAGTGACGAGAGAATCTCGAAGTAAAAATAGAAATTGAACCCAGAAAAGTGAGCTGGCTCAGCATTTCGCAGAACCAACGAACAGTAGGGACTTCGTAATGTAGAAGAGAAGATACAATTTCTCTAATCCCCACACGAATCTCGATACAATTCCCGTTTTGTTATGAGGTTGTTGGGTGTTTTTTTTTTTTTTTTTTTTTTTGTTGTTAAATATCACTTACTGCTATTGTATCGTGTATTTGCTTTTATTGAAAAAGTTTTTCAGCCACGTGTTAATTTGAAAATTGTAATTAACATATTAAGCATTGGTAAAATATATCACAAGTTGTCTTTAACACTCCACCATTTACGCCACGCCTCATAGATACCTGATTCTTCTCAATCCCACGGGACCAAGGGGAAAACGGTGAATCTCTCCCTCGCCGACCGTTAAAGTCAACGTCGATGGAAGGTTTTTCTCTCTCGTGCTATTCCTAATATGGGTGTACATTCTTCCTCGCAAATCCGGGCTCTCAGTGAGCTCACTATGATTCAAAAGAAGAGCGAGTAGAATTCTTGAAAGTTTCCCAGAAACTGTGTGCGTGAAGAATTTTTAAAAGAATTCAAATCCTATGTACTGATCCCAAAAGCACTATTTCTTCCTAAATATAACATAGGCTTTTGTTAAAAAATACGTAAAAATATGTTTAAAATGTATAAAAATAACATTACAATGAAGTTTTATTGTTTTACTGTTCATATATTCAATTGAAAATATCAGAATTCCGAAGAGGTTTTACAGAGACCTATTCAAACTGTAATACATATTATAACCCCCGAACGGTCATTAGATCTCGTATACAAAATAACTACTTATAGACTGACTAAATTACAAAGATTCATATCTTGCAACTCCTTTTTAGAGTCATCACCTATTTTCATACAATTATTTAAATCAGATTCATGGGGGGAAAAGAAGCATCAATTGAAGTAACTGAAGAACAGTGTTACACAAAAGGTTATTCACTATACATAAGTGAAATCCTCTCCCGGTTCCAGTCACCTAGCCTATTGTTTGATTTGTGTATTGCATGATGGCTGGTCGGTCTCACGCGAACAAACATCTTATTTAATACATATTATGTGTTTTCCAGGGTATTCAAGCAGAATTTATACATGTACTTTATTCTGTGCGCGTAGCGCCGAGCTGATTATCCCACATCGCCTGGCGCAGCTATTTGACACTATGGTCCAAGATGACACAGGGACGAATGAGTCAGTTGTGTTTTAATCTTTGTAGCATCTCATATCCGCACCTACATATGAGTACACTGACGCAATTGCCATTTACAGGAGCGGAATATAAGTTTTTGATATCTAAATCAGTGCAACTGATATTAGTTAGCCTATTTGTGTCGTCGTTTGTTAAAGTATGTTAACTTTCTGGCGCAATTGTATTTCTGCCAATGTCAATCGAATTCTATGACTACATCAGATGGCACTACGTCCTTGTTTTAGGAGCAATAGTGACGCAAATGCAAAATAGGAACAACGGGGAGAGTCAGGTAAATTCTTATTTCCTATTCTTTTCAATATTTAGAGAAACAAAATACCAAAGAAATTATTTTTGTGTGTTTAAATTTTTATTTGTTCATTTTTCCTTAGAAATTGACTGTAACACAGTTACGATTACAAAAACTATTGATTCGTTATTTTCTCCTTTTGAAAAACAGTCGTTTTGGACTCATGGTCAGAATGATGTTCGCAATAAAAAGGTCTCGAAACCATTTGCCGATTTCAGGATGATGTACAAGGACGAAAACAGATTTATTTTGCTGGTAGAAAAGTATTTCTTTGCAAATGTAACCGTCACGATTGAACCGCAGCTTCAGCAAAGGCAAATTATGTTCGGTGAACTCTTGGTCGAACGTCATTCACAACCTTCACAAGAGTCACTTATCGCTAGTTGCTCCAGACCTTGAAATTGTTAAGACGTGTACGACACTGAAACGTGTCGGAGATTTAAAGAAGGTTGTACCGTGTCACCCTGTTCAAATTTGCTGGCATTAAAAACAAGAACTGAAGACAACCAAACATTGAAATACATACAATTGTATGAATTGCTTGCGAAATAATAGATTCGTTGAAATACAGCATGCAATTTACTATTCAATTTCGCATTCACATGTTATTGTTTTGAATGTGATCGTAAGGAAAAAAACGTAAGCGGTCTTCAAATTGTAAAATTAGCACTTAAATGAGGAAAACAGTAAGGCATGAGCTTTGTATCCGTCAATCCAATAATTAGTGGAACAATGCTTTCATATAACCAAGAAATATTTTAATCAAATACTTGCACAATACTTTTTATTTTAGTTCGCAGACATGTTCACAAACATTTTATAAATCAAAATAATAATAATAATAATAATAATAATAATAATAATAATAATAATAATAAAATAATATAATTGGTGAAACGAAAATAATTAATCATTTATCGACAATTTAATGAATGGAAAATCTTTGATCATTATTCCTTTCCCTTATACGTAAGTATTGCATGTAGTACAGAGAAAGTTGTGGAATTCTACGGAAAATCGATGTCGAGAACGGAAATACTTGTTTTGCGGTTTGCTGATATTGAAAAAGTGTTGTTATGTTGTTGTTTTTCGTTGTTTTTTTCTTTCCTTTCTTTAAACGTCCGTCTGTTTATTCGTCCGTGCGTCCGTTCCTCCATCTGTGGACAACACTAGCGCCTAAAGCATTCATAGGAGTTTTTCTAAAATAAGTATTCCCCGATCGATCTGTTCACATTAGATGCCTTGCGAACTTGAAAAGAATTCTCTGAATTTTGGTGGTACTTCTCATGAAGTTCCAAGGACATTTTCTACATTTCTTCAAAACTGCCACATTTTTTTCTTTAAGTTTCTTGTAAGAATAAAGTGAATTATACTTAAAATTGGCAAACATGATTTTTATTCTGACCCTTGAATTTTCAAAAAGATCAAAAGTTTCAAATTTTCTGACACCCTAAAACAACTACATTGTTAAATATTGAGATTTTCTCTTGGAACAAAATTTATTTTCACAATAACATCTTTAAATCTCAATAATTAAAGCTGTCAAGTACTTAATGTAAATAGTTTTCGCGTTTGTTTTGTGTAGCAAATATTTTAGCGAATATACATATTTTCTCTAATACTGGAACAATTTGGGAAAAGATAGGGCAAAAGCATGATCCTCTGAAACATTTTACAATTTTTTTCAATAAAGTTTTTGTGCGGGTAGCAGTGAAAAATTTGGTATCACTTCCATTTTGACGTAACCTTAATTTTTTCAAAATTTACGCAAATGTAACTTAGTTTAAATACTTTACACATCGTTATATCAGCCGATTTTATAAATTATTGAATTTGTGAGAAAAAGTGAATCAATTTAGTTCTTACGGAGCTTCTCAAAAACTGAAAAGTTTTCTGTGAAATTAGCTCTGAATTGCACATTCTCAGAAACACTCAAACGTCATTTTCTTAAAAAGGACCACACATTTTTCAACGAAATATGCGTATACAGACAGCTTCTTAAGATTCTTGAATTCTACTATTAGAAGACCCAAAAACTGAGAAAATGTGGATAAAAATGAACGTGCTTTTTGTATAACACCATTTCCTCAATGTATTATTAATAAATATTACATGAATGTAAAATAAACCATTGTGTTAACTAAAATGTGTTCTAAATAGTATGTTCTATAACATTTTCTATATAGTTACTTTACTTCTAAGAAAATTGTTCATTTCCGAGTGCGCTGTTGATAGATTTTAATGCTTTGCTTTTAATGCTTTTAATTCGCCCTCTTGAGACAGGTTTAAACAGGTGAGCCAAATACGTGGATATAGACTGTGGTTTCGAAACACAGCTACAACATGAATGTTTTCAGTTGTTTCGGGCATAGAGGGCATTCCGAGTCCCTACAAAAACTCTTGGCCTGACAGGCACCGTGTGTGAGATATTGTGGAACTCAATACCTAACCTAGAACGATTGTACAAGCATCAAGATGGGACCAAGGGATACCAAAGGCAAATATGTAAGGACAGATAATCAGTCTGACCGTCGATGATCGTGGCGTGCGAAGGTGCACTTCAATGCGAACGTCCCCAAAGGACCTTGAAAGGCCCCGGTAAGTCTTTCAAGCGCCGATAGAAAATAGCTGCGAAGAGGGTACAGCGGAACCTAAAAACAACAAACCCAAAAACTAGGGAAAACTAGTCAGAGAAAGTTTATGCCATTTTGTAGCATCACTAGGTTACTTTCTCGTATACTACTTCCGTAGTAAAGAGAAAGTTACGTAACGCTGCAGCGAAAAACTGATATTTTTCGGAACGAAATTCGTTTTGTAGGTACCTTATTCACCAAAAGTTCCATAATTCTTGTTCTCGTAGCTAATAAATTACATCCACTAACAAGCTATGTTTAGAGCTGTGCAAAAAGAATACACGTGTTGTGCGTCCTTTATACCGAAACATTGTACTATTATTAGCAAAACGTCTGTCTGTCCTTACATATCGGCCCATTCACCAACTCATCACTCCATCTATCCGTCAGTCACCGTCCGGCTGTCTGTCCGCCCGCCCGACTATCTGTCCGCCCGCCCAACTATCTGTCCGCCCGACCGACTATCTGTCCGCAAGTCCGCTCGTCTGTCCACCTGTCTGTCCACCCGTCTGTCCCCCGTCTGTCCCCCGTCTGTCCGCCCGTCTGTCCGCCCGCGTCGCCCCCGTCTGTCCGCCCGTCTGTCCTCCAGTCTATCTCTGTCCGTGGCCGCCGTCAACCCCGGCCCCCCTTGGCCCCCCGTTCTCTCTGTCTCTGTCTGCTGGATTGGGGGGGAATTTAATGAAACCCCAACGACATTTTCAACACTTTTTCAAAAATACCTCCGTTGTTTTCATTCTTTTTTCAGCTAGACAAAAGTCTGATTACAAAATGTTGCAGGACCGATTTTCCTTAAATCCTCTAAATTTTTTAAAATCGCAAAAGTTCAATTTTTTCGGCGTCTTCCTACAACTACAATATTAGAGACAAATATATTTCTTCTTAATTATATATTATCTTCAAAAGTAACTATTTAAATAAGATTATGTACAATTTTTTCAAAGTGTGATTTCTTTTCGCATAATTTTGGGTGAAATAAAAGCAATTTTAAAAACCACATTTTCTCAAAAACACCAATTTTCCCTTACAATTCTGTGAATTGTTAGAATTAAATGCACTGAATAACATGTTTTTTGTGTATTATTTCAATTTTTCAAAAATGACAAATGTTCAAGAAGTATTATAATATTACGTAACAGTTACAAAAAATGAGAAACATTAGGTGCTATTATAGCCCTATTACTTTAGTAAATGCGTTCAAACGAAATGGAATGGCATATCGAGAAATCGTGTTTTATATCTTGCTTCCATAAACTCATTAACTTTACATATCTAATTAAGTTTAAAGACAAAATTTGTTTCCAGAAAGAAGGTGAATAATGAAATAAAGCAAATGCACAAATATTCAATAACGAATTAATGACAATAAATACATACAACTTCTATGAAAGCAAACATAATTTTCTCTCGTTATTTACTCGTAAATTCATACGCAACCCGTTAAGGAAATAATTCCGTGCGCCAAACAGTTTACACAATATCTCGTAAGAACAGCTGCGCCTTCAGTCAGCAATCTACTTCGAACAATTACGCTCCGACGCCAAGGCCAAGATCGCGTCCAAGTGTGCGACTTCTCGCGTTCTCATTAACCTAATTTCGCTTCTGCGCCTCTTTCTGCTTCCGTTAATAACTCACTACACTGTCATCCTTAGAAAACTAATGCTTTACGATTTTCATTTCATCTCCCTAACCCCGTTCTTTGAAGTGCTAATCTATTGCAGAAAACACAATCTAACAAGAACGATTTCTGTGATATTGTCATAATGCGGGCAGAAACATTATCAACATTGCCATATATTATTGTTAGGTTTTAAAGTTCTAAATATTTAAGTTTCATAAAATTATTTTCGAGTGACAGTTGTCTCTTTCCCCCTTTCTAAGGTTATTGTCAATATCCTTGACAATAACAAGAAAGATATTAAGACATTGTAGGTATTGAGGTGGATATTGACATACAACTCATAAACATGAGCGATTCTTATTCGTACATTAAATTTATAAAATTCCGCCTGACAATATAAAATAACTCCATGCCCCTCACATGGCACGCTGATTTCTTTAGAGCTCGTGATAGAAAGAAGAAAACGTTTCAATGTAAGACATAAAAAACAGTAACAAACACAAGCACAGAATTCAAAACATCACAAACACCACTACACCTGTCAAGTTCTTTGACATGTGACACCGAGGTGTCGTCGTAAGGACGCACAGCCACAGCGGAGGGTGGCACATGGCAGGAACGACGCAATCGGGTGCTCGAATGACCCACTTACCAAACTTTCGAGTGCGACACTTGTCCGGCGCCCATCAGTCCTGCTTCATCCAAAGGCGCCGTCAAAACGCTCGATCACGAAGACCCTCGCGGCGACGGCAGCAACCCTCGCCGACACATGTCACACCACAAAAACAAACGCATGCGGTCGTCCCACGACGCACGCCCGCCCGCCCGTCGCTCGCGGCGAAAACAGCGCACCCAGCCCCGATCTCCTAGTCCGGACACGGTCGCGGACAAGTATTCCCAGCGGGGACGGACCCGACACCACACACGCGCGTCGCTTCATTCATAATAAGACGACAATTAGCACTGGCGTTGGCCGGCAGGCGGGGCGGGTGCTTCACTAGCCGCCCCGCGAAGAGCGACCGAAGACTTCGAGCGCGCGTGGGGCAGTAGCGCGTCTCCCGGCCCCGTGGCCTCGTAGTTCGGCGCCGCGCCGCTAGAGCGGGCGCGCACTCGGCGGGTGCCTCGAAAGACGAAGCGCGACCTACACGATTGCAGGCTGGCAGACGGAAGTCGCGCGATGATGATCAACATCTCCCAACGAAAGCCGCTTAATTATATATTAATAATAACTGACGTTTTCTCGTTTTTAAGCTTTGTATTCGGTATTTTGTTCCCTTATAATAAGTGAAATAAAACTTAAATAACAATAATTGAATGGCTCAGAAGAACAAGGAGCTATCCCACATAGACATAGTTCTGAGATAATGAGGGTTTTACCTGAACTTCCCTCATACAACTCAGTTCATTTTAAAACTTTTAAACACAGCACACTTGCATATAAGTCCATACTGGATTTAAATAACATATTAAACTAAAAGAATAATACCTGACGTTTTTTGTACAAGGCTAATAACTCAATTTCGCAAAAAATGTGGGATAGCCCCTTGTTCTACTGAACCCTTCAATTGTTTCAAAGGCAAAATCTAAACACAATATAAAGTCATCCTTCTAAGTAACTAGCACATTTTTTGGTTAATAATCGCTTTGTTAAATAAACAATTAACGTATAGTTTAGCAAGTATTGGAGGTTTTCAGAAACAATACATATGAAACGGCACAACCAATATTTTTTTTTTAAGGAGAGTGTCCAATAGGCTAGACGTTGCTTATAAAGAACTTTTCATTTATGCTGAATTTAAAATTTATTTTTTATCTTTCTATTTATAGTTATTTATCAGTATTTAATTGAAATATTTCACAACTTTCATTAAACAGAAAATTAGTAAAAACTATAAATGTGAAAGTCTTTTATCAGCTTCTGCAGGGTTAAAGCCCCATGCAAACATCCGCTTCAAATTGTCATTGATGATAGACAACCTCCTATGTGATGGAATTAGCAAATTTTACATTTTGGTATCAATGATTCAGAATTTGCTTGTTCTTTAGTTTCATACAAAAATTTCCAGAGAAAACTAGACACTGTGGTCTTAATATAGAAAATAAGAAACCTATGTAACTTTTACAATTAATTGATAATACAATATCAAATGTGGCTCTTACCACACGGGATGTTTTCGTAAGGTGCTTTTAGAAAAATATTACAATAAATAAATATTTAGTAAATAAATATATAGAAATATTATATAGAATGTCTCAACTACTTTATTAACATCTTCCCTTCCTCCTGTAAAATTTTGTTTCTTTCACATAGGAGGTTGTCTTTGATCAAAAATGAAATACTGTTATATATCAAACCCTGTACAGAGTACCGTGGATTTTTTTTTTCTTGGAAGTTTCTTTCCTTTGGAAGTTCTTACTTCACTTCATTTTTGTTCCTGAGTCCACATTTATCATGAAAAGATATTGAGAATTGCAAAACAATAGAATCAATGTATAATTATTAAGACAGATTTTAAAGGTTATTAGGAGATGCCCATGAACTCCACATGACTTCAGGGTTAATCACAATTGTGTCACCAAACAGTGCAACTCACTTAGCAAATCCAAATAATCCAGGCTTTTTCCATTATCAGGAAAATTGTGATAAATGAAGATTAACATTAAATAACCTTAACTTTGTGAATTTACTGAAACATTTTTTTTTAAGGTATAAAATTGAGTTTACCCTTGATAATAAAGGTTGAAGAAATACATCATCATATCATGATATACTGCAGGTTGCTATCCATGTTGCCAGTTCCTGTTTCCCAGTAGACAACAAGACAAGAAGGGTTTTTAGTCCTTCAAGTGTTTATGATCTAACCATTTCTTTTGTGGCCTCCCCTTGTCTCTTCACACTAATGGCTTATAATTGAATGCTGTCTTTGAGAATCTTTCTTGCTTCATTCTGTTGACATAAGAAGAACATATCTTCTGACTTTCCTTTACGTCTTTTACTACAATCATTGCTTTAAGCCCTTTTCTAATATCTTTGCTTCTTTGCTGATCCCTTCATCTGACTTGATGTACCTACTCATTATCCAAACTTCTGATTCATACATGAGTATTGGTTTTAATTCTTAATTTTTTTTTTTAAAATCATTTGAACCTTTTTTGTATTTTTGGGCTTTTGTTTTCTATGTCCTCTGATCTGCATCTTATGATATTGTCTAAATAATTAAATTTGGATACTTGTTCTAATATTTGCCTATCAATGGCAATTTTGATTCTTCTCATTTCTTTTTATCTTCACATGCCATTGATTTCGTCTTCCTTGTGAAAATTTTCGTAACATCTTTCAGTGCATGTTTTATACAATTTATTTCCAGTAATTTACAAGTCAGCTTTTAATTCCATTATTATAACTATCATCTACATAAGGGATTGGTTGGATCTTCTGTTTTCAAAGGAGATTTATTCCTGTCTTGATTGGTAGTTTCCATTCCTTGATGATATGGTTGGTGTATGTATAGAACTGGCAGTTAGCAGAGAACATTCCTGCATGTCTGCTGTTTGTTGTCCAAGATTTTGACACATTTCCATTATTTGTTTTTACACTCATCTGTTATTCTGCATAGAGACTTTGAATTCCTTTTCTTATTTCTATAGTTCTTAACTTCTTCCAGTATTTACCACATTTCCTATTTACTCTATCTTATACCTTTTCAAAGACTATGAACAATAGGTAAGTTGGCAAATTCACTTCATTGTGTCTGCCCAGGATTGTTTGTATTGTAAATGTTGCATCTTTTGTATTCCTTCCTTTTCTGAGTCCATTTTATTTTTTTCCCAGGCATGTCTCTCTTTATTCATTGCAGTGTGTTTCTTATTATATTAGCAAAGAGTTTTAATATTAGTAAAAACTCCGTCTATAGTCATTGCTTTTTTTCCATCCTTTCACACGCCAATGTATTAACATTCCAGTTTGCCATTCTTTCAGGGATGAGTTTCCCAAACTTTGTTGAGCAGTTCTCACACAATGTCCATGAGTTTTTTGCCTCTGTATTTTATTAGAGCCATGGCAATACCATTTACTGAACATTTCCTGTTCATAGCTTTTAATTTGAACCCTTTCCTCGAAGCGTTCAACAATTTAGGAAAGTAATTTAGGGCATTTCTAAGTTTGAGGTAGTTAACTAGGAATATTAAGTTATACAAGTGAAGTGAAGTGAAGTGAAGTGAATAAAGTGAAGTGAAATGAAGTGAAGTGTAGGCAAGTGCAGTGCGGTCTTCATTGTTTAAGCACTCAGTGCTGTATTAGATTGACGTTTCTTTTATCTTTTAGGTAATTTAATGTTTGTTTTTTCACCAATTTTTATATTATTATTATTAATATTATTACTATTATTATTACTGTTATTATTATTACTATTATTATTACTGTTATTATTATTATTATTACTGTTATTATTATTACTATTATTATTATTATTATTTTAGCATTATTATCAACATTATTATGTTATTTGCATGAAAATTAATATCTTACTTATGTAATTAACTGCCACCGGGTTACACCCAATTGCAGTTTAAATAAATTTATCTTATCTTATCTTTATCTAATAGAAGCCTTTCAAGCAGTTTTTAATATCTATAGCATCATTTCTTGTTCAATTTTAGTCCAATCTTGAGTATGTCAAGTAATACATTCTGGACTTTTGGAGTACCTATAAAAAAAAATGGTTTTGTTTCAAATTCTGAATACTCAATTATCCAGAATTTGATTTGTTATCAAAGAATCCAACTCAGGAATCCTTTTCATAATGCAAAACATACTTTTTCAGATATAAAATTGTAATATGTACCAAAATTACTTAATTACTTAACATTTGTATTATGGTTTTCATCAACACCTACAATACGGAATTGAAACTTGGGAAATGCAATGAAATACAATGAAACAATCCAATGAAAATATGGACAGAATAAAACAGACTAGAGAAAAGGGCCTTTAGACACATTTTCAACTTGCAACCCAAACTATATATAAATAAATTACTATTGAAAAAATGACATAATGATTGTAATAGCAGAATTTACAGAATATTACTACTAATGAAGAAGAACATTGTATGCACTTCATCCAAAATGAAGAAATGTATCACTTAACGTATCACTAAACAAAAAAATACCTGCGTAGATAAACTATAATATTGTTTAATAAACTTCCAAATTATATTAAAAAAGTAAATGAAATCAAATTTACAAACCTGTTGAAAAATTATCTAATTGAAATTTGCCCATATAGTTTAAGGGAATTTTAATGTATGATATTATTTTACTTAAATATAAAACAAAATGTATTTCATATTTTGTAGTTGAATTATACATTGTAATTAATCTACATTTTCTTTACTGATATTTTCAATATACATTATATGATTTCTAATATATGTTACTTCAATATTTATTCATACTATATAATTTCCTCTATGTATTGTATATTTTAAAAACATAATTTACTCTACAAAAACATTATTGTAAAAATTACAATGACTTCGATAATTTGGCTTGAAACTTATGGATCGTAAGTGTATAATTAATAAAATTATTATTATTATTATTATTATTATTATTATTATTATTATTATTATTTTTGGTACTACATTGTAACATTGTCAAATACTTGTATAATAGTGTATTATTTTTTATGCATTTCTTTGGTTTCTTCATTTAAACACTTCAACCCATAAAAAAAGTATTTCAATTACACAAGGACTTCGATTTTCCGAACACCTTTCTCTGTCATGTTCTAGTAATCAACAAGCAAGGTAATAAGAGTTAGCAAGTTAGTAATACTTTATCAATGGACACCATTACAGGTATTTTTTGTGAAAGCATTAGTCAAATTATTTCTGAAATTGCTTGCATTGAAAGAATTAACAGCAATAAATTGATTTTTGGTGTTCAAATCTATTTACACTAACAGCACTTTCAATCACTTACAATCATATTTAAAAAAATATTGTGAGTAGTACCTATTACCATTTGATGCCCTTGTGGTCACAAGCAAATCTGAACCAAACTAAAAAATTGTTCAAATTTTAATACAATAAATGAACAAATAAATTTAAGAAAGTTGCACAGAGATGAAAGTAAAGTGTTATTGATGGAGTAAAAAATGGAAGTCTTATTACTAGCTTACAGGCCTATGAAAATTGAATTCCAGAGGAATGGTGTAACATTCTGCATGTAATTATTGTGCCCAAAAGCAGGTAGAAAGACATAGGTTAAACAAATCTCTTTCTTAAAGGTGTATTAATTTTTGAAATTGTATGTACACCCAAGAACTGTAAATACTGTCATCAGTAAAATTCTATAGGGACTATTTCATGTTGATTGATATCTTCACTGTTCACCTATGTTATCTGCAGAGGACAGGAACCCCATAATCTAGCAGTCTGTAGCCTATGATATCTACAACACAATTTTGCATCTTCATATGAAGAGTTTAGGGTAACTTGGTGTTCATTCACATCTCTGTCACATTTCTATCAGCCAGAGAACAAACAGTTTCTTTACATGCAGGTAACCGTATTGTGTGTACACTGCTTGCTGCTTTCCCTGAACATAATGTAGTTCTATGATCAGGATTGTACAGTATTTGGATCATAACATTTTTGGGGAAAAACTTTAATTCTTTATTTATTCTATACATGAAATAAGGTTTAGCACTATGTTGCCACAAGCACTTAATATTAGAATGAATCACTCAAACAAAACAAGGCTGAGGGAACAACTTTATTTTAAGAGACTACTTGTACAGATTCAAGGAGATTGTTGTTGTTTTTTTGTTGTTTTTTTTTCTTTACCATTCAAATATACACAAGTAGGTTAGACACTTCCACAAACAACTGCACAAGAAATATCTCTTTGACATGTACATTAGCATGTGATAACATGAATGACAATTGCAGTCACATCAAGGAAACATCATTGAAGGTAATAGTGACATGTACAAAGACATCAACAATTTAATTCCCGATTGGTACCCAAATTGTGCTTACAGCAAATGAGCAAATCTATAGAATATCACAAAATAACCTGCAACAAATGTGTCTCAGGAAACTTTATTATATTATGGCACAACTAGTGAAAAAAAGAGTGATGTATTAACAAACATTAATTATAAGTCACATGGGCATGACCTTCTACAAAAAACATCAAAGAACCCTGTTGAGCCACTGAAGACTAATGTCTTTTTACTAAATGCATTTTCTTCTAAGCAATTTACAATGAATACAGAAATATTTCTGTAAAGACCATTAAAAATACAGAAGACAGGCAACACAGTCAAACTGTCAAAAACACATCATCCTTACTTACCATGCAGAACAACTTTTTTTACTTCAATCTAAACAAACTAACTTCAACAGAAATATACACATGATTTTTACCAGAATAAATCTCAAAAATGTGTGAGCTGTGCAAATATCTCAGATTTAAGATATATATGCATTCTAAAGTAACAAAAATTCCTAGAGAGACAAAAGTACTTCTGGTACGATAGATGAGAAAGCAATTGCCCACAATTCAATTTACCAATAATCAATACAGACATTTTCCCATTTTATTTAAAAGCACATTCTTTCGAGGAACTCTAAAATACAGTTAAGTAGACTAAAACACAGTGTCTCACTTGAAATATGCTTTCAATCTTTACAAAAGAACAGAACAATCTGTTGTATTATATCCAGACAACCATAAAAAAATACAGCATTAAATATCTCTTCAAAAATAAGTATAAAGTTTGTTCTGAGCAAAGACCTAATAGAAACCTACCATTCTTCCCTTTCCAAAGAAACTAAGTTTTGGTCTCATATTCTCAGTCCATTTAATCTAAAGGTCTTCCTTGAAAACTAGCTCTATTTGTTCCAACATCTATATAGCTACATGTGAGAAAACATTCCAATCTGAATTGTACAGTTTACTTTGATCACAATTTGTGCAGTGGAAATAAATAAATAAATGTTGCACCAACATATCAACACACTTGATCTCAATTGTTCAATTCAAAATACAAACATTAAGTAGCTTCAAAAGCCCAGAATATTTTAAGACATTACCAAATACTCGAGACCGGAAAACAAACTTACTTGCTGTAAATATTCAAGTATTAAAAGAATACAGAATTTTCAGAGATAAACTAGCCATTCACTTGTGCCAAAATAATATGTGCACTCATTGAAAGTGGCAGTGATGGAAAAAGTACAACTACTGTTACAAGGACTACTACTTGACAGCAATAAACAAATTAGAATACTTTTATGTCTTCACAAATCACTAATAGGGAAACATAAATAAAAGTTAGAATAATAAAATATACTTTCTGAGGAGAATAAAAATTAGCTAAAGACTCTCAGTGTAGGTCACTATCATCTACTTTCATGTCTTATTGATCTCCAAGAGCAAATGTTTGTTGTGGGAGGATGTACACCAAACACTTAGGATCCCATCGTTGTAATGAGTCAAAGAACACTTGTATATCACGGTACAGTATATGGAGAAGAAAACAGAAATCTATCTATGACAGAACAAACACTGTACATATACATCTCAGAACCTTAACTGAGAACTGGTTTTAGGAGCATAACATGTTTGTCAAAGCAAACATTTCATGATGTACACATTATTTTATTGCACTGTAATATATTTAGAAAGCATTAAAAAGAGTGTCAACAAACAACGAAGTCATCTCAATGGTCAAACTATTTTACAGAAGTGCCAATAAACATCTTCCTGCAAAAGGATATAATTGCAAAGAAAACCTCTTTTTGTACAAAGTTTAAAAATACTTTTTCAAATTTTCAGGAATAATTAGGATCAAGACTCTAGACTCCCACTAGATATAAAAATCCTAAAACAAGCAAGTAAGAATAAAAATCCTGTTACTGTACACACACAAGTAGATACTAAAAATGCCATCAGGAAAGAGATATTTTTCATAGGTCTGTCAATATATACGTCACACAGATGTAAACAAATGTAGGATGCCAAATATATATGGTTTCCAATGAGCTCACACAAAGAAAGTTGCAAAAGATATCTTGTCTATCACTGACATTATTACAGAAATACTTATAACAGCTTTCAATTTTGAAGTAATAAAATTTTAATCCATACTTTCTTTTACAGAGCATGAATAAATTTAAAAACTATAGCAATCAACTATACTTCAAGTAATGATTTAACTAGTTTTAAACAGAAGAACTTGAATATGATAGTATAGAGTTCAAAGTACTTGAAGTCACTTGAATATGGTAGATTGTTTTTAAGAGTGACAATTCAAACCAGATCCCTAATTACCTGAATTACAAAATAAATTATTCATGTTATGCTCCAATATCTAATCCTTCAAAACAACAACAAGACAGTACATAAAACTATATATGTACATATAGCAACATCAAGTATTTTAACATATTTTTAACATTCTTATTAATAAACATACTATGAAATAACTTTTAAATTCTACATTGCAATGGAACAAACCACAGACTTGAAATAGGTAATTGAGATTAGCCTTTAAGACAGGCATGTGACTAGTAAACTATACAGTGGACCCACTTACATGTTTTTTGACATTAATTTTATAGACATAATATAACACCGAGAAAAAATTTAACAGAATGTTTAGACAACTCTATCATGCAATATGCAATGAACATAATTTTCCACATACACAATCAAAGCCATCATTTTCTTTTCATAAAATGATACTGTGAGTGAATTAACATTAATTCCCTATGCTTTACATGAAACACTATTTGTAAGGTTACCAGTGAACATAAACAGAATTCAATATCCTCCATTGCATTTTTCATTTTAAATACCTTTACATTTGTCATAAACTGACACATTTTAACGCAGAAAGTGCTCTAGCACACAATCTTCCCAAGAACATTCCAGCATCTACATCCACACTTTTGTTACTCTCAGACTGCTAACGGAATTGATTTCACCACCTATTGATTATTGCCATGGCCATCTACTGAGTGCACCTACAACATCATATGTATAAAATAAATTAATTCATAAGGAAGTGTTTGACAGGAATTTAAAAGAAGTATTTCTGATTTTATATAACAGGACAAAAAGTTGACCGAAGTTTTATGCAAAACACTAGTACTAGAAAATTTAAATACTATGACACTCATTCAATCAGATACCGTTTGCTTCAATTTTGCCTCTCCAACACAGAAAACTGCAAGTTCTCTTGCATTTTGGAAACAAGCCAGCCAAAACAAGAAACCAAATATTAATATTTGTTACATATTTCCATGTTATCTGCAAACACCTGGTCATTCAGTGTAGCAAAAAATTACATTCTTTCAAAATCCTGCCACAACTTTCTCATGATCTCTACATCGAGAGCTGAACTCTTACAACTTCCCTACAGTGCTGGGTACATACCATCCTTCAGCCCTCCAGCTATTACCAGAACCATGAAGACTTGGGTGTCTTGGGTGTGGTGGGGGTAGTAGGGGAGCCACTGGTGGGAGAAGTGGACATGGAGACTGGAGCACATACACCGCTGCTAGGAGTACTGGGCAATCCCAGTTCAGTCTCCGTCTCCAAAGTTGCTTCCAAGCTGCTGGATCGTGAACTTTCATCTACCTTTGCAGCCTGTGTCATCTTCTCATTTGTTTCTTGCTGCATCTTACTCTCATAGTTCCTGACATCCTCCAGATTCATACCATGCCATTCATCAATCCATGCAAAAGCTTGGCGGTGGCCCAAAAGAAGAATTTCACGTATGCTCTGAAAAAGTAAAACAATGTTTCTATCATGAAAACAAAACAGGAAAGCACACAACAGTCAATTTTCTTATATGAGGTAAGTTTTTTCCCTAAAAAGGGAATCCAGTGACACAAACTTTTGCTATTTTCAAAACATACTAGTAAATCTTTTTGATCTATTACTGTTCCAATGGAAATCAAAACGATGAGGTAAAGCAAAATGTTGGTCCTGTGAGCACAGTATTTGAAAGTTCACGAAATTTGTTGTAAATCTTCATTTCCTGAGCAATGAGTGTCATGTTTAAAAAGGTACATAACATGGTCTCACACTCCAATGCCTCTATTGGACTTTCACTGCCTCTCCATCACCTCAAAGAGGTTAAAAGAAACAATTTGACCCGTATCTTGGACACCTAGGCATTTCCATTAGCTCTCTCAACCTGATGAAGGTGTTATAGAAATATGAAATTAATTTATACATTTGTGATGCAGCATACAGCAGAAAGAATTTCTGTCAATCAATTTTATCTTCACAAATCTCAAACATTTGTATTATTCTTATGAGGAACTCCTTCAATATGTTCAATTTTTTTTTTAATCAAACATTTTAATTTTCCCTTACCATTCCAGGTGTGAACAGTTAACAAACCTTCATTACAATTTCAAGCAATAATTTTATTTAGATAGATACAGCCTTCCGATTGATGATAAACACTCAAAACACATCGAAAACTAGCAAAATCACAAACTCCTGAAGATTACAATACATTCTGCATTACAAGTTAAAAAATAACTAACATAATCTCCCCTTTCTCATCTCAATTGAAACCGGTACCTGAAGCATAATGCAACTTATGGAATATCCAAAACTCTAGAAAAGAAAAAAACAACTGTCATTTCACAGAAAATATTATTTATGATCAAAACTCGGAATATTTAGCATAGTAGAAAGACATTTCTAACTCCTGGTAAAACATTTCAAAGGTCATGGAATAATCATTATTTTCAGGTACACCACGAAATATACAGTCACCAAAATTAAATTTCACCAAATTATTAAGATTTGTTGTGTACCCAAATGTCAAAAAAAAAGAAATTGAAACTAATCAAAATTTCGTAGATGCAGATTTTGCATTCATGAAAGAATGGGTTATCTCTTGCAATGCATGGATGTTGAAGGTATTCAAATCCCCATGGATCTTTTGCAATGCATGAACATTTTCACACCCTGTCTACATAAACATTTGTGATCAAAACTGTAGTGCCTCAATTAATTAGTTTTCAGTGTGAGAACACCGAAACATTCTACAATACACATTCAGTTCTACAATCAGTTCATATAATTCTACAATCTTGCAGATATCTACCCAAACCTCAAGAACAAATTCATGCAAGACTTAAAAAGTACTTTTCTACTGTTATGAGGAAATAAAAATCTAATTTCTGGCTGAACCATGCTATTTATCTTCTCTAACCATTAACATCTTTTCTTGAGTACAAAAAAAACAAGATTTTTCACAAATCAGAAACACACCCGTTGTAGTAGATCTTCAGCTCTTGTCTGAAGACCCCATACTTCAAAAGAAACTTGAACCAACTTGTAGGAACACATTATGGGAGTAGATTGATCCCTCCATCCTTCTACCAGAGGCCCACGTCCAGTCTTCTGAGATTGAAAGAACCTCACATCCTACAAATCATATTTCAGAAATAGAATATTAATTTTTTTTTTTTTTTAACCTTTCAAATATAGTATTTTTACAATTTTGAGGATATTTCTATCATACTCACTTCCTCCTCTTTGTAATGTTTAGGGCTGACTTCATCATATGCAATATCAATATACTCAACTGTACGATCATTAAGTTCTTCAGGTGTCAAATCAAGGCACTGAAACAATGCGATAGGGCAATAAAATTAGATGTTATATAAATAAATTACATAAATATAACTAGAAACAAGTACATACGTTGTCAGTACTTCCATTGTTATTCTCATACTTCGTTTTAATGTATATATTGAACTTTGGCACGAAGGAACACTGAAACAAGAAGTGAAAATACATTCAGTAAACAAAAATACAAGAAACAAGGTAACCTTCAGCAACCATTAGCACTTCATAGAGCAGGGAACCAACATTCTCACATCAAAGCGACCTGCATGAATGCAACAACCACTTACTAATGTAATTGGACATCTGAATTAATATAAACTCTCAAAGAAAAAAGGGCAAAATAAATAATAGCATAAACTTACTGTGTATTCTGGAGCAAAAGAGAAATCAATCAAATGCACATGAAACAGAAAAATTTCAATCAGCAAAATTGTCAAAAATGAATTATCATAAACTACGTAGATGATAAACCGATTTTAAAAGATATTTTATTCAGCACAAACCTGTAATAGTAAATGGGTAGTAATTCCAAGCCTTTTCTGTCACATAAAAAACTTTTGGAATAATGGCTTGAATCCAGTACGGCAATCGACTAGACAGAAAAGAAAGCATTTAATTTAAAATAATGCACCCTTTTGGGACTGGTTAACTCTCAATGCAAGCAGCACTTCTTACCTAGACAAATGTATTCTTTTCTCTGTGTACTGGCCTTTGCCATGCTCTGGATCTTCACATTCCACATTCTCTACGACTTCAACACCTTCCCCAGAATCTGTCTGTTCATTACTATGCCTTGCAATCATATACAACTGACCTATCTTATACTGGAACAAACATTACAAAAATAACACTGACTTCAAACCTACGGCTACAAACACATTCACGCCATTTGCACACCTGTACAGAACGTCAAAAACAATTGCATTCATACCTCTTCCACAGACAGTGGCATACATATCCGATACTCTTTCAACAACACCATCTTATCAGTATCTTGGATTCACCAGAGTTCCACAACAAATATCACCGCACGCCGAAATCAATACGTGATTCACATACTTGAACGGACGACTACGTCCCACTTGAAGACTAGGGAGAAAACAATTTTAGCTTGTTACGCTGTAACAATGTGACAACAAAAGCAGATAACGTCAGGTAATTGAGTAGATAAGAAGAATCATGAAAACGAGAAGATAACCAAACGCACTACTGCCTTCACATGTTATCACATCCACCTGCATCAACTCTCCTCCAGTTCACGCGCATCCGCAGTACATCTGTGCATCCACAGAGTGCTTACAAATTTACGGTTCACTCCTTGGCCTTACCAACGTTGTAACAATTGCATTGAGAAGTAATAGCACATAGCCCTTCACTTTACATTGTTCACTTGTGGGCTTTTGACCCCATAATTGTGATTTAACAATATCTAACCGTATCAACTTTTGTTTAAGAAAGTGTGGGGAAAATCCAAAATCATTTTCACATGTTAAGTTTGCAAGCACTGTAATTTAGTGAAGGGCGTGACGTAACCCGCGGAGAAAACAGTTTATGAATATGAGTAGACGTGACTCGAATTAAGAAAACAGTCATCTCATATGGTGGTTTTATTTGTTTTTGTTTTTTCGTTGTTTTTTTTCAGTTTTTTAAACAGTAGTGAATTATAAACGAGTTTGAAGTGAATAGTAATATTTTGTGGTGTAACGAAATTTGGGATAATATTTCGAGTTCGCGATTCCTCCCGTATTTTCTCAGCGTCTCAGAAGTGTTTGACACGCCCACATTATTTTTGTATAAGATTTCTAAAAAGTTCCAAACGTGATATCTAAAGGTCGTAGACAATCAACTTGATGGCATTCTTCGAAAGTTATGCCAACAAATATTTATTAATAAACATTTTAGATACCACATATTCTTTCAGAGAAAATGTTGGGTAGCATGATGTAAGAAAAACCTTACGCCATGATGAGGAGTACTTAATTGTTTATTTTCAGTCCTTCAAGTTAAAAGTAATCCACACAAAAGCACCATATTAGTATTTTACGTTTTCTATTTACATACATGAAATCACAAGCAACAAGTTCATAGCTAAAGAATCATCAAGAGCCATTAGTGACCATTATATATCAATCTGCCAGTTATATTAATTAAAATAAAAAATATCAAATATAACAATTAACTGTTGGAAAAACAATTTTTCACAAGAACGAAACACAAATAATAGAGTGGAAATGATTTATTTATATTACGTTTCAATGAAAGACAATTTAGAAAAGTTTCATTTTTTAACATTCACTTCAGAACCCAGGTAATATAACTTTCACTTTACTACGTAGTAAAGAGAAGGTATTGTAATCGTGCTGCAGAAATCAGCGATATTTCGACAGACAAACTTCTTATTGTCATTGCCTAGTAACGAAAAAGTGGATAAATCTTGTTCCGACAAGTAGTCATTTAACACTATGTAGTCACCGACCATATTTTGCGGAACCGGGACCTTCATATCGAAAAATCGATTGACGGCAAAACGTCAATCTGTCTGTCGGTGTCCAACGCTCGCGCCTAATCCTTGGAGCCTAATCCGTTCACACGATTTTCTGATCGATCTGAACAAAATCGAAACCCTGCGAGTGTGAAACTAATGTTTTGTTTTATGGAGGTTCTTTATATGCAGCCTCAACAATTTCAAAATTTGCTAAAAAAATGCTCCAAATTTTTGTATTATCATTTTCTCTTGGATAGCTTAGAAAACGCTTAAATATTGCCCAGGAATCATTTTCGTTAAAATCTCTGAATTTTCGAAAATTGCAAAGGTTCAACAATTTTTCGGCGTCTTACTACAACTAAAATTTTGAAGATAGAGATTTGATTCCTGAATTAACCCTGTTGTTCAAAGACAGATCTTGAAACGAGGTCATGTATAATTTTTCGAACAGGTGAAAATTTTCGTATAATTTTGCTTGAAATATACGAAATTTTAAACAATTACTTGTTCAAAAGCGGCTCCAATTCTTTCTTTAATTTTTTCATCGTAAGTAGCAATGGACGATAAAAAAGTCCTGCTGGTTCCATTTTTCGACCATCTCTACTTTCGAAAATGACAAAAAATTAACATGGCAAAAGTTCAATTTTGGTGATATATTTTTTCTCAAGTAAAGTCTCTTCTGGAAATGAGATCTTTAAATAAGGCCGTGAACAATTTTTTTACAACAATACTTTTTTCCTCAAAAACTGCTTCAATTTTTGTCTTTATTTTTTTAGTGATAAATGACGCTTAAAATTGTCACAGTGCTCATTTCTTTTGCACTCTCACAATTTTCGAAAATAGTGTAAAACAATACTAAAAAGTACGTATGTTCTGTTGTACAGCCATTAGGTTTCTTGTTAACAGCATCAATCGTTTCCTCTATCTTCTGAACACCCGCTATCCTTTGACTTTGTTAAGGAAAGCTATTATTTTAAATGCCTTTTTCAATTGCTGTTCACGATCCTCCGATAGCTTTCGTTTTGGGGCAGTGATTTGTTGAATTCTTGGGACTGCACGTCTAATGGCTGTCATATGATGGCAAATGGTACGAGTTTTTTAAAAGCAAGTCTGTCTACAGCACAAGCTTTAAATTATTTTCCTATTTTACTTCATTTAATTCTTCGGAATCAACTTTCAAAGCACCAACTACCGTTACACCACTACTCGCTCTACCGCGGCGGTAAAGTGTGTTGATTTCACTAAGAGATGAGGGATTGATAGCGAATTTCTCAGTGAGAGTAAATCGAGCAATCAGATAAGCGTCCAGTCTCTCTTAATTTCCGCGAGTGATAATGAAATTTTGAGTTAACGAAAGTTGGTTGAACTAAAAATCGAAGTTCGCAACTGTTTGTCCTCAGCTTTTTGTTGGTTTTACTTTTTTGTATACGTACGTATATATGTAGTAAAGATAAAATTATGTGATGTGCGGCAAATAATTTCGAGATTTCAACAGAAATACACGTTTCGGGGTCCCCTGATTCCGAAAACGTGGTGTTTTTCAAAACGTCCGTCCGTCCGTCGTCTGTGAACAACTATAGCACCTAAACTATTACATTGGAATTTTTCCAAACTGAATGTCGATTTGGCCTGTCGATTTGGCCAACTTAAAGCTCTGCGATTTTGAAAAACATTCATTAATTTTTGGAGGTACTTTACATAAACCGTGGAACATTTCCAAAATTTTCTCAAAAAACGTCTCCAAATTGTTCCTTTAAGTTCTTTTTTTTTTTTTTTTTTGTAAGAATACAGTGAAATGCACTTACAAAGGTGGCATAGGTCCGATTTTCACTGTTAACCCTGAATTTTCGACAATTGCTAAAGTTTGAAAATTTATCAGCTACAACTACAAAATTGAAGAAAGGGATCTTTCCTTTACATGGAATTAGTTTGCCATAATTAGTTTTTTCATTAATGTAAAGTACATTTTTTTGAAAAATTTAGTAGTTTTCGCGCAATATTGCACGAAATAGTGCAATATTAAAAGATAACAAAAAGAAATTTCTCAGAAACTGCTCCAATTTTTTTCTTTAAACGTTTGGTAGGGCTAGTACTAAATGTACTGCATAAGATGACATAAACGCGATTTTGCATTTTTTTTTTTTTTTTAGAAATTACAAAAATGTAATATTTTTGACTGGTCTCTCACATCGTTAATATTTACATTAGTGGTGATTTGTTAACATTATTGCATTTATGAGTACATGGGCTTTGAATGATGTATGATAAAGTTTCTCTAAAAGTTGTGTGTCCAAATGAGCTCAAAAACAGCTTTTTTTTTTTTTCTTGATCTGGGCTGACCGAGTGACGCCGCGTCGAAGGCTGGGGTGCTGACGTTTCGACCAACATATCACGGTCCTCTTCAGGGCTGTACTGCCAACTGGGCTGTACTGGCTTGTTTTCTTTAAACCTTTTGTATGGATAGTTATAAATGCGGTGTTTAAGATGACATTAAAGTAATTTTATTGTATTCTTTTGTTTTTTCAAACATTACACAAATGTAATTTATTCGAGATATCCTTCACACTCTAATATATGCATTTCCAGTTAATTGTATAAATTATTGAATTTGCGAGTAGTAGTACTACAAATGATTTTCAATGAAGTTTCACGAAAACTCAAAAAGTTTTCTGCGAAAAAGCTTTAAATTTCGCATTTACACTTTTGCTTAAGACTTTTCTTAAAAACGGCCCCAAATTTTTCAACAGAAATTACCGTATAGGACGAGGCTTTACTCTTTTATAATATTTTTAAAGTAATATTCCAGTTCTACCATTAGGAAAACGAAAATTTGAGAATTTTAAAAAAAAATGTAGTTTATGCAGTGATAGATGACAATCGGCAAGACGATGCGACAATGCCGAAAAGCTAGTTCTGTCCAAAGAAATGAGGAAACTAAATAATACGAGAAAGTCTGTGCCATTATGTAGCACCACTAGTTACTTTCTCGCTACTACTTACGCAGAGAAAATACTGTAATGCTGCGGGGGAAAAAACTGCGAATTTTCGGCAGAAAAGCTCTTATTAGCCCAGTGAAATTAGACAAATCGAGTGAAAAAGAAATCCCGGAGTTTAGAAACTTTGCACGAGTGTACTTACCGCACATTACACGAAAAAAACAGAGTGTTTGTGTGTGGAGGGTGAGGTCCGTTTAAAGGCTTTTTTCTTCGTTTTTGCATGTACACAAAATTACAAAATTAAAGTAGAAACAATTTACAACAAAAACGTTCATACACGGTTTTATTATTATAAAATAATAAAACATTCCCTAAAATTAACATGTTTTTCGTTTATTTAACTAAATATGCCGTTTAATTCCATGAATAATCGTTGATTATAGCACGCGTGCGATTACAATTCCACCGCACAATTAAAAAACCACACCTACCAATCAGAATTCAGAAAAGGAGCGAAATCGTTTAATTAAGAAACTATAACACCCAAGGTATTTGCAGCCGGGTATGAAATAGGAACAAAAATGTGTATCACACATTAGGTACCTACAGCAACTACATATAAACAACAAATGAATAAAACTAATTAGAGGAAGTAAAAGTTAAGCTAGCTGACTTAAGGAACAACATAAAATATTTAACGAGATTAAATTAAATATTTTACCTGTAAAACATTTTGTCTAAGGAATAGGAATGTAAAAATGTAAACTTCAGTTGTGTTTACCATTTTTAAAATGTATGCTGTAACAAAACTGTTAGAAGTGACTGGTTTTTCCCCTCAATATTTATACATATTGTACTCTCTCTCTCTCTTTCATACCTGTCTTTAGTTTTCGTGGAAAGTAATGTTTTCATGACTTGGTCAGCTTCTAATATTTTATCCGGAATATGTTCAGAACCTTCCAGTATTTGCAAATATTTCGTGGAAACAAAAACAATGCAAGGCCTACTAAAATAGATTTTTTTCAGAAGCAATGCTAAGTCATTAAATGCATGCCTCGGATGGAAAAGATGTACTTTAATTTCTTAAACTTTCAATTATTCGTAATTGGAAACAAAAAAATATTGAACAACATGTGTATAAAGGGGTATAATTGCACTCATGGTACTATCATAGAGTAAAGAGTCTTTAGTCTATGGTACTAATTAAGAAAACTCGCTATCGTCGCTCGTTTTCTTGAACATACCACCTTTGCACACAATGCGGTTATCCCTCTCTATACACTCGTTTTGTCATTTACTGTAAGTTATAGGCTTAAAAAGGTTTTTTCAAGGTCCTTCCTTAAATTCCCCTTATAAAAATGATGTCATGAAATGTTCACTGCATGGAAGTAATTTAATTTAATTTAAGGTTTGCTAGTTCATTGCTGTGTGTTTACGGTCCTCAAACAAAACACGTAACGGTAGGTATTGTTAATACCCTTGCGGCCCTTTCTGATACTTTATGCCCTCGGACAAGGCCGTCTAGAATAGACGGCATTGCTTCGGGCCTTTTGAGTACTTTATGGCCCGCTCTAATAGCAACACAACGCATACGTTTTTATAAATTCGATATAAAGTTACGATGCAAGCAAATACAATAGTAAATAAATGGAATAATGCTCAAATACGTAAAATAACTCGTTATAAACCATATATTGCTTAACTGATGTGAAAATTGTAAGGTTGGAATGTTCCCGTGAATATACAATTGCCATCAGTCACTCACATTTCACTGTTATGTATCACATTTTTAGAGACATAAGTAGTATGTGCTTCTTGAGTAGCAGTACTATTCGTAGTTACAAGATGTATAAAGCACATCGGCTAAACCGGTAGCGGTAGCTCAATGCATCAACTGATGTCACTGCAGCGCCTCGAACCGGGAGGTCCTAGGTTCGAGTACTGACGGCGACAGGATTTTCTACACTAGCTTTTCAGCTAGGTCGAATTCACCTGCTGTCTGAAGGAGAATTCTAGCGGCCGGCTGCTCTGATCGGTAGTTTTCCGTGGTTTCTCCGATCAACACCAGGCGAATGCCGGAGCTGTACCCTACCAAACGGGCCACGGACCGCGCGCGATCTGTCCTTCCTCTTCCTTGTCCTATCCTCTCCCCTTACACACACACACACACTTACACTAACATGCACTACACTACCACATATTCCGGGAGACCGGTCGGGAGCTTGGAGCTTGCCCCGGCTGGGGAGGTGCCCCGCTGGTGGGAGAGTCCTGGTTAGCGGGAAACCCCACTAGCCGACGGTAGGGCGGCGCCGGATCTCGCCATCCAGCGGGGGAAGATCACCGCCATCTCCGGAGAAAAAAACATGCACTGCACTAACGGGACTAATGACCGAAGCAGTTGATGCGCCCAGAAACACGAAAAAATCAATCAATCAAACATCGGCTAACATCCTCGAAATGTTATTTTTTTTGTTGGTATCATGATATATTCTAAATAACTTTTGGCAATAGAAGCAAATAACCTAAAAGTACTGTTTCCTCAACGTAATTTACACTGTTATATAACTCTCAAATAAACCATAAACATTTTCATATATTTTTCCAGATTTTAAAGGAAACCACTGTCCGTAGTATAGTTAGCTTTTGCGAGGATATTATGGAAAAAGAAGGAGGATATTATGGAAATTTAGGTGATATTACGGAAAAAGAAAAATTAAGTTTGTCATTAGTTTACTTATATCGGTTCATACAGGTGAACAGAAAAACAATTGATTTGACGTGATATACCTTTTAGGTATCGAATAAGAGAGTTGAAAAAATGTTTAAAAGTCGCAAATTGAAAAAGCACACAAAGACACGTTCCGCTTATTTATCTGTATTGATTGAATTTGAGTAGAAGTGCTTCAAATTATTTTCAATAGGGTTTCTCGAATCCTCAAGAGGTTTCTGCAACAACACATTCATCAAATTAAAATCCCTGCGCGGGATTCGAACGAGATTCTTTTTGTACCGAAGCGCTCAATCCGCACGCCGTTCAACGACCATGGCCATCCGGGTAGAATACGGGCTGCACACTTCTGTATTATAGAGAGATTTTCCTAAGGATGAGCTAAAGTGACAGCTAGTGCTGGCAACACAACTGAAGGTTCCGTGGTCGTCGTGACCTTGAGTCCATTAGAATCCCTTACCGCATTCGTTGGTTTGCATTTATCTAACTTGTAAATAGCTTCGACGCTTCCTTTTGCGATGTCCTCGTCCGACAAAAGTATAGTGCGCCGCGAGAAATAATTGAAATTAGGAAGTGCAGTGTTATGTGTTCCTCTGTAAAAATTCTTTTAACATTACATTGAATTTACTTTTTGTGTGATAAATATTATGTTTATTTAAAAACCGAGACTGGAATGCGAGATGCGTACCGATGCACGTGGTTCCTGCCTTTGTGCTGTTGTGTGGCGAGCTGTGATTGAGAGCTTTCTATTTACATTCGAGGCAGTTTTCTTTTACTGATTGTGAGAGCATGTTAAGAGATTTTCCACATACGTAATTAAATTTAAATATTTCCCGAACTCGCTTACGTGTATATATTTAAGCGAAACTCTTAGACTTCTGCACAGGGATGTTTTACCAGGAGCCATTAGCACTTTACGAAGGGGCGTAGCTGAACAGCTGTCGTGGCGGAGGGGTTCTTCTCTGAAATACATGTGATGTTCACTTGTTTTCGCGAACTGTCACTTTGGCTCATCCTTAGGAAAATCGTTCTATAGTCAAGGCCTAATTTCTGGTAGAATGCGACGGAACGGCGCACAGTGGTGCATTTTGGCGATTTCCTGGTCAAAACCTCTGAGAGCCATAGTATGTTTTCTACGACAACCAAAATTAGTTTGGATTATCTTTATAATGTAAGGGAGCTGGTAACATAATACCAGAATAATGCACTGCTTATATCTGTGAAATATAAATATACATTTTTCTGTATAAACTTGGTTAAATTTTATCAATTCACAAAATTGACTTTAGAAAACCGTAGGGTTTACTTACATATTAATTGATAACATTTGGCATAAAGAAGCATGGTATTAATGCCATCTCCTGCCCTCTGCAAGAGAAAATTCATATACAGTGCCGGAAGAATCGGTAAGGAAGATCACATTTTTCACGAGGATACATTTCTCCCTCCGGTGATATTGGGTTCAGGCAAATGAGACAAAGCATATTTGTTCAAGAATTTTAACTTTCTTTTGGGAAGATCCCTTTCGGGTGACTACCGGCACCAGGGAATTGGCCCAGAGACACGAAGTGGGCAGAAACAGATGCCCCCAAGTATACAGTGTGTCGTAGTATTTGCAAAAGTTCAGTAAACGCGATTTTATTTTTCAGGTTTTGGCCAGGATTTCGGGAAAATGCACCACCGCGCGGCGATCCGGTACATCGGCAATAACCCCTAAATTAGACAATAAATATATAACTATTTCCATTAAATAAAGAATTCATCTAGGGAGAGTTCCGGGACCTAAAATTTTATAAATCAAATACTGGTATTAGTCAAGACATAATTGTTTCAGTTCTAGCATTAGGGAGCCGAATCATTGAGAAAAAATTTCCTTTGGGCGACAAAAGAAGGTAGCTGCAAAGAGAATGAGGCATACCCGAAAAGCCGGTCCAGACTAGAGAGATTAGGTAACTAACAAGTGCGAGAAAGTATGTGCCATTCTAGTTTATTCACCATATGTTGTTTCATACGAGAAAAAACCTTAAATCAAAAAAATTCGTGCGACTTTTGAAAAATTATTTCTGTTTTTTAGAAATTGCATAAATTTTAGACACTATGTAAGCGAAATGAGTTGTTTTTTAAAAAAAATGAACATGACCTTTTCTAAAGAGTGTTTTTTTAGACTTTGTTTAAAAAAAAAATTGCTATCTCCAATTTTGTCGTTTTCAAATGTTTACATTTTGACATTTTCGAAAAAATGGAACAATAGCCGAAAATGGGACTAGCACCTATTTTTAGCGTTCCTTAAAAAAAAAAATTTTAAAAAATTCCTTTAAAATTAAAATACTCATTTCGAAAAATTGAAAAAGAACATACAATCTCTTTAAGACTAGAGTTGTAATTAATAATCCGTCTTTAAGGAACTGATTTTGTTAAGGAAAAAACCTTCATCTTCAATATAATAGTTGTAGGAAGACGTCCTAAAAAAATTGCGCTTTTTGAATTTTCAAAAAATCTGTGATTTCAACGAACATGAGACCACTACCATTCCCCTAAGTGTTTTTTACGCTATCGAAAGACCATGTTTGATCAACAAATTTGGTGCCTTTTTTGAGAAAAGTTTGAAATAGTTTTTGACGCTTCATGTGAAGTACCCTCAAAAATCAAAATATCCGTTTGAACATCCAAAGCCACGAGTTCATTCATATCGGTTGGGGAATATACATTTTGAAGAAAATCGTCTGAACGGTTTAGGAGCTAGCTTTGACCACAGACGGACGGACATGTTTTGTCGTCAATCGATTTTTGGGTATCAAGAACCAACAAAACATGCGTTCTGGTAACACCATGAGTTAAGGATTTCAAATTTTAGCAACAAGATTTATCCACTTTTTCGTGACAAGAGCCCGGCAATATTTTTTATCTGGCAAAAATTCGCTGTTTTCCTGCGCACGATTATATATTTTTCTTACAGAGTTCCTTTGCAAGACGAGTAAGTAAAAATGACACTAAAGTTTTTTACTAAATTTCGTTGTCGGATATCGTAATGGACGTTTCAGAGAACGATACAGGTTATCATTTTCATTGAAATCCCTAATTTTTTGAAATAGGTTTCAAGACATTAGAGGCTCAGAACAGAAACACGGGACAATGGCTGCACAGATCTCATTCCTGAAGAGAAATAGATAGAGCACTATTAGAAATTATGGAGTAAACCAGACACGACAGGCCCAAGGATGAGCAACACAGTAATTGAGGTCCAAGAAATAGTTCCTGATGTCTAAAGAAAAGCTGGAAAGTTTGCTAATGAAGTCTAAAAATAGGAAAAGCCCAGGCAGGGTGACCAGCGATCTGGATTTTTGGAATTCAAGTTTTTTCCCCCGATTTTCCAGGCCTGAGAATACAAATTTTCCAGGTTCTTCTTCGCACATTACAATATATTTTGACCTTTTACCGTTTTCACTGTAGAGAGAATGTTATGCAATGCTGCTGGGAGAAAGAGGCGATTTTTCGGCAGAAAAACTCTTTTCGCCAGGCCCTGGTTACGAAAAAATGGATAAATCCAATTGCTAAATTTAGAAAAGAGATCCTCTAACACGTGGTGTAGCTATAATCCATGTTTTGTGGGTCCTTGATACCGAAAACTCGGTTGACGGAAAACCGTCATCAGCCAGTGAACAACGCCAGTGGCTAAACCGTTCAGCCATTTTCTTGAAAATTTATATTCTTTAACCGATTTGGCGATGACACGGCCTCTTACATTAGAAACCAATGTTTTAATTAGGAGGGGAGTACTTTACATGAAGCCCCTGGGGCATTCTCAAAATTTTTAAGGAAATGGCTCCATCATTTTTGTTGGATAGTGTGAAGGCCATATAAGAGAATAGTGCAGGTCTCATGTTCATTGAAAACCCTACTTTTTCGAAAATTGCAAAAGTTCAACATTCTTTGGCGTCTTCCTACAACTACAATTATAGACACTTTTCCCTTATGAAATCTGTTCCTTAAAGATAGGTTTTGAAATTAGGCCTTGCACAATCTCGAAAATTTGAGATTTTTTTTTATAGTTTTGCATAATAGATTTTTTGAATTTGAGATAGTTTCGCATAATTTTGTGTGAAATATAGACAATGTGTAATTCCGTTTAAACATTTTTCTCAAAAATTGCATCAACAATCTTGATTCATTTTTCACTTCGGATAGCGTATAGGACGTTCAAGAACGCAGATCTCATGTTCTTTGAAAATTTTGATTTTTGAAAATTGCAATATCTCTATAACTACAGTTATGAAGATTTTTTCTTTGTGAAATGTGATCATCAAAAGCTGTCCTTTAAATGTCATGTTCAATTTTTCGAAAATAAGTTGTTTTTTTTGTTTTTGCGAAATTTCGTGAGAAACTTTGACCTTTTCAAACAAATGTTCTAAAAAAAAAAGACTTTGTTTAAATTCAATTTGGACCTAAGATACCGTAAAGGGCGCTTAAGAGAATGGTGCAGGTCTCATGTTGGTTGATATGCCCGATTATTTGAAAACTGAAAAAAATAAAAAAGGTTTCTGCGTCTTCTTACAACTCCAATTGTGAAGATACATTTTTTTAAAATGAAATATGTTCATAAAAACAGATCTTCAAATGTTCTAATATTTCTTCACATGAAAGAAACATTGAAAAAATTGAACATAAATTGAAATCATAAATTTGTACATTTTAACTTCAATTTCTTATTACTACCTGTGCTGCCTTGGGGAACACTGCAGCGATGGAAATGGGTCTACTTGTATTTCCTGGCGCGCAACTCCGTGAAGATCTCCGCATGTTCATTTTCTTCGTGTTCCCTGTCAATTTGGACACTGTCACTCTCAATCTCCATATAGGCTATATGCAAAGATAGCTTCGACTGCCCTATTCTACAAAAGAAGTTAAAATTCCCTTTGGATGTGATAACATGGTCGTTACGATCGGAAAAATAGCGAAGTGGTACCGCCAGTGTCATTAAAGAAGAGGCGCGACACTAATCGGTACTCAAATTTACATGTATTGTGGTAGTGTTTATAAATAATAATAAAAAAAGAATCTAAACTCAGCTACTGAGTTCCTGGTGAGACATTTGTTCCGCAAATATCTCGTCCATGCATGTGCAACCCACAGGCGACCATACACCTGCTATGGGGTGCTGCTACCCAAGTTGCACCTATACAAGCGGCAGTGGTTGAAGTTGTGTTACGAGTGAGTCATGAACTTCGGAATTCTCAATAAAAATTGTGACACTTCTCACACATACTTGGATTTCAACACTCGCCATTATCATGTACCGAGCTGAATTCTGCACTTTAATGAATACGATGCCGCACGTGAATGTGCTAAATGATGCGTAAATTGTAAAAATAACGAAAAATCCTGGTTTTATCCCAGTTCTTCCAGGATTTTTCAAGGATTCCAGGTTTGCTGGCCTCCCTGCCAGGAGTGGATGAACGGAATTCCATGGAATTAATAAAATATGGCAGAGAAGAATTCAAGGACAACGTGATAAAACTTTTCAAGTCTGGGTAGACAATTCAGTCCCAAAAGAATGGCAGACAGGTGTCATTATAAATTTGCATAAGAAAGAAGCAAAAACAAATTGTAACAATTACAGGGCTAACACTCCTACCCACAGCATCAAAACGTTTTGCCAACGTACTAAGAAACAGAAGGAATGAATATAGACCAAAACATTTCTGGGAGGAGAACACAATGGATTCAGAAGAGGGAGTAAAAAAGACACGATATTTACATAACAAAAACTCCTTGAGACCAACTTACCTTACCATTCATAGACTTTAAAAAAGCATATGATAAGAGTAGACAGTGAATTAACAACCTATAAGGGAATAAATATCAGTAAAAGACAGACAGTCCTACATGTAGATGATATTCAGTCATAATTTGGGAGTGGATTTTAATGAATGTTTTTTACCCCTTATTTTAGAACGATGCCTTTTAGTATACAAACTCATAGTAAGTCATAGCGAAAGGAAATGACCCATTTTCATGACATTTTTTAATATTTTTGTTTTGATTTTGACTAGTCATTTATCCTTTTTTTTTTTTTTTTGTCATTTTTAAAGCATTTCTTGTGGATTTCATTGATTTTAATATTTTAATGGCACTTGCTACAAATAGTATTTACAAGATGCAACGTATGTTCTTCGCAGTATTCCTGAGTAGCCTATTCAATTTTTTGCCCAGAAATTATAATGTCAGCAGCTGTGAGTATGGGCTCCAAGATTCCTGTAACACCTTCAGCACCACTGTCGGTTTGGCAGATTTCACAATTTCACAAGAAGCCTTAATTACATCAGTAACATACCTGACAGCTTGAGTTGTTTATCTTAACAATTTTCAATCAAATTTTTTACGTCATTTTTCTTTGCTTTTAGGGCATTTTTAAAACATTATAAGAGCATTTTACTGATCATTTTTTTATGATCTTTTAGACCATCAAAATCCACCTCCTAGTCACAATAATGGAATAAGATGACTTGCAAATTGCAGCACCTGAATTGTATAAAATAGCACAGAAACATCACATGGAAATTTCCACAAACAAGACAAAAGCAATGACATAACAAGGAAAATAAATTAGAAGAGTCAAAATTGTCATAAACGTCCAAATAATAGAACAAGTATTTAATTAATTATTTGGACAACCACATTACATCGGAAGACATGGAAAACAAACTTCAGAAATACAACAGGATGAACGAATCAATCAAAAAACCCTTTGGAAGAGATATAACTAAAGAGATCAAACTAATAATCCACAATTTATCATAACCAATCCTCATGTACAGTTCAGAGTTCTGGACTATGAAAAGTAGCAAGCAACAAAGACCAGAGGCAATGCAAATGAGATTTCTATATCATCTTGCAGTAGTAACACTAAAGGATACAGAAAGGAGTAAAGACATCAGAAACACCTAAAGACAAAAATTATAGTAGAAGAAATAAAGATGGAAAAAAAAAAGAAAAAAGATAACCAAAACCAGTGTAGCAGTACAAACCAATAGAGGGAAGGAATATGGGACGACCACAAAGGAAATGGCAAGATCAGGAACACTTGGAGGCATAAGCCCACAGTTCTACATCGAAACAGCTAATGGACTTAGCAACCTGCAGTTTATGGTGATACCAGAATCATATTTGAATTTATAAATCATGCAAATGTTTAAAAGTGTAAGTAGCATTTTACAAAACAGTCGTTCCCTCAATATGTTGTGCACATCAACTCTAGTAGTTTCTTTTATTTCTAGCTGCATTGAATTTGAAGAGGGGTAATTTGTTTTTACACTAAACCTTTGCATTATCTTTATAGGGGAAACTTCTTTAACTTGGTATCTTAGTTCCCTGTAAATTTCAAGTGATGTTAAGGCTTCACTGAGAATATTTCTGATGTTCACAGGTGAACTCACGATCAATACTTTCTTACCAATTTTAACACTTCAGTAGGAAAATGTCTGGAGCAAATTCTGGCTAAAAACAAAAATGATTTCACATTAAATAACGTAATGGCCTCTGTCATAAATAAAATTATAACTACAACAACACTACCATGTTCCACAATAATAGTATGTCTTCTGCAGACTTTCAGCCATTTCATCTAGATTTCTGCCCTTGGAAAATCTAAACAATATCACGGACCTTGTTATAAGATCTGAGCATTATTGCTTGAACAATTGTTTACGTAACACTGAATTATTCTATTTAGATTCTTTAAGTATGTCATGGAAAAAAGTTTCAAAATAAAACTATTAAGTGACAAAATCAAACACTGTAAGCAAATTAATACATGAGAAATGCAACAGTCTGAAATAACAGACACACAATTCAAGGACGTACTAAATGAAAGTAGCATGACAAACAATAGAAGTTTCACTTTCCCGCTTTGTTTTCTGAGAGAAACGTTAGTGCAATTGCCCGCCCTTTACTCTTCTGAAGTACCTCATGAATAGCAAATTAAAGTTCTTAATAGTAACAAAAAGAGAGCAAAAATACTAAAATTAAGGATAATTCTAATTTCTATGACATTTTCCTGTTTTATACATATTAAAAAGTATATCAAATCCGCAAATTTGTTCATAAAATTTTCAAAAATACATTTTATTTTATACAGAACAATATAAATATTAAGACATGAAAAATAATAAATACCATACCATTGTATTGCAGAATAACCTAAGGTGAAACCTACTTCGCCGGAAAAAATCTCAGAATGAACTCGATGCAAAGAACGCTGTGCAAACCAGAAGCTTGCCTGTGATCCTTCCATGTTTCTTGTAATTCCTGCTTTAGGTTCAGTAATTCTAAAGTTTACTGTTGTTTAGTAGCAGGTGTTTAGTTAATCAAATTTTTTGACGCAAGGCGGCAAATTGGAAATAACTCTTGGTGAGAAAATTAGACTAATTGAAGAGCATTTTTATGCATGGTTGCCACAATAATAAAGTACCTAGGCAAATACCGAAGCCTAAATCATCAAATGAATTTCATCTGTTCGTATAAATGTTAAAGAAAATCTTTTACTTTTTATGGAGTTCATTGTTTCATTTGACTTTGAGTATGTCATTTTCTTTCTCTTCTGGAACATCTTAGTTTGTTTGAAATTAAGTTTTTACACAAGATTAACTACTTATACAACCTATTCCATCTATGAACAAATGCATTTTTGAATTGACAGCCTTTACTGCAAACCTGAAGAAGCCAGAAACCTATACAGGACGATAGAAAATGTTGAACTTAAAAATATTCCAGTTAAGGCAGGTTTTACACATTTAGGTAATGATGTAAATCTTTTCTGTCACATTAATACTTTTAAATTTCCAAAAAAGTATCAATTATCGAGCCTTTACAGCTTGAAAATAATCTGAAAAATAAATGAAGCATTTATTGCAAAAATAAAAATTTTAGACAGAAACAAAAAGTGATGTTTATATGTCACTTCAGGAATAAATTACTTTCCATCTCCTATTGTTATACAGTACAGGTGATGCAGATTATCTGAATTTCTCAATTGACAAACAAAATACGTAAAAAGGAATAACAGATATGTTCAAATAAAAATAACCAATAATTTAAGAAGCAATATTTTTAAATGCTTTATATGTAGCTGCGTCAAGAACTTGTCACAAGATGATTATTTGATATCATCTTACTGCATTTACAATTCCCGCTAATACTGTGACGCAAACTTGTATACATACGTAACTGGCTGAAGCTGGATAGGCTGCACAACAGCTCACCTATATCGTCGCACCATGAAGGAAACTAATCCTAACAGAGCAAGTGTTGATGAGAAGAGAAATGAACATAATGGAGAAAGAAAAGCAATGTTAACAATTGAGGTTTCAGCAAGCTTCAGGTACTAATTATTCTGAGAGTACCACTTACGTATTTATCTTTTACATAAAACAATGAATTTTTTGGAGAGGAATTACTGTGAACAATTTAAAAACTTGTAACCTAGTGCTGTAACCTTGCATATCTAAATTTGGTTGAAGTCTAAAACACGGTACAACCTAAGGAATTTGTTTAAATCCGCACTTCACGCCGCTCTGGTGAGGGGAATATTCACGGTGGAGGGGGACAGGGGATGGTTAGGCGATTATAATAATGCATCGCCAATGTGACGTAAGTTAGGGGAGGCAATTTCACCGTAGGGTCTAGTCGGAGCCCAAATTTGTTGCAACAGTTTGAATTCGAGGTTTTCTTATAAAGCGCTTTCTAAAAAAAGTGAATTGGTAATTATGTGGTGGATAGACTCAAGGATGTTTATAGTAAATGCAAGTGCTGAAGGCAGAGCCTCACCATGACTAGGATCCGGGCAAGTGAAGCAAGAAAACTTGCTTTTCAAAGTAATTTGGGCATTAAAATGTGACGGAGACAAAGTGTATGAAGGGCTAGTCATGAAAATCGCCTATAGGTAAATTATTTTTATTTCTATTAGAGCGCTTAGCGTTATTTGAGGGAGGGTTTAAGGGGACTCCCCTCCTCTTCCCCTTAGGGTGTACCTTCCAAACTCTAACCTTAAGTTTAAAAACTAGGTTTATTGACAAAGAATCAAGAAATTATTTTTTTAAATGGTTAAGGTGTTTCCAAACAATCGTTTCTACAATGCAGTGTTTTATGAATAACCTATTTAAGTACAAATTTTCTTACTGACACCATCAAAGAATACAGCTGTATGATTAAGTCCACTTAAAGTAAAATATTCTAGCTTGTATAAATTACATCCATCACAAATACTGCTAGCGAGCATTTTGTTAGGAATTTACTTGGAGAGGTTTCGGAGACCTTTACTTTCCACTTCCTCTAGACTTCAGCAAATATTTGAAATGCCTGAATGTCAAGGACAAACCCAATCTAAACAATACATGTTACCATTTGTGAAAAATAACTATCCATAAATGCCTATAAAACAGTCAAGGACAAAAACAAGGTTCTCAAATATAAATTACTAAAAACATTAAATAATACACCACATTCCACTACATAAGATTGTCAAAATTTCTTAAACACCACTTAGCATTTCTGCATTTCCAGAAGTCTCAAGAGTAAGGAAGTAAACAAACATTAAAATGAAACCAAGTGTTTGTCGACAAATTTATTTCCCTTTTCAGGTAATTTGATCTATCGACATACAATATCAAAATACCAATATTTTTTATTCGGTTTGTACAACAGTGGTTTTCTCAGAAACATACAATCCATCCAAAAACTTTCTGATATCTTTGTTTTTAACAGTGGTGGATTGTTGAATGAGAGCAGCTGACTGAGAAACATCTTCAATGCTGTTACCCTCCAAAATTAGCTCATCCTTCTGTTTAGGGGAATTGACCACTGTTACACCTGGCGCCATCTTCACACGACGGATGTACTTCTCCCCAAGGAAGTTCCTAATTTCAATAACAGTGTTTTCTTCAGTTGTCACACAGTTGATGGGGAAGTGAGCATATACAGCACGCATCTTGTATTGAAATCCAAGGGTCACACCCTTCAACATGTTTTCTATATGTGAGCAAACAGTGCGCACAGCTGCAAGCTCTTTCTTGGTACCAAACCATTTTTCTACTTTCAACAATTTAGGGTTGACCATATGAATATCAATAGCAAGATGTTTGAAAGACCTGCAAAATAAATAAAATCTTATTGAAAATTAAACACTAACGTCAACTCTGACTAATTCTTACCCTGCACAGTAATCAGCTTATCAATCTCTATAAAGTCCATTTAAAGACACCTCACAGAATGATACATTATCAATTAACAAGAATAACTGGTTTAAACCTGAAATCCTTCTATTAAATTGATTACAGTTTTATAATTCACGCAAATAGAATTTTTATCACATAATACAATTAAAATTATATAGTGAACACACTGTGGATCAATTATTGGCATGGAAATTAAATGGTAGAAACTTAACGGAATCTTATTTAACATTTCTTTTAAACCAATGATAAAACTAAAGAGCTTTTCCAACCAATAAAGTCAGCGTTGGAATATGGCGATTTACAGTATTGAAGAATTCAACGTACACCTCCGCAGTATCCAAACACCATTTGTCCAATTATTCAAGAATTGAAAAATGAGAAATTACTACTGATCAATCTTATTGTACTGTGAATCAACTTAGAATAAGATTTACCTCTTCAGTGTTCCACGTGGACCCGTCACAGTCACCTTTCGCGACCGGACCGAAACTTTACAATCCTTAGGGATTTTTACAGTTTGATTGATGTTAATTTGTCGCATCTTGCAGTACTACGCTTCAACCACCCACTAGTTAATAATGTCCTCACTACACCCGCAACAATACAAAACAGTAGGCACAGCAACACACAACCCAGATGCGTGCGCCCCCGTCCCACTCCGCGATAAAAGAACCGGATGCTTCGCCATTGCCGGAAGAAGCCATCTTGTGAAATTCGACTGCATTTGTTTCACGGCGTCAGCCGGGAACTTTTAAATTCACGCTAAATGCGGTTTTCCCCCCTACCTTAATGCTTTGTTAACAAGTTGCAGTGGCTTATAATTATTTCACTTTTTTAGAAATAAGGATTAGTCAAGTCTTCCTATTATAGATGGCGCCACAAATTTACGCCTGTTTAAAGACATCTCTGTTACCGATTTTTTAATTTTTTTTTTATTCCTTGGTTAATAGAGAAAATGCTGAATTAGTCCTTGTTTTGCTCATGAACAATAAATGTGTCTGTTCTTCCCCGCAAACTCACGAATTGTGTTTCAGAGTTTTTAACAGAAAATCAAATGAAAAGATTTTATCATGGTACAAAAGTAAAATGTTCCAGCAAGTGTTATCATTATTTTATTTTCAAATGAAACCTTAAAAAGTCTGAATCAATAATACAAATAAAAGAATATCAAACCGAATCTCTGATTTCATATTGTTTAAAAGGAACAGAATTAACAAAAAAAAAAAAAATATTTTTAAGGTTACTTTAAATATATGTTATTAATATTTTTTATTTAATAATTATTTAACTCTTCAAGGATTTTTATATTTTAATAATTTTTGCTTTTTTAAGATTTGTTAAATTTTTCAATTATTCTTAAACCGAAAGACTCCATTTTTTAATCCATCAATGTAGCGACATTCATAATGTTTAAAACCTTTAAAATTTTTGTATTGTAACATCACAATTTTTTCACCAAAATGACGTGGCAGGTGTTTTTTAAGGTTTACCTTAGAAAATCAAATTAAATATTCAAACTCTTGTTAAATATTTGCTCTAAAATTTGGAAATGTGCAGTGGCGAGGCTTGACAGTTTTGCTGGTCTTGGCCAGATCTACCCAGAGTCTTTTGAAGTGATGCACACTAGTCTCAACTGCTGAAAACCTGGCCAAAATACAAAGGTTTGGCTTGATTTTCTTGAAAATTTTTATAAAAGGCCTTCAGAGAATGTCTATTAATGATATGAAATTACTTTTTTTTACCAAATTAAATATTATAACTCCAGATAATGTTTCCTGTTAGGTTATATACAGATTATACATTCTTTTTTTGTTATATGTGAGTCATTGTTTTAAAACCATTTATGAACTGTTCAAATTCATAAATAATATTATTGTTCAAATATGTGAAGCAGAAACAGACAGTCAGGTCACAAAATTTGGTGTGAGATGCAAGAATTCAAAATATGTTATTTCTTTTTTCATTATTGAAGATTTTTATACTATACTGTTAGGAATTTAATTTTTATAATTTGGCATAAATAACTGAATTTTGAAGTTTTGCAGCGTATGGTATGGTATGTTTTAGTTTTCCACATCATATATTAATTTTTAATGGAAATTATCCCCTCTATATGTAGGCCAGATGAGATATTTCGCTTTTTTATAAGAAACCTATTTCATAAAAACCCATAAGGGTCTTATTTCAGCTGGATAGTGAATTCATCCCAATTCTGCAAAATGGCACATTTGGAGAATCAGGTGCACATGCAACCTGTTGGAACACACTTTATTGTCAGAAATGATGCAACCTAGGCAATTAAAACTAGATATTCATGTCAGGTAGCATGTTAAGCATTTTATGTGCAATCTACTACATGAAATCTTTTTTGATGTTTCATTACATTTCTGGAAGGTTCCCTCACTTCATATATAGCATGGGTTGCCAGAAATGCTGGAAGCTATTTTCGCTTTTAAAATAGTGATTCAAAGTCATGATTTTTAAAGATTGCAATTTTTTTAAAAAAATATTTGAGGCCTTTCTATTACATTTTTTGGAGTTTCTGCTTTTCTGGGTACTTTAAGCTATTCAGAACTTCATGTTTCATCCAGAAGGGGAGCCATTACACAATCCACTACCATGATGTTTATAAAATATTTTGTGGTGTTGGTGGACAAATTGCTTGACTATGATGACTTGATTACTTGCAAAGTCATCGAGGTGAAGCAACTATAGAATCAAGGAAAGAAAGAAAGAAGTTTTTTTTAACAGGATAATGTCTCCCCTTAAAGAAAGGGGCAGCATCTAATGAAATAATAATATAATAATTGAAATTTGGCCAAGGGAAAAAATATTATTGAAAGCACAAAAATGTGAGATAGTGTTCTCTGAAAATTCTGCAACAATTTCTGGTTAACAAAAACTTAAATTTTAAAAAGTTCTCAGTTCTGACAATTCAGTTGCTGTAGAAATGGATCCGTGTAACCTCTTGGGTTTAAGATTTGCTCCAGTTACCTCCGTTGATGTTGAGAGATATTTCTCTTAATTGAAGGATGTTTTGTTCCTCAGAAGGTAGAAATCAACCACAAAAAAATTAAGAAAACACTTTGTTGATTAAGCCACGAATATTGTTATTTTGTCATCAAAATTGCCTTTTCGTCAAAAATGTTTGTCTAATTTTTACTAAAATTTGTGAAATGCATATTATATACCATTATGTTAAGCTATAAACGAATTTATTCTTAAAAATAATGGATTTTATTTTTCCTTTTTTGCTTATATTAGCTGTATTAAGTGTCTTTTTGCATACCTATTTTAGAGATTTATTGTGTCTGAAGTTTCGGTCTCTAGTTATGCACAATACACAGTCAGCTCGGATATAGTGAACTGTAATGCAATGAACTTCAGACATATTGAACTATAGTCACTGCTCCTCATACACACACAATACAAATAAACACTAGATTTATTATACAGTTATATTATATATATATATATATATATATATATATATATATATATATATATATATATATATATATATATATATATATATATATATATATATATATATATATATATAGACACACACACACACATAGGAAACACAGCTTCCAAGAAAACTAGTGGTGGTACAGAATGGCACAGACTTTCTTATACTAGTTAGTTTTTTTTTCTAATTTCTTTGGTCTGGTCTACCTTTTCAGATTTGCCCCATCCTTTTAACAAGCGACCATCTATCACCGCCCAAAGAATTTTTTTTGAAATTTTCTCCATTTTTTGGTTTCCTAATTGTAGAACCAAAACACTTGTATTACTTTAAGGATATTACAGAAAATATTGTCCTATAAAATATTGTCCTTTATGGAAATTTTCTTTCAGGAGGAGGAGAGAAAGGGAGAGTGTAAGAAAAAGGAAGAGTGTGAGAGGAAGGAAGAGTGGGAGGGGAGAAAAGGAGAGGAGAGAGAGAGAGGGAGAGAGAGAGAGAGGGAAGGGTGATAGTAGAAGGGAGAGGAGAGTGAGAGAGAGAAAGAGGGTGTGAAAGAGAGGGCAAAAGGGAGTTAGCAAACAAGGTAAATAGAGTGAGAAAGATAAATGCGGAAATTGATGACAAAGTACAAGTCAAAATTATATTCATCACTTTGACATGATCTTGTCGATCCTTGTGTGATACTTCTTTATCTAACGAGCATCTTATGCATGTATTTCTCATTAGAAAATATTCAGTTTCTAGTTTTTTATCATAACATTACAGTATAAGAAATACATTGTTTAATATTCACTGCCTTCTTTTTGCAGCAATATTCCATGATACATCAGATGATGGTGGTGATGACAATGATGCTGCTGCTGCTCCTGATGATGATGACGATGATGATGATGATGATGATGATGAGGACGATGGATGATGATGATGATGATGTGGTGGTGGGGTGTGTGATGATGATGATGATGATGATGATGATGATGATGAAGAAGAAGGTTCAGGTAATCTAAGACAAGCATTCAGACTTTATCAAGGACCATTGCTTATCATAGAATTCTGGGTTTGGTTGGAAATTCTCATCTTGATCCTTCTTCCCATTTATCAGAGCAACATTTAATGGAATTTGCTTCTATTTCTGGAGTGGTAGAGACACTGTTTTTTCTTGCCTTCTTATGTAGTGAAGCACTTGCCATTCCATCATATATTAATCCATTGGCTTTAAATGCAATAATATTCTTATTTTTAATAATCCTTTTCATGTGTTTCATCAACCATGTATGAGTGCTGTGTCAGTTTAAATGAAGAAAATAGTGGTGCTAAACCAGCACATACTTTCTTGCATTTAGTAGTGGTTATGTAATACAATTATACCACAATTTCTCACCGAATTAACACATCTGTCATAATTTTCTATAAAACTCATTCATTACAAATTGTAGAACGTTTGGAGCAAAAACTAAATATTTTCAAGCAAATATCTACACAAACTTGACAATTATAACTGCTTTTCATACAACTAAATCATGTTCCAACAATGAGAATTCACAGAAATTTAGCTGCCGTGTCATGGCAGGGAATGCCATTTTTGCATTCCAATCTGATATTCCTTGAAGGCTAGCAATTTTCCTTTCATATATTTCAAATAGGTTTAAAATAATTTCTAAAATATTAATTTGTAAATGTATAACAAAAGCTCAAATGTAAAAAGCAAACAAAAAAATATAAAATAATGTACAATTCTAACTTACAAAGCATCCAACTGCTTGGAATTACTTCTCATATTACATTCACAAAGCGCAGGAAATTCAGAGCGGGCGACTATGTTTGAAGCCAGATTACTGACAAAATACTCATATTTTCGAAATATTCAATATGACCCTCTTTGATGATCTGTTTTTGATCAATGCATTTTATTTTATAAAAATTGGTATCTTCACAACTGTAGTTGTAGGAAAACGCTGAAACATATTTTATTTTTTCAATTTTCGAAAAAAACAGGCATTTCAACGAACATGAAACCTGCATCATTCTCGTAAGTATCTTTTACTATAACTAAAGTCCAAATTTAGTTAAAAAAAATGCTGTGCTGTTTTTAAGAAAAAATGGTTTAAAGAAAATAAAAATGGCCTGTTTGACAAAATTTCACTAGAAATACTCATTTTCGAAAAATTGAATATGGCATTCTTTGAAATATCTTAATAATTTTTTAAGATGGCGACAAAAATTTTGAATTTTTCCAATTTTCAAAAATCAGAATTTTCAACGAATATGAGGCCTGCACCTCTTAAGCATCCTATGTACTATCCAAGGTCAAAATTGTTGAAGCGGTTTTTTGGAAAAATTTTTTAAACAAAATTAAAAACTGCCTACATTTCAGACAAAATTACACTAAAAATACTAAGATTTTCAAAGAATTGTACATGTACTTTTTTCAAAATCAGTCTTTAAGGAACAGAATTCATTTGAGGGGAAAAATCTCTCTCTAATATTTTAGTTGCAAAAGACTCCAAAGACTCCAAAATAATTTTGGACATTTTCAATTTTCGAAAAATCAGGGTTTTCAACAAACACGAGACCTACATCATTCTCTTAAACATGCTTCTGGCTATCCAATAACAAAATTTAATAAAAAATATTGAAGCCATTTTTTTGAAAATTTTGAAAATGTCCTGGGGCTTCATACCTAGTACCTTCAAAAATTAAAATTTCGGTTTCAAATTCCAGAGGCCATGACATCAGCCAAATCATTTGGTAATGTCAATTTTGGAGAACATCAGCTGAACAGCTTAGCCACTATAGCATTGTTCACAGACAGACAGACAGACAGACGTTTTGAGATAATTGTGGTTACAAAGAAAATATGAGAATCGTTGAATGATACTGTATATTTTCTTATGAAGGGAATTATCAAAGGGAATTATGAGAGGGAAATATGAAAATACAAACCCAGTCAAGTTAACATGTAGTTAATTAGTAAAGAAGTAAATTTGAATCATTAAAATTAGGTAAAAAATTATGTCATATATGTACCATTGGCATTAACTGGTTCTAAAAATCTTAAGCAACGAAAAGCCCTATCACATATAATGAATTTATAAATATAATTTCTTTCAACCAAGAAGTATTTTATCTCAAAACTTGTGTGTATATTTTTAACAGACTTTTCATAAATTGAAAATTCGTAAATATTTTGTAAAACATTTTTTACATTCCTACATTTAAAGACAGCAAAGTTACTATAAATAAAGAAATGACATTTATAACTCCCTTTTATTAAGACCACATTCCAAACATTTTTGCCATAATCTTGCACAACATTTCAACAATTTAATATATTGTCATTTTCAAATACCAAAACAAAATAAACACAAAGTATGATTGTAATTGAAAAATTTAAAAGGATTAAGATTGTTTAAATGCTAACATAAAGTTCAAGGAAGCTCTATAACTTGTCAAATATTCACAGATTTTGAGATATTTTTAAGAGTAATAGGTAAATTTGTACTGCTGAGAGTGAATTTGGCCAAAGTGCAAATTTAGAGATACTCTGTCATAAAAAAATTCTCAAAAACCAAAAGGAGTTTAAAATATCTAGCTCACTCAGGGCAAAATGACTGAAGGTCTTAAAATTAAATTTTACATAGGATGACAAGGTTGAATTAAAACAAAGATCACACAAGAGGAATACCTGTATAAAAAATATAAAGCTCTGATAGTGTATTCTTAAAATACATTATTGAAATAAAAGATGAAAAACATATTTGCTCAAAGGTTTACCATAAAGTTTAGTCAAGTAGGAAGAAATACCACTGAGAAATGATGGAAAAACAAAACACGCCAAGAAAAATGTTTTCATGGAATGATGAAACAAAGCATAGAAGTTATATACAGGATAAGATAATCTATAAAAATACATACTGGAATAATTAAAATATATTAAAAATCTAAATTGTTGAATTCTAAATTGTAAAAAAAGTTTTTTTAAAATAATATTTTCTTTTTTTTTTAATATATTTAAGAAGATGGTTCAAATTCAACGAAGTAAACTGAAGTGCAGATGGAGAGAGAACAGACGATACCAGTTCGAGGCACTGTGAAGTCAGGTAGCCAGGTGATGAGGAGGGGAGGGGGAGGGACAGAAAATCAGGGGAAGGGTGTCAGGGTGGTTTTAAAAAAGTAAAAGAAGGGCAAAAGGTAAAGGAAAACTATTTTGAAGTAGACAGGAAGTATAAAAAAGGAGACCTTTTTCTTAACATATATTTTGAAATTACTTTTCGAACATAGTTAAGAGAACATCATAATTAGTAGTGAAATTATTAGATTCAATAATATGATATGATAAACATTAAAATTGCATTAATCAAAAACAATCTATTTATAAATGTTAAAGAGTTCCCCAAACAATCATAAGAGTGAGTTTTCTGCATGTGTGTTTTATTTTTCTGACAATGAATACAGTGCAAAATTTACAAAAAATTCCTTTCAGTACATGCCCTAATGAGGAAAAACAAGAAATTAAGAGAGTCAAAAGGCCTACTCCAAGTCTTCAAAATTTTATTCGAACAATAAAAACAGTAAAATGAGAATTCAATCCAAAATTCAAAAATGATGTTTATAGTAAATACAAGTGGTTATGTGGGTGATTTGAAGACAGTTCTGTTTTGCCTTCCTTGTATATTGTTTGGAGGTGAAGATATGTGGACAAAAACTGAGTTTAAAGATTTAAACCTCTTAATAGATTGATTAAAAAAACATTAAGCTTCTGGAACTCACGTAAAAAACAGTTTTCAGTTAGCGTTATTAGGAACTACCAATATAGCAGAACATTAGATAATGAATACAGGAGAATTATTGCAATTCACAATGAACAAGTGGAACAAAATAGATATGTATTGAGCACAATAGTTAATTGTATTTATTTCCATGGTGCTTTTGTATTAGCTTTAAGAGGCCATGATGAAATAAAAAAAAAAAAACACATATCCAGGAGTTTTTAGAGGATTAATTGATTTCAGTGCAGAACTCAACTTTGCTTTAAAAAACATCTGGAAATTGCGACAGTATTTCTTGGGAATTCTGAAATAAAACTCATAACAAGTTGCTACAAATTGTGTTAGAAGTCTGCTAAGAAAAACTTGCAGAGGAAATCAGAGAAGCCAACTTTTTAGCGGTTATTACCGAAGATACAAGCGATGTCTCGAATACATTTCAAATGGCAATTGTTTTCAGATACATTGTTAATCATAAACCACTTGAAAGATTTTGGGTCTTTCTCAACCCTCAGGGTCATGATGCAGAAATGTTGGCATCTTGCATTCTTCAAAAGTTAACATGGCACAAAATTAATGAATCTCCCAAAAAACTAATAGCTCAGACATATGATGGCACATCTGTAATGTCTGGATTTTTAAAGGTGTTAAACTTGTTAAAATAGTTTTCCTAATGCTCAATATGTCCATTGCCATTTTCCAGTAATTTATTATAAACACAGAGGACATTAATATTAGATGAAATAGTTAAGATTCCTAAATCTATTTCCACATGGAATTTTCCATGTGGAATTCCATGGAATTTTTAGTCGAAAAGCATCACAACAATTTTTGACCATGGGCAAGCCCTGATTCAATGCATGAAAACAATTTTACGTCAGATGGCATAAAAATGACAGTACTCTCCCCAGGCTGCGGTCATTTAAAAATTTGACAATGAAAAATTCATTTTCTGGATTTAATTCTTTTGGAAAGTTATAACCCCCTAATTGAGATATTATTTGGGCAACTTCAGAAAGTAGAAATTGAGCCCACTGCTGTAGCACCAAGTCTCCTGAGCTTTGAAAAAAGTGACGAAACTTAGGAATGACAATGAAATACTCTTTAAACACCAACATCTATCACAATCTTCATCTGCAAAGAAAAGAAAACTGAAAAAATGAGTGGGCGAGAGAAAAAAGGAAGTATGTGATGTAATTATTTTTCAAATGAAAGAAAGATTTAGTTTCACTAGTCATTTGACTGCTTCTTTGTTCATGTCAGAAAAAATTCCAGTTCACGATTCTAAATTTCCAGAAGAAACATTAAAAATTGTTTGTGATTCTTACAAGTTTTCGAGCTTCAAACAAATTCGTGTGAAGCTAGAAGCAATTTATGGTGCTGAGGAATTCAGGAGATTATCAGGTATTCTTAGTTTGTATTAGTTTCTCATAGAGTCCAAGTTAGAAGAAACATTCAGTGAAGTCATCACACTATTAGAACTCCTAATTACAATTCCAGTGACCTTTGAAGCTGAAAGATGTTTTTCGACCCTCAAACATATGAAGACATTTCTAAGAAACAGCATGTCACAAGACAGATTGTCTGCATTGGCCATGCTATTAATAGAGAGGAATCTCATAATAGAAGTTGCTGATTTTAATCAGAGAGTGATTGAAAAATTTGCACATCAAAAAGAAAGGTGTGTGGATTTCCATTTCAAATAAAATGAGAAATACTTTAATAAAATTGGTGTATGAATGTTTAAAGTAAACCAAATACTTCACATTTTCAAATAATAATTATTGTTTGTCCCTATAAGAAGTGTAGATTTGAATAAGCTAATAAGAATTTCATTTTAGGATAGAAGACATTCATGAAAAAAGATATATATATGCCAATATTGCAATAAGTACCAGGGTAGTGAAATTTTCAAAATATAATGATTTTATGTCATTATCACCACTAGTAGTAGCAATAACAACAACTAAGATCATGAAATGAATAGTGTAAAATGAGTCCAAACAATAGTGCTTGTTGCGGAGTGCAATCACAGCACTGCATAAGTGCATGCTGAATGCGATCACCATATTTTCAAAAACTAGTTAATTTTTTAATTGTGCGAATACTATTAGTTGTGCATTGTCTCAATGCACAACTAAAACAAACACTCATGTGGCCACTGGAAATAAAAGCAAGCACCATGTCTGCAGGATGAGAACATACCCGACAATTATGTAAGTAATGTTTGAATATAGATTTATTTAACTGTAATTTTACTGTAATATAGTTTTATTTAATTGTAATGGTTTTCTGAACTTAATAAAAGATTTTTTGCAATTTATTTCTTTTTGAATGGTTCGACCCTATTTTATGTATTTTTCAAAATTCTATTGTCCAGGTTTGTTGAAACCACATCATAAAGAAACAACATTTTAATAAAAAGAATTGTCAATGGTATAAAAAACTGGTCAAGTAGCGAAAATCATCTGGCCAATTAATTTGAGAAGTCGTTTTTAAAAATTATTTCCAGATTCATCAGAGTTTACATATCATTGCAATTAAATAAACAAATTAACAGACATAAATATTAACTTAGTTTTAAATCATTTACAGGATTGCTTACATTTTATTTATGTATATATTAGTGTTCTCAATTTTGGAAGTTATATTCCCATCATTCAATGCAGCTGCAACCCCCAGTTTGTTGGGGCATCAACCGCCACTGATTACTACATTATTGAAGTATTTGTGATGACTGTTTTTGTGAAAATACATATTTTTGTGTTGTATGAGAATGTTTGATTTACTGTTCTTGAGCAGTGTACATGTTGCTTTTTGGAAAACTATTTTGTGTGGTTGTGTTCAGAAGTATTTTTGTTGTTGCAGGCAACTAGAATTTTTTCTATTTGTGGAGTTAAGTAATTTTGATCTCAAAGAAATATTTTTTTAATTAAATATATCTGAAAACAAAATTCTTTGTATTAAATTCCACATTAAAAATTTCATTACCAAAATATTCACATTGTGAAATCAAAATTAAAAAATTAAAAACTTTCTTCTTAAATTACAACATTCTTCAATTTCCAACTTTGCTGATTACATGAACTTGTATATATTGTATATTGTTATTCCTTACATTCCAAAAATTTACCTGTACATTTATAAAACAACTTCCCCTAGGACAATATTGTAGATTTGTACACAAATTCTGAACAAATGAAAACGTGATTAAAAGTAACAAAGATAAGATTGGAAAAATGGAGAAACAGGATGTCGTATATAAAATCAAATGTAATCAATGCCCCAAAACTTATATCGGTCAAACTAGAGCTGTGATTCAGGAGGGACAAGAAGTGGCACGTGCCCCCCCCTCCAATATTGGGACAAATGAAAAAAATATATTTGAACATACAATTTCATGGATCTTGAAATTTATATTATAAAATATTTACTTTTTTCTGTATTTTGAGAAGGGATTTAATAATAATAATAATAAAGCAAACAATAATTTTATTAAGCTGATTTAATAACATACTTTAATAAATTAGTGAACTTTAGTTTTATAAAATGCATGGGATAATGTTCAGTGGTACTGTCCCATATTAATAAATCATATTTCAATTATATTGCTTTTAAAAGTTATTTACTTAGAAATTAAACAGTTTCATGCCTAAGATCATGAGTCTCATAACAGTTTAATAAACTCTCAGAAAGAATGAGTATTTTTCATTTATTATACACATATGACACATGATATTCAAATTTCAAAATATAAAACAAAATCCAAGCAGCTACAACATATTGAAACGCTCTCCATTTCTGTTAAATTCTTTCTGCAACCGGTTTCCGAATTTATATCATTTTTGGGCGCCAGGAAAGGGTTGCGATTTTAATTTTCCCGCAAACACATCTAAAGGGAAATACTACTCTGCTGGTTGGGTTCTTACGAAAATAATCGTTGCCGGTACGTACTTTCTTCCTAGCAAACGATCATTCGATCCGCTCTCCATACGGAGCGAAGAATCTGAAAATTGTTTCTGGAAAGAAATTATTAAACTGTGGATTGCACAAGATGCTAAAGAAATGATAATCAGCTTTTCTTTTTCAGAATGAGAACGTTATAAGTTTATTCATCGTTTTATCCCTTTTAACATAAAATGTCACCTTGGTCATGACCGATCGTAAAAATTGTCTATAGCGCTATTATTCTTACTAATTTATATATCCATGCGCTCTTAAACGATGGACGACTGAGGCCAGGAAGGATATATATATATATATATATATATATATATATATATATATATATATATATATATATATATATAATCAAATGCTGAAAAGTAGGTGCTTCTCACGAAACGTTTCATGGGTCCGCGCTGCGTAAAAACACATGTGTTTTTTTCAGCATTCCTTGTTATCTATGGAAGCTTAGTTGGCAAAATGCCAACTGTTAAGCCAATGTTAAGCCATTGTAAATACAGTAAAACCATTTTCTTTAACAGATCTTCAAAAAAAGAAGAAATTTGTCAACTCCGCAAAACGTACGGATTAAAAAAAGGCACTGGCGACTAACTTTTCTGTGATCTGGCAGTTCTACCGCGAACATACAGTGTGTGCATTTACAATTTTTTGAAAAAGTGAAAATATACGAATGATGGTTAAGCAAAACAGTTTATTATATTATATATTGTATGGTTTTCCATTTTAATGTAAGATATAATGTAACTAATGCATGACATTTGTTTGATGCGAAGAGTACATTGAGAGAAAAAGAGAACATGTTATCTCAATTGAATATTTTATGTTAGGTTAAATGTTATTATAATAATTCCACATTTATGTTGTTATAAACGTGAATCTTTTGTTTCAATCACAATGTCGGTTCCATTTTTATGACAAAGTTAAATTTTTTTGGACAACAGAACAATTTTCATTACAAATTTATAATAAACAGTAAAATGAGTGTACAGAACTCTTGCAGCCATTTTCAAAGACAATGTGATATTAAGACGGGGAAATGGTAAATATTTTTTTTTACTGCAAACGAAACTAGTGGTGCTACAGAATGACACAGACTTTCTGGTACTAGTTAGTTTTCTAATTTCTTTAGTCTGGACCAGCATTACAATCCTGCCCCATCTTCTTGCCAGCTGCAGTCTACCGCCGCCGAAAGTACATTAATAAAAAGTTTTCGGTTTCCTAATGGCAGAATGAAAATATTACTTTAACACTATCAAAGAAGAGTAAAATTCGTCCAATAAGGAATTTTTTGTTGGAACCTTTGGAGCTGTTTTTAAGAAGATAGCATTTGAGGGTTACAGTAAATGCGAAATTTGAAACCCCTTTTCACAGAAATCTTTTGCGTTTTCGAAAAACTTCATTGGAAGTAATTTGAAACTCTTCTGCTCACAAATGCAATAACGTACACAAATAGCTGGAAATAAGCATATTAAAGACATGAGTGATATTTTAAAAAATTACATTTGTATAATATTTTCAAAAACAAAAGAATTCCACGAAATGACTTTTCTTTCATCTTAAACAGTGCATTTAGTACTATCCCTACGAAGAGTTTGAAGAAAAAAATATGGAAAGAGGAGAAAAAATTTGAGCGTTTCTGAAAATGCGGAATTTTGAGCTCGTTTTCACAAAAAACTGTTTGTGAAACTTGAGAGTTTTACAGAAACTTTATATGACATTATTTAAAGCACATTTACTCGTAAATGCAATAATGTGAACAAATCAATGCTAATGAAAATATTATCGACTTAAGAGAAGTCAAAAAAATTGTGATTTTGGAAAAACACAAAAGAATAGAGCAATATGACGTTATATCATCTCATAGAGTACTGCATTTGTTATTTTTTAAAATTGCATATATTGCTCACAATATTGCGCGAAAACTACTAACATTTTCAAGAAAATGTATATTACCGTAATGAAAATAATTAAGGACAATACATTTCATTTGAAGAAAAAATCTCCAATTTTGTAGTTGTAGGAAGTCGAAAATTAAAACTTTTGCAATTTTCGAAAATTTAGAGTTAACAGTGAAAATTAGACCTATGCCACCTTTTTAAGGGTATTTTACTCTATTCTTACAAGAAATGTAAAGAAAAAATTTGGTGATATTTTTGAGAACATTTTAAAAATGTGGCAGGGGCTTCATATAAAGTACCCCCAAAAATTAAATGAATGTTTTTCAGAGCCGCAGATCTGCGACTCAGGTCAGATCGGCAGGCTTTTTTTTTTTTTTTTTTTTTCAATTTGGGAAAAATCCTACGCATGGTTTAGGGGCTAGTGTTGTTTACATACACCAGACGGACAAGGACAGACCGACGGAAGTTTTGCTGTCAATCGATTTTTCTATTTCAAGAACCCACTAAACATGGATTCTGGCTACACCACGTGTTAGACCATTTTAATCTAAATTTAACAACTGCATTTATTCAGTTTTTCGTTACCAGAGCCCGGCAATAAGAGTTTTTCTGCTGAAAATTTGCCGTTTTCTCGCGCAGCATTACAAAAATTATAAGAAGGCCAAGAATACTCAAAAATCTTATTTTAATGTTAGAGCCATGGTGTAACTACTTGTATTTCAATTGGGATGGGGGAAATTAAGCATAAGATAGTAAAAAAAATAATATCCTATGCGGGAGGACCCATTGCCCCCTATCGTGGTGATTGACAGTCTCTTCGGCCTGCTTCGGCGTGGAGCTCTTCCGGTTGGTTTTATAATGGTTTTGCTTTTCTAAACTTCTCGCGGGCACCCTATGATTGTCTCATGTTGGGCGCCCGCGGTGTTTTGATTGGTAAACTCTTTGCAGTTTTTTTTTTTTTGTTTAGCTGCTCCCTTTTTGAGAAGTTCTTTAGTCATTTCCCGTTTCGCACACGCTACCGGTCTCTTTTTTTCCATGCGTTTATTTTCAATTTGTACAGTATTAAGTCTATTTTATACATAGTTATTTTCTTACATCTAAGTTGTAACTTGAATTTGATCTTACTACCTACCTAATACCTAGTTATTTACAAAGTTTGTTTTACAATGTACGCTATTTTCTTAAATCCTAATACCTAATTTATACTTAAACCCTAATCCTAATTTTTAATACCTAGTTATTTACAAAGTTTTTCCCCAATAAAAGATCCGAAGTCCTGCCTCTGCTTCTCACGCTACATCGTTTCGATAAAAATCATGCGTTTTCCAGCATTCCTCGTAATCTATGGAAGCGCAGTCGGCAAATGGAAAACTGTAGGCCATTGTCCAGGTAGCAAAACTATTTTCTTTAACGGTCTTCAAAAAAAGAAGAAATTTGTCAACGCTGCGAAATGTACGGATTCAAAAAATTCATCGACTGACTAACGTTTCTGTGATTCAGCAGTTCTAGCGTGAACATACAGTGTGTTAGAGACCAAACACCAATGGCGGCTCGTGAACAAATGTTCAGGGTAGTCAAAACAGATTACTGAGCAACAGGGTATTCCGAAAAGGGGGCATGGGGGCCCTGCCCCACTTCAATCCAACTTTTCGTCAGTTCCAAACCTTGAGAAAACGTAGACAAAGAGTATCTGAACATTATAGAAAATCAAAGAACCATTTCAAAAATTGAACTCAGTCTCGAGACATCAACTGGAGACAGGACATATCATGGATTTCAGGCAAGTAACAATTCTGGACCAGGAAGGCGCAAAGGCGCGAGAATTGTATCGAGACATTACATATAAAACTGAATGAAACCTTGTACACTACCTTCACTCAAATTAACGACGATTTGTATTTATGTTTTGACATTCAAAATCAAAATGAATTATTTCTTCCTCAGTGTTCTCTCCCCCCCCCCCAGTTCCATAACGGTTGAAACATACGTTCGTAACAGTCTCCAGTTTTCAAAATTGACGGTTAACTTGAAGGAGCAGTAGAATTACGCACGCTCACAGTGTTATATGTTTTGTATAGTTTTGTAAATTGTTTAGAATAGTATTATTCCAACTAATTTTTTAAAGTAAGCTTTTATCAATGTATTTACGTAAAAAAATACAACCGTAATAATTTATAACAGTATTATAATACATTTTTTTAAATGTGCATTTTTTAAACCAGATGTCTGAAGATGGCTACAAGGTGTAGCCGACGAGTCACGCAAAATCAAATGTAGATAAATTAAATCACAATTATGTACAAGTAAAAATATATCTGAATGTCTAAAATTTGAAAAGAAACTATTTGTCCTAAATAAAAAAAATAGTAGACATTCATAAAAAGAAGAAAGAAAAAAGATACGAAAAATAATTAATTTAATTTCAATTACAATTTACAATATTAAATGCCAATATTAATCCTGCTTTTACTTTCTCTCACTTTTACTTTTTACTCAATTTGTATTCTCAATGTATTGATTTATTTCTTTTTAAGCAATACGCAAAGCTTAATTGAAATTTCTCCAACAATATGCCTGAATCAATATAACCTAGCTGTTTCCATTAACGCGTGAAAGTATGTGCTGTTATAGCACCACTAGTTTATCTGCTTTTCACGATAAATACATAAATAAATGAAAAGAAAGAAGGAATAAATAAATGGATTAGAAGAAAAGAAAGAAGGAATAAATAAATGAATAAGAAGATCGAATAGGGAGGGAAGGAAGGAAGAAAGAATTAAAAAGAAAGAAAAAGAAAGAAAGAAAGAAAAAGAAAGAAAAAAATAAAGAAAAAGAAAGAAAGAAAAAGAAAGAAAGAGAAAGAAAGAGAAAGAAAGAGAGAGAAAGAGAAAGAAAGCAAGCAAGCAAGGAAGCAAACAAGGAAAGAATTAAAAAGAAAGAAAAAGAAAGAAAGAAAGAAAAAGAAAGAAAAAAAGAAAGAAAAAGAAAGAAAGAAGAAAGGAAAGAAAGAGAGAGAAAGAAGAAAGAAAGAAGCAAGAAAGAAACAAGCAAGGAAGCAAGCAAGGAAGCAAGCAAGGAAGCAAGCAAGGAAGCAAGAATGGAAGCAAGCAAGGAAGCAAGCAAGGAAGCAAGCAAGAAGCAAGCAAGGAAGCAAGCAAGGAAGCAAGCAAGGAAGCAAGCAAGGAAGCAAGCAAGGAAGCAAGCAAGGAAGCAAGAAAGGAAGCAAGCAAGGAAGCAAGCAAGGAAGAAGCAAGGAAGCAAGCAAGCAAGGAAGGAAGCAAGGATGGAAGGAAGCAAGGCAGCAAGGAAGCAAGGAAGCCAGGTGGGAGGGAGAAATGAAGAAAGGAAGGAAGGAAGGAAGGAAAGGAGGAAATGAAGGAAATTTGAAGTGTTCGGGGAAACGATTGAAAAACTGTAAACTGAGTTATAGGTGATTTTAAGAAATGAATAATTCTTTACTAATTTTCACAATCCCTGTTGTATTAATTTTTTAATTGGATGATTGCCGAGTTCATAATTATTGTACTTTGTCAGGTCCGTAACTCTTCTTGATTTTCTTTGTGGGAGGATTTTATTGTTTATTTACTTACAATGTTCTATCATAAAATCTCTTATATAATATTTGTTCTTATTCATCATATTTGTTATAATTAGGGAACGAATTTCCATGTACTTACCTTTAATTATATTTCTTAGATTTACAATACTTCTGAATGAATTAAAACTATTTTTTACATATTTTTACATATTTTGAACAATTACAAATTTTACATATTTTGCCTATTACGACATATTTCTTACATATTCGCTACATTTTAATATCTTTATACATCAATATGTGGAAACGGAACATTCCAGATGCGCGTTTGCAATATTTGTTATGGAATCATGTTTCTTGCAAATCAAATGTAATGCTTTTGTTACCACCATGTCTTCTCCATGATTTGTCAAACTTACCTCTCTCCCTGATTACTGCGTACTTACGAGTCAAGGATGAACGGATTTTTATGAACTCAAGGCATAACCTCGTGCTTGCTCTTGTTTTAAGTAGCAAATTCGTTACTTGATCGAAAACTAACAAATATTTTTTACAGAAAATTGTGTCGTTGCTAATTAGGAGGGTGTAGTATATACAATTTACCCCCCTGCCCGCGGGATCTATCACACGCCACATGGTACTACTATTCACTCGTACACCGGCTCCTCTTAAACATTGTTTTATATATTATGAACGTATTTTATATCTCGGAAACAATGCTGATATGTGGTGATGTCTAGTGTACAATTACTTCAGTAGAGATAAAAACTACTTTCAGCGACTCCGAATACTTGTTACGAACTGATCGGCGACGTTCTATGGTCGTATAATGCTTGTAGAATACAATTTTAAACCCAATAATGAATTTTTATTTCACATATCTTCAATTTTTTCTCGTATGTTTAGGAAAAGAAAAGTACAGTACAACCTAAGTTTTAGTGAAATAGTCATAAGAGTACAAGTCATTGGTAAACAGAACTTGGTTCCAGAATTTTTTAGATTAAGTAATATTTTTCTAGAATTTATTCTGCTTAAAACTAACCTATGAAACCTTTTTTCAAGCCATCAGTTTTGATTCTATTTATTATATTATACCTAATTTGGTGTGTGGGCTGAACTAAAGCTATCTCCCCCTCCTCCCACACACACACCGACAAAGAAAAAGAATGAATCCGCCCTCCATGGAAAGAAGAGCACAGAAAGAAATCTGTCGAATGTAGCGGGTGCCAAAACTTCTGCAAGCAGTCGTAACATCACATAACAAGCGAAACGACCTTGGCGCTTCGTAAAAGCGGATGGACGGGCGGACGGCGGCAACAAACACGGTCGTCAAGGTCACGAGAGGCCACGCTCCACCTTTGGCCCTGGCGAGGACGCGACCGCCCTCGCGACTCATCAACGCCCACAGCACGAGGTCGCGGGCACACGCAGTGCGAGAGGTTGCCGCCAGACAGCGCCCGTGAGGACGAAACGTCGCCGACGCGGTTCACGGTTTGCCGAGGGAGAGCGCGCATGTCGGATGCCCGAGCGGGGCGGCCGTTGTCATTGACTTTGTTTTCCCGGTGGGGCCGCATCGCGACCTTGGCGCCACCGCCTCCGCCGTTGCTTCTTCCTCGCCACACGTGGGCGCGCTGTGCTGCTGCCATCCCAGTATCGAGGCGAGCAAGCAACACCCGCGACAGAACGAAGCGTCACATGACAGGCATGTCGGAGGCCTCTAGGGGTCGACACGAGGCGACTTGCTTGTCGAGACTCCTGCACACTTCATATCCATACTGCATACCCAGACGCCAACATCAAAATGGTCCAAGGTTATATGTCCTCCACTTATTTGGTTTATGCGTGGGAGACACTTTAAATGATCACTTAAAAAAGTATATTTCAATTAGTGTTATGGCTTGTCGCTCCAAATTACGTCCTTGTGAAGGCGAAAAGTTGGTTGTATAAGACTTTCCTTTACAACTTTTGTTATTACCTAATATAAAACACTGATATTATTTACGAGTCAATTAAAACCACTTGGTACAACTGAGGACCAATTTTGTAAAGTTTCTATTCTTCTCTTATGCAGTGCTGTGCCTGAGAGATTTCAAAGCGTACACACAATAGACTAATAGTGTCTACGGTTTAACATTAACATTACGAAAGATCTATTGAGATGAGATGAGATCGGCCGCAAGGGTAAGAAGTATGTTAGAACCCATTTACGTTTCCTTTCTGAATACCGATATTTTTATTTCAATACATCACTCTGTATATTCTGAATTTTTTGTTATATTACATATACATCGAAAAAATATACCAGTTTTTGATGTTATTTACTATTTATTCAATTATACTAGAAAATACATTCTAAGATCAGAAATTTATAACCAAATAAGAATTAATGAATTGATTTCAGTTCCCTGTGATTTTCCTGACTTAATGTTTCATCAGGGAAATTCCGGTGATGACGAAGCTCATATTTTAAGAAGGGCTGGGCCATCTGGTTTGCCGATGACTAATTCCATGTTACAAACTCGTCAGGGCCCTATAGCCCCCTAGGAGGACTTGGAGACTCGTGCGATCCATTACACGACAAGGCATGGAAAATGACTTGAGATACGTCCAGAACAATTTGCATTTGCTAAAATAACATTTTAAAAAACGTCCTCTAGGAGAGAGTCTCACTACATTGCACTTGGTATCAGAAAAATCCCGTGCATTTTTTTCTCACTTTCGACATATTTTTCTTCTTTTATAAATGGCATCTTTAGAGATTGGATTGGATTTTTAACGACAATGTTTTTTAAATTCGTTCCGTAAAACCATGTGTTGCATTCTCAAACATCGTTTTTACATATACACATATTTTTTTCTTAGACAATGCAACATTGCGTTTTGACAAATCGAAGTGCCTCACATGGAGACGCGACCGGATTCTCTCAGTTTGTTGGCGTTCATCTTCGTCTAGTATTCACACTAGTATCCACCAGAGCGACTAATCTGACAGATATTATCCTCACCTCTCCAATCACTCTGGAGAAAAACCCGCTAGTTGGGGAAAACCAACCAGAGCAAAGGTCACAGGTCGTTGAATATATCTTCCTTAGGTGTTGAAAGCAGCAGTGACCTTGCGTTTCTTTATTTTTAACATCACGTTCCAAGAAATATTGATTGTCGCTGACATGTAGCACTTCGATGAGAATGCTGCAGCGATTGTTTGCTCGTCATTGAATTTGCACGTGAGTAAGATCTGTCCCATTGCATCCACGCTGGCTAAACAGCGTTTCTGGATAGCATAGTGTGAACCGTTTATTGCGCAGGCAAGTTTTGTGTAGTGCAGTGTGTGCAACAAATCATTGTTATATGAATTCACAAGTTCAGCAATATATTCACAGTGAACTTCATAACAAGAAAGGGCAGGTCAATGTTTCAAAGATATTTCAAGATCTACTGGCACAAATGAATCCAGGCTGAGCAGAAAATGCGTTTCTCAAGAATAATCTGAGTGATTGCCTAACCTTCAAATATATTCCAACGGGCCGCTTATATAATAACTAGGGGCGGATTTTAATGAAATGTCATTTTTTTCTTTTCACTTTAGAACAATACTATTTAATATAAACATTAATGTTACGTTGTGACAAAAGGAAAGTACCCATTTTTATGTCTTCTTTTTCTTTTTGACATTTTTGTCGATAAGTTATTTTTTACCTTTTCCGTCATTGTTAATGCATTTTTTCTGAGTAGCGCATTCGACTTCTTCGCTCAGGATTTGTAATGTCAGCAGTTGTGAATATGGAATCTAAGGTTTTTGTGACGCCTGTCAGAACCATTGTCGGTTCGGCCGATTTCGGGGTGAACTAAAGACAGAGACGTTCCAAATCAAAAGTTTGTGAGCTGAGTTCACTTGAACGAATAAAAGAGGCGTCGATTACACCAGTACCATATCCAATAGCTTGCGATGTTCATCCGAGTTGGTTTTGATCACTTTTTTACGTCTTTTTTCTTTATTTTTATGGTATTTTAAAAATATTTTGAGAGCGTTATATTGATCATTTTGGCGATGTTTTAGGTCATCAAAATACGCTACCTAATTATAACTGATGGCGCACCAGTGAGGAGGGAGCCCCTCTTGGAAACCGATGATTCCAATTCAAAATTAATGATTTTACTAATTAAAAATGAATATATTTTAATTAATTTTTTAGCTATTGCTATTTGTAGCTGTGCTATTTGAGTAAACTGTAACAAATTATTTTATCACTTTAATATAAATAAACTATTTGACAATATACTCTGCAAATTTACTTGTATCTTGTGTAAGCCCACAGACGTTCACATCAAGGTAAGTTGAAATACTTTTGACAATTCCATTCGTATTAACATTTAAAGAAAAGAACTTTGACATCTAATTTGTTGTCCTCTTCAACTTCACATTTTTAAATTTGTATGAATAATAAGTACTTAAGATAGGGACAAAATATTTTCGTTTGTACCCACGAAAATTATTTAATATCATACTCGCTTACGTTTTAAATGAATATAAATTAATAAACAAAATTTAAATTAAGAGTAAATGCAAATTTATTCATGAGAAAATATCAGGGCTTCTCGAGCATTGCCTCAAAGGAAAATTCTGGTTGAGTCACCGATAATATATGTAATTTCAAGTTGAGAAATTATTTCAAATGTTTTATAAGTAAGACTGTTACTTGAAAAGACATTATACCTATTTTTACACATAGTTACCCACTCCATTGCATATTTAAGTACATATTTTCCCATTTGTACCACGTATCCCTGGCGAGGCGGTAATTTATTCAATGATCGGGTTTACATTTAATGCTCCAGCATTGCTGCTTATGGAGCGAAGGGGCGGGCTTTGACTTAAATTAACTAACTCAACTTAACTTAAAACTAAATACAATGTGCCACTTTGGGCGATTGCTGTTTTAATTAATTAATTAATTATTGCTGGTTTCTATATAATCAGTTCTTTGTATTGTTCTTTTCTTCTTCTTTATCTTTATGAGATGCACTCTCTCTTTCATACTTAATCTATATTTACAAACACATTCATACCACACGTTATTACACTATATACTCTATGTACACTGCACTACACACATTTTTCACTTTCGCCAAAGCGCCGACTTCGCTCAAGCGTCCGTGGCGCCGCCACAATGGTCCGTGTGCGCCCCCCGGCCTCGCCCGAACAACGCGCTCGGCGAGGCGGCGCGGCTACCAGGGCCGAGGACGAGGGTGGCGCTGTCGGCGGCGGCGGAGCTGGCGCGGCCGCCCACCTGGCGCCGCTGGCCCGCCCCTGGTGGCTCGCTCGCTCGGCCTGCACGCCTTCCACCGCCCGAGGACCAGGGCCGCCGCCGCCACCGCGTGTTGCGGCAGACACACCCTCATGGCAGCCGGCCAAGGCGAAGGAACGCCAGCTTTTGCGGAGTCAATCCACCTGCGCACCGCTCTATGAAAGGAGCATGAGGGATGTGTAATGAAGTTAGCTTCACCGTTTATTGATAGAGAGAGGAGAAAAGAGAGAGAAAAGAGAGAGAGAAGAGGGGAAAGAGAGAAAGAGAGAGAGAAAGAGAGAGAGAAAGAGAGAGAGAGAGAGAGAAAGAGAGAGAAAGAGAGAGAAAGAGAGAGAAAGAGAGAGAGAAAGAGAGAGAAAGAGGAGAAGAAAGAGAAAAAGAGAGAGAAAGAAAGAGAGAGAGAAAGAGAGAGAGAAAGAGAGAGAGAAAGAGAGAGAGAAAGAGAGAGAGAAAGAGAGAGAGAAAGAGAGAGAGAAAGAGAGAGAGAAAGAGAGAGAGAAAGAGAGAGAGAAAGAGAGAGAAAGAGAGAGAGAAAGAGAGAGAGAAAGAGAGAGAGAAAGAGAGAGAGAAAGAGAGAGAGAAAGAGAGAGAGAGAGAGAGAGAATGAAGACAGAAAGAGGAGAGAAGAAGAGAAAAGAGAGAGGACCGTATAGGGAGGGTGAGAGGAGAAGAGAGGTAGATAGAGAAACAAACGGATTAATGAGAAGTTGACAATAGTGAAGAAAAAGTATTGGAACCTAAATATGACATGTAATACGTGATGAAAAACTACCATAGAATGTTGACGGCGCTCTATTAAAAAAAAATCATTTTGGGGAGACCGGTTGTAATTTTAGGGGAGCTGTGTGCTACGTTTTACTCTTATTATCGATCGTCTTGATAACTTAAAAAAATTAAATGATTAAAATAGGCTATTAAAAATTAAAAATATTGCTTCAGTAAAATATAAGCGATTTCTGAAATGTGTCATTTTTCATGTGCACTGACGATAGGATGAGTCAATTTTGGCAAAGTAAAAACATACTAATTTTTACTTTCTCGTATACATACGTATATACGGAGTAACATACGTAGTATAGAGAAAGTTATGTAATGCTGCGGAAAATCGATTTCGAGATTTCAACGGAAACACGTTTTCGAGTCCCCTGATACCGAAAAAGTTGTTTTTCTTTCAAACGTTTGTCTGTCCGTCTGTGAACACTACTAGAGCCTAAACCATACACAGTTTTTTTTTTCAAAATTGAAGAAACCCCTGTCCATCTGGCTATAGTTGAAGCTTTGAAATTTTGAAAAACATTCTTTAAAATTTGGGGGTACTTTACATGAAGACAGAGCAATAGACGTTACAAAAGGCGCACGTTCCATTATCAATGAATACCCTGTATTTTCGAAAATGGCAAACAAAAAATTAACATTGCAAAACTGCAATTTTGATTGCTTTGGTTTGTTTTTTTCGTGTTTCCGGGCGCGTCAACTGCTTTGGTCATTAGTCCCGTCAGTGTAGTGCATGTTTTTTTGTTTTTGTTCTTCTTCTCGGGAGATGGCGGTGATCTTCCCCCGCTGGATGGCGAGATCCGGCGCCGACCTACCGTCAGCTAGTGGGGTTTCCCCCTAACCAGGACTCTCCCACCAGCGGGGCACCGCCCCAGCCGGGACAAGCTCTAAGCTCCCGACCGGTCTCCCAGAATATATGGTAGTGTAGTGCATGTTAGTGTAACTGTGTGAGTAAGGGAGAGAGGATAGGACAAGGAAGAGGAAGGAAAGATCACGCGCGGTCCGTGGCCAGGTTGTTAGGGTACTGCCCCGGCATTCGCCTGGTGTTGATCGGAGAAACCACGGAAAACTACCGATCAGAGCAGCCGGCCGCTAGAATTCTCCTCCAGACAGTGACTGAATTCGACCTATCTGAAAAGCTAGTGTCGAAAATCTTGCCGCCGTCAGGACTCGAACCTAGGACCTCCCGGTCAGAGGCGCTGCAGTGACATCAGTTGATGAACTGAGCTGTCGCTCCCTGTGCAATTTTGATGTTGAGATTGAGATATTTTTCCTTCACGAAATCTGTCCTTTAGATCCTGAAATAATTATAATTTAAATGAAAATCTTTAATTTTTTGACAACTATGAAAGCAAATGTTCACGTTTTTTCAAAGGTTGGGTTTCGCTGTGAAGCTGGTGGTGGAGGACTGTCGAGGTTACCTGAATGGCACGCTACGTATGAGGACATGAATTCGAATCCCATCGCCGAACAAATTGACTGCTAGGAAATCCTTTTGCAGGTTCTTGTAGTGTTATAATATTGTATAACCGAAAATAAATTGTTGTAAGACCACTAGTTTTTGAAGAAAGAACCACAACGAGAATAAATATTTGGCTCCGCCTTGAATAGTTAAAGGTCACCTCGGGGGAGGTATAGATCCCAAGGTTGAGGACTCGAATCTAATCCGGAACTGTGGACAGTTCAAGCTATAAAATGCTAACCACGAGTTCCCTTTTTCGGAGGGACTTCCAAATAAGGCATGCACTTTTCTCTAAGCATATAAATTGTACACGAAAAGAACGTCCCTGCCAGTTTTGGCCTTGACTAGGGTAACATCCTGAATATTGTCATCAAATAAATATTTTAATGCATAAGCAATATCTATCAAAATGATTACAGCAGAAAGTAGGTGTTATTACTAAACTTTCTGCTCATTTTAAATCTCTAAAGGGTTCCGGTTTACTGAACAAATGCCTTCTCTTTTTGTTTTCTTAACTATTTGATTATATTTTTCTATTTGTTGTATATCTTGCACATACATTTCATGAATAATCTTTGACCAGTATATTACTAGTTATTGGTTATTTGCCCTATCATCCACAACAACTTGGTGCAAACCTCTTTTCAAATTGAACGATATATTTTTTTAGAAAAATTTACTTTGAAATTCATAAACAGAAATCAAATATATGTGCGGTGAAGATACAAATCATTTCAGTTCAGCCCTGGTAGTAAATTCAACAGTGAAACGATTCTTTCGTCGCAGTACTGCTGTACTTTCGCAACGCGGAGTGGCAGGGCGTTTACACAACAGACATTCCGTGACAGAAACTACGCCGTGTACCGCCGCGTCCCACTACACCCGTGTCAACGGTGTCTTCAACCTTCAGCCTGACCTACATTCGCGGGGGTGGCAGGAAGCCCGCCAGCGCCCTTGACCCTTCGCAGCTGCTGCGCGAAGGGCGGCCGAATTTAGACGCCTCCTTGCCACGCCCCCTCGGCCCCGCTCTGCCCCGCTCCGGCCAGTCCGCGTCGCTCCTGTACACTCTTTGCCCATCCGCTCCGCCCCGGTTCACCGCGAGCGGTAGCTCAGTGCATCAATTGATGTCACTGCAGCGCCTCAGACCGGGAGGTCCTAGGTTCGACTCCTGACGGCGGTAGGATTTTCGACATTAGCTTTTCAGCTAGGTCGAAGTCAGTCGCTGTGTGGAGGAGAATTTTAGCGGTCGGCTGCTCTGATCGGTAGTTTTCCGTGGTTTCTCCGATCAACACCAGGCGAATGCCGGAGCAGTACCTTAACAAACGGGCCACGGACCGCGCGTGATCTTCCCTTCCTCTTCCTTATCCTATCCTGTCCCCTTACACACATACACTACGCTTAACACATATTCCGGGAGACCGGTCGGGAGCTTAGAGCTTGTCCCGGCTGAGGCGGTGCCCCGCTGGTGGGAGAGACCTAGTTAGGGGGAAACCCCGCTAGCCGACGGTAGGTCGGCGCCGGATCTCGCCCTCCAGTGGGGGAAGATCACTGCCATCTCCCGAGGAAAGTACATACACTACACTTACAGGACTAATGCCCTAAGCTGTGGACGCGCTCCGAATGGAATCACTAACCGTCCGCCCCGGTTCGCCCTGCTCCGTCCTTTGCCGAAGCCAAAACCGCTCGTTGTCGTCTTTATCCATAATTCAATTTTGTTAGTATTCTATTGAAAGAGCGAGAGTGATGTTCCGGAACTCAAGAAGTCGTGCACAGAGGTACTTCTTCCTCATACGTCACTCACAGTGTCTAACTGTTTTTGACATTAAATAAAAACAAATAAGTAAATAAGAATAGTTTGTTCCTTTAGGTCATTTTTTAATCTAAATTTTCTGCATTTTTTCCGCAGAAAGGAAATTCACCCTGCTCCAAATGCTATCAATTTCAAATTTACGCGGTATGAGGTGGAAAAGGCATGAACAGAGCCGATGTTGGTCAAGCAGCGTCCAAATCTTTACAGCTGAACACACTATGATTCTGGATTAGATCTCTCATATACGTATTGTACATTTCATAATATTCTTAACTCATTTAATTTCTCGTAATGCTTATACAGTGTTTTTATTTGTTTTTTTTATTTTAAATGAAAACCAATAAAGCAGATACATAAAATAAATTTAATTATGTCCGATCCTTCTCCACTCTCTCCGCTCCACTCTTCGGTCCATCCCATTCTGCAACGCTCCGTATGGCTCCAGCCCCGCCCCTCTTGGGCTGCTCCGCAACGCACAGCCCATCATCCTCTCGGCATCCCTCCCCCCTCTCTCTCTTCGCCCCCCCCTCGCCCGTCGTCACCACTGCACTGGCAGCGCTGTGCGACTGCACTTGCCTCATCGCAGCGCCGCGGCCGGTGCGTCAGCGTTGCAGCTCCCCGGGCTAAAAACGCTTCAGGGTTGAAATGATTGTCATTGTCAACAATAGTATTTATTTCAAAAATAGCAGCTTTCGATGACTTAGCCATCATCATCAGTTTTCTGGTACAAGAAAAATATGAAATTAGAATTAACATAGTTACCTAATTTTAAAAACACATCTTAAGAAATGAAAGAAGAAGAATTAAGAAGAAGAATAAAGAAGAAGAAGAATATTTCTTTCCTTTCTTTAATTCTTCTTCTTTCATTTCTTAAGATGTTTTAAATTATATAAAGTATTTTATATTGTAAAGATCTAATTCTCCGCCCCCCTTTCTTTTCTTTCATTCTTTCTTTTCTTTTCTTTAATTCTTCTCCTTTTTTTCTTAAGATGTGTTTTTAAAATTAGCTAACTATGTTAATTCTATTTTCATATTTTTCTTGTACCAGAAAACTGATGATGATGGCTAAGCCATCGAAAGCTGCTATTTTTGAAATAAATACTATTGTTGACAATGACAACGCCTTCAATCATTTCAATTATGTAAATGTCAACTTCAACTCACCACTGGATCAACGCTTCAGGGGTTTACGCTCCCGCGCATGTACAGGGATCGCAAAAAAAAAACATCGATGTTTTCCACCAGAAACACGATGCATTAACATCGATATATTGTTTTCGATTTTTTATTCACATCGATATCGTGTTGCAAAACATTGATGTTTGATTTTATTTTTTTAATAGAGGGGTTTAAGCACGTTGTAGCAGCAATCCACTGCAATGTCGTTGTTCTGCATCATCCTCTTCATCCCGCTGCACATTTCGCCTGTGCAATCTAAGGAAGTTTTGGGTGCTGCTCGTGTTATGAACGTATGTTATCGCCCGGCGTGTCATTGCCTGAATGTGAAACACGAAATCGATGGCAAAACACGATGTTCTTTATAGTTAATTTTATTATTTACAGTCGAAAATGGTTTTTACATATTATTAACACGCTGGTAACCAAACAGTAAAATTAATACCTTTACGTACTGTAATTAAAAATGGATAGAAAAATAGCATGATTATTAGTCTATAATTAAACTATCGATGTTTTAAACATCGATGATTTCTTGTCTCGTTGAGTTGAAGCGATGTATCGAAACATCGCTGTATCGATGTTTTGATAAAATTAGCCATCACTACGCGCATGGCCTTCTCTTGGAACGAGGACACTGCGTCTGCGGTATGTTCCCTGTTCGACGTTCTAGTTGGCATGTTCTGCGAGAGTATTACGAGCGGAGGAGATTGGAGATGTATTATTTTACGGCAGGAAAAAGACGTCTTTCTGAAGATGAAGAATAAAATAAATACCCGTTGACGTTTACCCAGTCATTAATATAGTTGAGAACTCTGTTTCTGATGTGCATGATACAATTGAGAAGCTGGATACTGATAGGCTCCGGGCCCTGGCGAAATACCTCCGTTGATACTGAAGAAATGTAATTTTGTTGCATGTAATGTTGCATATTTTATAATTCACATGAACAAGAAATTATTCCTATGGAAAGGAAATCATTTATAATTTCCATTCATAAAACAGATGACAGGATATTTCTAATTACAAGCCAATATCAATATTGAGTTAAATCCCTTGTATTCCATCCATTGTATCTTGAACATTTAAAAACCATTTATGCCGCTTTACCTAATAGAAAATTTTGTTTTATGAAAGATAGATTAATAGAGGCCAACGGACTTTACATTAATGCATTTACAGACAAGCACCAAGTCGACAGTATTTATACTGAGTTTGGTAGGGCATTTGACTCTAGCAGTCATGTCATACTTATCCAAAAGCTGAGTTGTTTTCGCATGCTCTCTTCTGCTATGGTTTATTAATTATTTGTCAGACAGAACACATTTGGTTAGATATAGGAATTAACATCTGGTGTGATTGTTTTGTTTTCAGTTTCTTTGCAAGGTTCCCACTTAAGACAATGCCTTTTTTATAATTTTTATCGATAACATTAAAAAATTCTGAATGATGTAAATTATCTTTTGGTCGTAGATGATAGAAACAAATTTAAAACAATTGGAAATCCTGGCGATTTTTAATGCCTACGAAATGCATTATATACGGTCTCAAAATGGCGTTCTGATAATCAGCTTATACAGTAAAACTTGCTCAGCGCGGAACGTGTATAATGCGGATAATCTGTCTAATGTGAACATAAATCTCGAATCTGCCAAACATAAATTCCACAGTATTCTACTGCATAATGCGGAATCTTGTCTAATACGGAAAAATTACTAGTTCCTTATGATCCCTCACTGTACTGTCTTACTGTATTAAATTCTTCTAAATGCAGGACTATCACTTTCGTAATTAAGAACACCGATTGAAAATATTCACGAGTCTCTTGCTAGAGTAACATTAATGTACTCTATGTTGTATTTGATTCTAAAATAACATTCAAGGAGCGTATTTATATTGTTGTGCATAAAGTTAACCAGGCTTTGGGTTTTGTGGGTCGAACTTGTGCTGGAATATTGCTCGACCAAATTTTGTAATGTTTATATTTGTCATAGATAAAAAATAATGTTTGTTTCACCGATCTCCATGAGCTAATATGGATTATTCTAGGATTCGGGCAGTTCAGCATATTATTTTTCCTTTCTCTCTACGGAGTAGAAAGAAAGTTATGTAATGCTGCGCGAAAAAACAGAGCCCTGCTAACGAAAAAGTGGATAAATCCAGTTGCTCAATTTAGAAATAAAAACCTCTAACACGTGGTAAGGCCAGAATCGATGTTTTGTGGGTCCTGGATGTAGAAAAATCGAATGACGGACCGGGAGCGGTAGCTCAGTGCATCGCCTCTGACCGGAAGGACCTAGGTTCCAGTCCTGTCGGCGGCAGGATTTTCGACACTAGCTTTTCAGCTAGGTCGAATTCAGTCGCTGTCTGGAGGAGAATTTTAGCGGCCGGCTACTCTGATCGGCAGTTTTCCGTGGTTTCTCTGATCAACACCAGGCGAATGCCGGAGCAGTACCTTACCAAACAGGCCACGGACCGCGCGCGATCTGTCCTTCCTCTTCCTTGTCCTATTCTCTCCCCTTACACACACACTTACACTAACATGCACTACACTACCACATACTCCGGGAGACCGGTCGGGAGATGAGAGCTTGTCCCGGCTGGGGCGGTGCCCTGCTGGTGGGAGAGTCCTGGTTAGGGGGAAACTCCACTAGCCGACGGTAGATCGGCGCCGGATCTCGCCATCCAGCGGGGCTCACCGCCAGCTCCCGCGAAAAAAAAACATGCACTACACCAACGGGACTAATGACCAAAGCAGTTGACGCGACAAAAAAGAAAACACGAAAAAATCAATCAATCAATCGAATGACGGCAAATCGTCCGTCTGTCCGTCTGCCCTGCTTCCGTGAACAATGGTAGCGGCTAAACCGTTCAGCTCATTTTCTCCAAAATTGATATCCCCCAATCGTTCTGGATGATGTGGCAGCCTCTTGAATCTGAAACCGATATTTTGATTTTGGAGGGTACTTTACAAGAGGCGCTTGGGGCATTTTCAAAATTTTTTAAAATTTCCTCCATTGATTTTGTCTAAATTTTGTGTGTGTGAAGGACGTTTAAGAGAATGGTGCAGGCCTCATGTTCGTCGAAAACCCTGTTTTTTGGAAAATTGCAAAACTTCAAAATTTTTTCGGCGTCTTCCTACAACTACAATTATGAATATAGAGATTTTTCCCATAATGAAATCTGTTCCTTAAAAATAGATTTTGAAGTAATATCAGGTTCAATTTTTCGAAAAATTGCGTACTTTTTAGGTATTTTTTACGGGCGAGAAAATAGGTGCTGTTGCAGCACCACTCGTTCGATTTACAGCGCTGAGAATCGATTTGTCCGATTTATGCATTGACCATGAATAGAACCATACATCAGCACCGGTTAGTATACCATCCCCTTAGATCGTGGAGGAACGTTTAATTCAATTTTCCTTCCAAATCTAATTACTAATAGTATGGATTGTCCATTATTTCTGGATAAGGTTAACTTCAAGGTATCGCCATTTGATACGACTAGGAGAAAGGTTACCTTCGCGGCCAAAAATGACAATTCTGCCTGTTAGGAGAGAATCCTTTCAACAGAATTTTCAACAGAAGGAGTTTTGTAATGCCTTATCGTTTTTTTTTTTCAATAGACAAAAATTATCAATTGTATAAGAATTTTATTGCCGAAACTTGAATGAACTTAATGAACCAATATATTTCTCCAATTCTATTCCATTTTACCATTGATTATATTTGAAATGTAATTAACCTCCTTTTTTACTGAGAATTATGTAACGTTGGGATTATATAAAAAATGTTCTAGTGTTTTTGAGAATTGTTATGCTTGCTGTTATATTGTTTAACTTACTGTTTTAACTCCATTAATAATTGCACGTCTGTTTATTGGCTACATAAAAAAAAAAGAAAGCTGAATCTACACCTCATGAAGCCTCATAATATAACCTAGAACTGATTTTGATGACAATATTAAAGGAAGGGGAACTTAGAAAACATAAGTACAAAAATTACTCAAAATATGATCGATAATGTCTATTATCTCACGGAATATCATTTTCATATTGACTGCACAAATTACAGATGCTGTGAATGGAGATGAATGCATGTATCGACTCATTCTACAAACATTAAAATAAAAGTAACACTAAACAATATAGCTACACAAATGCTGCAATAACAAAATACCAGATTTTTAACGATTGGTGAATAGATTATTTAGATAACAACGAAACCGAATTATTAATGCCGACTCCTAGTCAAAAAACTTTTAAATGTTGGACAAAAAATAATGAAAACATTTTACAAAAGAAAAAGGAAAAACTCACAATAATAATAAATATGTTACTATTAGAATCGTTAGGAATGTTTACGAAGCATTAATGGCATTGTCTTTCATCGCCATTGTCATTGCCAATGATGCATGACGTCCCTTGAATATATCACATCAACATGCAAGCCTTGCTCTTATCAGCCCGTTGGAGCGCGCGAGACACGAGCAGGTTCATGGGGAATGGGACGGACTGCTATAACGTGCCGTGCACGAAACCGTTGGAGCAGCGCCGGGGGGGGGCGACACGAGGCAGGCGCCTGATCGCGACCGCCACCAGGAAGCGGTGGCGGCGGCGGCGGCGGCGGCGGCGGCGGCGGGAGCCAAGGTCACGTCCAGCTTACGTAAACATTGAACTTGAAATCGCCTGCGCGGTCCCGCGAGCGCCGCCATCTTGTTTGTACAATATTAGCACGCGCCGCTCCCGACCTTGGGCACTCGCCGCCCTGTTGGCATTGGGCGCTGACGTCAGCGGCCGCGCATGCGCCGTCGCCGCGCCGGGAGCCTCGCGTCGCGACCCCCCCTCCCCGCAACCCCGCCCACTCCCACACACCGCCAATTTTTTAGGCGCCCGCCCGTGCCAAGTGTGTTGCCGGCCGAAAGTCCATCTTCACCTGCCGCGGGGGAACAGTACAGTGTGGGTACCGTTGTCCATTGAGAGTGCACGATCATCCACTGTGTGATCGTTTTTTACTTGCGTTCATATATCACTTTCAGATGTTTGGTCTTTAGCTGTTCGATAAGACTAATCCACCGTGACAAATTGCAAGTCATTTCAGAAGTACACAAGAGTTAAGGAAGATGAGTAATATGCCTACTGAAAATCTCAGTCTCAATGTTTTTTATAATAATTAATGAAGACTGTACATTTATTAAATATGTATTGTTAAATCTATTTCTATAATAATATTAGTTTTTTACTTTATTATTTTGTTTCTTCAATAAGAGAGAGAAGTTATTTAAAAAACGGCTTATATTTTCAATGTATAAGTTCAGGATTTTACATCATAAGTCCCCCTATTTTTATTTAAAAACCATTTCCTTGTTTACAGCTCACACGATGTTTTTTAAAAAATATTTAATGAGGACGTGTATTACAATTAGACAATCGAAGTAAACATGTTAAACAACTCCATTTACGTCTTCGAACTTATTTCCTTATTTACATGAATATTCATGGATTCTTCTCATGCATAATGTATGGACAGCATGGGAATGTATTACATGGGAGTAGTGTCATCATATCACATGACTATTCTTATGCAATGTGTTAGCACCGATAACCTTTCTAAAAAGATGAACAGAGCCTTAGTCAATGTCATTCAATTCTGTTTGTTACTGCATCATCCTTGGTAGTTGTTTGGAGTCAATTAGGGTTCTTGAAAGAGTGAATTGGATAGTCTGACTCACCGGCGAATTCAAGATGATCACTCCTTTACTAACATCATTATGATTTCTACAATCCTGAACATAAGTGTCCAAGTAAAATGTTCTTTTAATCAGACTCGAAAACTGGCCTTAGTATTTTAACGATTCCAAAATCTATTAAGGATCGTTCTAAAACAGAAATGTTCAGACATATCAGAATTTTACCTTTATTATCCAAAATATTTGAAAAGTGTATCATGAATAAACAAATTACTTATCCAACCAAATATTCTTCCCAAATTTCAGTTTGATTTTCGCAGTAACCGCTTTACAATACGTCAGTCGCAATGATTAATACCCTATATTGCAAAGAACGTTCAAAAATTCAAACATATTTCTGTCATATTTTTAGACGCTGAAAAAGCTTTCGATAACGTTTGGCAGGAAGATCTTCTCTACAAAATGAGGTTAATTGGATTTCCTCAATATGCCCATCAAATAATAAAAAGTTTCATCTGTTGCAGTAAGTTTGAAGGACAAGTCAACTGAGAAAATTCAGATGGATATCTAATAATAACGGGAATGCCACAAGGCTGTCCATTAGCACCTTCACTATTTAACATTCTCATTTCCGTTATCCGTATCTTACATATTCTGAAATTACCCTGTTTATGATGAAAGAACCATACAGTTTACGACTTATAATGTCTTATTAATAGGATGTGACAACCTTCAAAAATAATTATTTTTGCTGATTGACCAGCTAAATAAATGGAAAGTAAAAATTAATACAAGGATGTGTTAGGCCAAAGATTTTACATTTAAGATATTTAAATTACATTTCACCGTTGACTATAAACAACCTAGACATCCAATGGCATTTAACTTCAACTCCTGCTGCGTATCTCGGACATCAAATGATTAACATGGACAGATCAAGTAGACATAATGGCAAAAAAGACGCACTTAAAATGTTAAAATCTCACCAATTTATTAACGAACACTCAGAAAGTACTGCTGTCACAGCAATGGCAATCTTCAGATACACAACTGGTGATTATTTAACTTATGGGGAGAAACTTGACTTTAATATTTGGGGAGAGACAGATAAATCAACTCACCATAATCTTTAAACAATTCAAAATTTTTTTTTTCACCCCGCAATAAATACCATATTGGTGTGTATCAAACAAACAAATTCAAATTGAAGTGATGATAGAACCACTGTTGAAATGTATAAAAAGATTATCAACCCGTTTTCACGCCAATCTTAAAGCCTGCGTCAGTACGAGCTATTGCAATTCCGGAACCTCGGTCATTGCCATGAATCCGCTCACGAGATTCTAAGGACTTTATCATCTTCACCCAAAAGACATCAAAATTAATTAATTATTAATGTAGCAGTTTCGACTTCTTTGTGTGAAAATAGAGGAAGCGAAAATTAAATCAGGCATCTTGAAAGCATGATTGCAAGAAATATTAAGAGGTTCTTTCTTAGGCTAACCTCGGTACCTTGTTGTATTGTGTCATTTTTATAAGAATATACTGTTACGAACCTTGAAAGACAAACATGTCGAACAATTAATTAAATTTAAAAAATAATTTAAAATAATTAAATTTAATAAGAATAAATAATTTTAAAAATAATTTTAAAAAGAATAATTTATGGTAATATTCATAAAGAAGGTGGAAAATGTTGGAGGAAATCGTAATCATTTTACTTTCAGTTTCATCGTCCTTTGATTTAACACCGTGGTACTGACAAAAACATTCTATTCTATTTGATCCCTTTTATATCCTCATATATTTTCTTATTCATCTAAAGAGAACCTTGTTCACCAATTGCTCTTTACACTTTGTTCAAATTCCAAAACGATTCCATATTTTGAATTCTAACAGGTCATGAAATAATATACTTCTGTTCACACAACTCTTCCAATACTACTCTTACATTTTTCTTTTCGGAACTGGCATCATAGATAACCGTAATCCAAGCAGATCCAAGAAACATTGAATTATGTATTTTGTAGAAATAAGTCCGTTTGTTTACACAACGTATTTGACAACGTATTCATTAAAATAACAATGAATTTACTTTTATGTGAGCTATAAAATAATAAAGTAAATTCTTTGCCACGATCAAAATGGTTTTACACTCTTTTCCTCCTTATCCGTTTGAACGCAAAAAATGACATTCACACCACTCGACAGGTCAAGTGAAGAACCTCATCATTTGATGTCGTTTAAAAAGTTTGGGAACGCTTTCATGAAATTTGAGATGTAACTTTCCTCGCAATATGTAAGATTTAAATTCTTCATTCAATATATCCATTTTCTGAATTCGGAAATTTCCATTTTCATGGCTAAGTAAGAAGGGGAGCTTTAGTGTAAGAGAGGTAGTGAATCTTTACATGAATTTCCCTCTCCCAAATACATCTGACCTCCCATTTTAACATCTCAATGTTTTGACGAGTGGCAGAATGACAGATGACGAAGCCGATGCATGGTTTATGGAATGTACACAATATATGATATATTGTATTCAAGGTTTTCATTGCAGGGGGACAATATAGATTGTTTACAATACTATTTTTTTCAGATGATTAGTATAACTGACCCTTAGTAGAACTGTCAATGGTGATGCAAAACCATGAACGGCAACTTTCAAGTACAGTGTATGTATCTACTCCACAGATTACTCTTACTGATCACTTTCTTTCTTGTGTTCTTGTCGAGACTACTTTGCAGCAATACCTTCCGCTCTTGAACACTGATTATCGGACAGTCATCGTGACAGTTTCAAAACTGTTACAAGGGAAAATCACTGGAAAGATGTCAAGCCTTTGGTACAAAGTTCAGTAAGGAGATCTTTTACGATGTCATCCCTCTCTAATGGTGTTGGTAATTATAACGATGGTTTTTCGTTCGGCTTTCAAGTTGGGTTCGTAGCCTAAGGTCCTAACTCGTCATCGTATTATCAACACATCATGCAATTTGACATAAAAGAGACAGATTGAGCAATTCTTTCTCTACGCTCTCGCTCTCTCTCTTCTCTCTCTCTCTCTCTCTCTCTCTTTCTGTCTCTCTCTCTCCACCCTTCTCTGCCACACACACTCACTACACTTATGCATACACACATTCCAAGTGAAAATAGATAAATTTGTTGTACCAGATTCAAACCTTTGGAATGATTCACGATGATTGATGCCTTTTTCAAAATATTTCAAATGAAAAAAATATTTTTAATCTGTAAAGTTCGTAATCAGTTTTACACACATACATACATACACACATCTCAATGTTCGAACTTTAGTTCCTTACTGGACTAGCGAATTTTTCTAAGCTTTAGTTAATATTTGTCTCCCTTTTCCCCTCCCTCTTTCATTAAAAATTAACTGTACTAACGCCCAAGTATTTAAAGTTACTTTCATAATCTTCCCCGGAAATTTTTGAACAAAAGCGACTTCAAATGTCAATTGGTGGTTAATGGGGAATGTCAGGCGATTGGTAAAATTTCATATAAATTTTAAAATAATTTTGCAAATTTAAACACAAGATGTACGGTATTTTAAATTAATTTTGGTACTGATTATTTGTTTGGATTTAATAAAATGCTACAACAAAATGTTCCGAGAACGTTAATTTTTCATTAATCTCCGCTCGTTGATTTGAGTTATAGTGAGGGGAACCCTGTTCCCCATAAACGCCAACGTAGTTTGTGAATGGATCGTAACAATACGTGTAGGACTTACAAAGAAAAGCGAAGAAAAATATTACAGGTAACCAAGTAGCAAACAAGTCGAACCCGATCCATCAAGAATTTTGACATAAACCGCAGATATAATAACTTACTAGACGACAAAAATAGACATTCACGACCCCTGAATGTAAGAACAATTGATATCCTGAAAAAAAAATCAAGAAATAATTCCTACTTTAAAGTTATTGAAAGCGTGAGATTGCTCCGTGGATAAAAAAAATGTCGAGGTATCATCAGATTTTGGAATTACGATAAATGAAGTAGTCAACAGGGGAACTACGGGCAGAGTTCAAAGTGAAGAAATTCTAACTCGTCAAGTTTTTTAAAAAGCAATACGAATCAAGTTGAGGGAAGAAGATTCAAAAGAGTGGAATTATCTCAGTAACAGTAAACTAAGATACAGTCGACAACAGATAACAATACGGCCATCCATTTTTGGAGGAAAGAACAGGATCTTCTGAGATGTATGTAGAATAGAACACACCAATTTGACTCACGTCCATCTCATTGCTAAAGGTGAACCGAACATTTGTGATAAGTGAGATGAATGTATACCGGAAACCAAATTGCCAGAGCATGAAAACACACGAAGAAAAATACAGCTACCAAACTCAACAGAAATATTAAGAGCAGATCATTACGTTCTAAATTCATAGAACATTTAAAAGAGATCAATCAATCCAATTCTATTTAAATTGTAAAATTTAACGAAAAGATTATTTACTCAAGACTACGTATTATTTCCTACAACAGCTATGCAAACACTGTAGTATTTGCCCGTTGATGATAACCCACTATTATCAAAATTTCTTATTTATTTTTCTGTGTGCACATGTGGATTATTTTGTAATATTATAATTGAGTGGTACTGTATCTGAATAATATTATACATGTTTGAATAATTGCTTAGAGCTATACTATGGTTGATTCTTTTGTAATATAGTATTAGAAGATTGTAAATGTCAATGATTTTTTTTTTGAAAACTCATCATTACTGTCAATTTTTAAATTCCCGTTTTATGTATATTAGGCCTAGTTAAATGACCTGAAATTTTTGTATTTTTTTTGTGTAAGAGTCAAAAGATTCGTTAATAATCCACAAAGGATTATACAGCCACACTTTCGAAATAAAGCACTAAAGAACCTTAATCTTGCAAAGTTACAACTGAAAAGAAAATTAAACATTAATTTCACAATCGATATTTGAGATCATATTGTTGAGGGGATTTCAATGCTGTTACAAATATTCAATGTAAAACACAAAGAAGTTCGAATTGATTTCTAATATTGATTGATTTTTTCGTGTTTCTGGGCACCTGCTTTGGTCATTAGTCCCGTTAGTGTAGTGCACGTTTTTCTCAGGAGATGGCGGTGATCTTCCCCCGCTGGATGGCGAGATCCGGCGCCGACCTACCGTCGGCTAGTGGGGTTTCCCCCTAACCAGGACTCTCCCACCAGCGGGGCACCGCCCTACCCCGGACAAGCTCTAAGCTCCCGACCGGACTCCCGGAATATGTGGTAGTGTAGTGCATGTTAGTGTAAGTGTGTGTGTAAGGGGAGAGGATAGGACAAGAAAGAGGAAGGACAGATCGCGCGCGGTCCGTGGCCCGTTTGCTAGGGTACTGCTCCGGCATTCGCCTTGTGTTGATCGGAGAAACCACGGAAAACTACCGATCAGAGCAGCCGGCCGCTAGAATTCTCCTCCAGACAGCGACTGAATTCGACCTAGGTGAAAAGCTAGTGTCGAAAATCCTGCCACCGTCAGGACTCGAACCTAAGACCTCCCGGTCAGTGGCGCTGCAGGATTTCTAATACTGACGTAGCGTATACACTTCGTGAGCTGCCCACACAATCTTGTAATACCATTGGGATTGCTCTCCAGAGTACGTCGGAACGCAGCACCCCACCGGGTGCCTTCCCAGTTGAACCTGGGTGGGGACACTGCCAGCTCAGAGCCACTAGTTATGAAGCCTAACACCGGAGTCTAATAATAATGGCGCTGAATTATTTATCGCCTCTCACATTACGCCGAGACGAATCCCTACTCAATACCCCATGAGTATCGGGCACTGTTACGACGAAGCCAAGACCGGGAGAGGTAGCTCAGTGCATCAACTGATGTCAACACAGACAGATGTCCGGGTGATTCGGAGCCCCAATCCCGTCTCCTCACTGCACCCATCTTGACGGTATCGACGTGAGTTTCGCCGTAGTATGTACGTAACCTGACGTATTATGTAGGTAACCTGTCAGGGAGATTCATGCTCCCTGTTGGACGTTTATACTAGGGTTAGGGAGCAAGCCCCTCGCCCAATCCTGCCCAAAGTTTGGCGGCGTTCCGCCTTCTCACTGTGCGCACTTTGGCACTAGCGTCGTGAGTACCGCCGGGAAACTCAGGTCCGGAAGAACACTTCCAGCTCCACCAAGAGCCTCTGGCATTGCGACCGTCTGCTCGCCCTGCAGGGAATACTGGAGTAACATGTTAAATCTGATTCGGGACTTTTATTTTGGTACGAGATGCTAACCAGTCGTTTCTTGTAATCAACAGAATTTTTCTGCCTGAGCCCAACGAGAAGGCGTTTTCTAAGGAACTGGCGAAAACAGGATAACACCCGTCTAGTCCACTCGTACCAGAATTCCTCTTCGCCATTTGTCAAATAACGTCAGTCGCGGTTTTCCTCTTTTACAAACCTCACCCCACAGAGGAGGAAAACAAATGTTACGCAGCAGATGTTCTACCAAAAATACGGCATGTATAGCACTCGCAGATGGTAGGGGTTATTTGATATCGTTTCTGTGATAGTGATGAACGAGTAGAATGAACAATGAGATTTGAGAAAAAAAACCTTTTAAACTTTAAACTTCCCTCTGAACACCCGAGGGCTAAATTAAACTTTTGAGAAAATTTAAATAATATGGTACTTGACGATTTTAAAAATTATATTTAAAGTATTGATTTTATTTTCCTATCTTCTTGAGACTGTCCGGCGTATAACCGAAAAACTTTTTGAAGATATTTGGGAGGGGTAGGGAATTCGTTCGGACACACCAGCATAAAAATATTTTTGAAATACAAAAATTAATGATTAAAAAAATCATAAACGTAGTAAATTCTTGGAATGTAAAGGAATCAAAATGTGTGAATTGTTTTTTAAAAAATAGTAACATTTCAAAACAAAATTTTGGAAATGAATTTGAGAAGTCCTAGATTCGAGTTCAAATTATGCCACTGACGAAATAAACATTCTAGGGCCTGTCTGCTTTGGTCAACCAATTCCGTGCTCACCTCTGATCTTAACCAGGAGAATGCTGGAGGAATATTTGAAGCTACGGAACACATCCTGCGCGGTACTTTTTCTTCTGCATTATACGCTAGCTCCCATTCTTGGTGTAGTTACCTGGGCTGATCCGCTACAGGGATCTCCAAGTATCTCTACAGACTCCGGCATTTCTTTGAGTGCAATGTGAAGGCCGGACTGGAACTTCGTGCTCCGCCTTAGATAGGATGGGGGGAGGGGATATAACCCCCCTCACAAATCCAACATTTTTTTGTAATTTAACTGAATTTATTCAAAAATAATTACGATACATACCAAATATCACATCCAAAGCAGAATTTCTATTATGAATATATTCGTACATTTTTTAATTCAAGCGACAAATTAACAAAATATTACTTCAAAAATATTTATGGATGCTCGAATAAATGTTCTTCCCAAAAACTGTTTATACAGCAATTTTAAAGTTATCTTTCGAGTATAAATCTAATGAAGCATGTTCTAGGTGTAAAATAATAATAATAATAATAATAATAATAATAATAATAATAGTAATAATAATAGTAATAATAGTAATAATAATAGTAATAATAATAATAGTAATAATAATAATAATTTAATTAATTTATGTTTTTCATTTGTTCATTTAAGTGGAAAAAAATTCTGGTCTTTATTTGATATTACAGAAGATGAATAAAAGCTTATCTTTCGAGTATAAATCTAATGAAGCATGTTCTAGGTAAAATAATAATAATAATAATAATAATAATAATAATAATAATAATAATAATAATAATAATCCAATTAATTTATGTTTTTCATTTGTCCATATAAGTCGAAAACAATACTGGTCTTTATTTGATACTAAAGAAGATGAATAAAAGCTTATCTTTCGAGTATAAATCTAATGAAGCATGTTCTAGGTGTAAAATAATAATAATAATAATAATAATAATAATAATAATAATAATCCAATTAATTTATGTTTTTCATTTGTCCATATAAGTCGAAAACAATACTGGTCTTTATTTGATACTACAGAAGGTGAATAAAACCGTCATTAGTTGTCCGTGCCCGGGCGCGCGTTTGGCCGTGTCCAGAGCCCCGTGCGCCGCGCGCGCCGTGCCAACGCCGCCGGCCGCGTGCTCCGCTGCGCCATCCGCGCGATAACCGCGGCCTCGCACAAGGCCACGCGATACGCGGCCGGCGGCCAATGGCAGCGAAGCGTGCCCGCAGCCCACTTCCGCGAGGCCCGCGCCCGCCCCCAAAATGCAGCAGCAGCGTCAGAACGCGGACTACTACTTCAACTCGAATTGGAAACAGCACATAGACGAACAAATAAAACAGGCTAAAATAATACTACTGCAATTAAAACCTTTCATCTATAGAAACAGTCCATTACCATATCATTCCTCGATTGCAATACACAAAGCCATTCTAAGACCGCTACTGCTGTATGCTTGTCCCATCTGGATAAATTCCGCAAAAACCAATCTAAAGAAATTACGAATCATTCAGAACCAATTTCTCAGAACCATTACCAATGCACCGTGGTTTGTCACGAATCATCAGCTTCACAAAGAACTCAACTTAGAACCATTGAACACATATCACAAACTTAGCCACCAACTTTTATTATTATTTACCTCAAATCTCTTCCCTTGCAACGTTTAGACTCGCTAAAAACCCGAACCATAACAGAATAAAAAACAGATACCCCTACAATATATTCCTCGAAACCTTCTCCGAATTTGAACCAGAATAGAGGACCCAACAGGGCATCTTCAACCTTATGTTAGATTTAAGTCTTAGAAATAAGTTTTAAATATAAGTTAGTAAGTAAGCCTATCAAACATATGTAAAGTTTATACTAAAACTCACCTATGTACATCCAACAAAAGCAATAAAGAAATTAAAAAAAAAAAAAAAAAAAAACTTCAACTCGAATTTTTTCACATTTCGAATGTTTTTCGATCCCGATTCCTACTTACACACGTCGAATTTGAAGGCTCTAGTATTGTTGTGTTGGGATAATTCATAAAGCGAAGTATGTTTATATTTGCTGTTGTATTGTATTATTCAATACGAGGTAATTAACAAACTATGTAGGTTTCTTTTTGTCGTTTTTTTTCTGTACGACCAGATACTCACGATTTTTAACTATTTTTTGCGCTAAAGTTTTGAATGGTACATAAACATAATACAATGTACAAAACAACATCCAATATTAATATTTATTTATTTATTTATTTATTTATTTTATTACATATATATATATTAATTATAATATTATATCCTTATTATTATATATATTATATTATATATATTATATCCAATATTAATATCCTTGTAAACAAATAGTATGTAAAAAAATTTGAACACATTGTATATATGTGTGTACAAGTACGTCGACAAGGTGTTCAGCGTCTTTCCATTTTATTTTGCAACATCATTCCAGCTCTTTACGTCTTTTCCCTGATCTGAATTCCGGTTCACTCAAATTTCACATGATTGCAAATATATCAAAGGCCAATAAATGTCGTAACTGCATAGGTATTTAAAAGTGAAACATCTCGCTGATAAAAAAAATAATTAACCCTAGATTCACAAGGCTAATTTCAACGAATACTAATTACAAGGCTGGGTCACAGCTGACCCCGCCCTCTCCTAAATATTCTTTCTTTTTCAGATTTAATATTCAACAATGAACGATGAAATATCTGTTTTAGAGGTTGTTTTTTATTAGTTTATCATTTGCCATACCATAATCTGTAGAACAAGCTATATAAACTATATATCGATCAACTTTGCAAACAAAGCTACTATTCCGCACAGATATGTATAATATCTGGTGCTGTTAGGATACAAAATAATTTCAGAAAGAAAACTGTTGAAAGTTTGATACAAAATTACAAACAAAAAATATTAATTAAAAGCCAACAAACTTTGGCATAAAACTACAAGGGGAAAAAATAAATCAACAATCTTCCACGCTATTCTTACAAATGGGTAACATTTATTTTGCACTACCTCGTGTTCCGCTGACCCCAGATCAGAGGAGCCGCAAGTGTGTTGGTCTAGTGTATGATCAAATATGCGTCCCATCGGGACGTAAAGGGTTGGCTGGATAAAAACCCTAGAAAAAAAATTCGCACTGGGGTCACAGGTCACCCTAACAATGTGCTTCCAGGGTTAACTTCCAAAACTAAATAAATTAATGATCTCCCGGCGTGAAGGAATGTTTAGTGACACTACCCATGCTATGAGGGACTGCTCTTCGCTTTGAAAACAAGAGCTCTTATCCGATTTACAAATGGGATCATTATCTTAATTATCCACGAATTTGAATCTTTTAGTCATATTTATCTACGGTCAAGGTTATAAGTCCGTTTCAACATTAGCTATGTGAGGGACATCAGACATGTTTTTAACTTTGAAATGTCAAAGAGAAGTGACGTTTGAGGAAAGAAGTGCCTTGAAAAGGAAAAGAGGAGAAAATATAAAACATAATTATGTTGTTCACAATGGACCTAAGCATTAGACTCAGAGCATTAATTGTAACTTGGTATAATCCATTTTTCACAACGATGTGTCTATTACATAAATTGAGAATATTCGATAAAATATAATAATACCCTTTACAGGTACGAAAATATTAGACCACTACAAATAGACTTACATTTAACGAAGTTACATAATAGGCGCGCTAACAGAAACATATTTTTTTCGTAGACGGTCTTTTGCTTACGCAGAACTATTCCTTCTACATGATACGAAAAGGAAAGATGAGGAATTTGTTTCATTTACATGATACCATCGCCACAAAACCCAAACTCCCGTAAATGTTCTATTTCTGAAGATGAAGAAATATAATTTAATTAATTTTTATATAAAGAAATCATCAGGAACACGTGCAACACGCAAAATACATTACTGTGTATATTAACAAACATGCATATAATACCACATGTTACCATCGTGCTTGAATAAAAAAGTACGTCCCAAATCCTTAAAACTGAGAAGGCTTGGTAAATGTGAGAAAAAATTCAAGAAATGCGCAGATTTGTGCTTTTCCCCTACACATCACATGCAATTTTATTTTCATTTTTACGAAAACAATGTAATAAATTAAATCAAATTTTGCTTATAGAGATACCTGCAATGCGGTGGAACGTTATTAAACACAAACGAAATGAAATTTTACGTCATTATTACGATAGAATGATTAAGGTTGGTCTTCAAACCTAGAAGCGTTATTATATGAGCTCGAGATAGAAGACGAAAAGTCCAGCAAGGAGCTGCGTGACTCTGGCCAAAAATTTACTTTTAATTAACTCTGTTGTATTCTAATTATGAGTTTCATTTTTCTATAATCCCATAATGATGAACTTAAATGTAGAGTGCAATATTACTTAGAATTACTTAAGGGACTCCATGACTTAGAGTTTTCCCATCAGCTTCAGTGAGTTTTCCGCTCAGTACTGTCAACAACGACAGGGGAAAACACCAGGAAGTACTTAGACTGTGCGTCTTAAAAGCCCAGTCAACTATTTAGAGATACGTGTCAAAATATTGTGAAAATAAAAAGAACATGTCTAATAAAATAAATAAGCACAGCACCGGATCCATATACATCGCAGGGTAGTTTGGCTATGGCAGTTCATAATTCGTTTTCAGGATGTAATTAATTACACTTTTAAACCAATGATATGAACGGATCGAAATGTTTGCACGTGATCGTTCAATTTTATAATATTACATATAGATCGCGTGAGAGGTTGCATTACATTGGTAATAAGTAGTACTATATTTTTTCAATTGCTTTAACTCAAAACTCACGGATCAAATGACTCCACGACCAATTTCACAAGGAAGTAATGAGCAATAATATAGAAGTATTCTGTATTCCAATAAAATATAAGGGTTTTCGTATTATTACCACCAAATTTAAACCTATAAAACCCTGAAAATTGCAACAGAATTCCAGAGAATGAATATTCCCATCCCGTCCTTTCACGGAAGAACTAGGATTATTGGGGGGAACTAGGGCTGTTTCCCGAGATGTGTCGACAGCAGTCGAACCTCTTCCCCGCGTCCTACTTGCGCCACGTTAAAAGGACGCCGGTAGTTTATTTCGATCCCTCGCAAGGCGGCGCGAACGCTCGTTAAGTCGGGAATTGCGTTCTGCGCCGCGCCCTTTGTGCAGCGCGGGCCGTGAGTGCGCGTGGAGGCGGGCTGCGAGGGGCCTTGACACGCATGTGTTTGATGGCTCTTCAAAGGGCGGCCGGTGCGCGTGCGCGTGCGCGTACAAGGGCGGGCGGCGCGGCACGAATGCGCCAAAGCGAGCGCGGCACGGCGCCCCGAGGCAACGCCCTTGCGGAACCTCGCCAACGCCGACGCTCGCTCGGCCATTCGCTTTGCTGTGCTTTGCTTTGCTTTGCTTTGCTGGCGCTTACGCTGTGTAGTTCCTCCTCTTGCTTTACTTCCTCCTCTCCCTCGGCTCCTCTTCTCCTCCGCAATTCCTCTCTTCCATCTCGTCGTCTTCCCTCGCTCATCTTCTCCCCCTCTCCACACATTTCTTCCACTCTCGTAACTTTTCTTTGTCCCCTTATCGTATTTCCCCCCTCTTACCATCCCCTTCTCGTTTGATTGATTGATTTTTTCGTGTTTCCGGGCGCGTCAACTGCTTTGGTCATTAGTCCCGTTAGTGTAGTGCATGTTTTTTCTCGGGGGATGGCGGTGGTCTTCCCCCGCTGGATGGCGAGATCCGGCGCCGACCTACCGTCGGCTAGTGGGGTTTCCCCCTAACCAGGACTCTCCCACCAGCGGGGCACCGCCCCAGCCGGGACGAGCTCTAAGCTCCAGACCGGTCTCCCAGAATATGTGGTAGTGTAGTGCATGTCAGTGTAAGTGTGTGTGTGTGTGTATGTGTGTGTGTGTGTGTGTGTAAGGGGAAAGGATAGAACAAGAAAGAGGAAGGACAGATCGCGCGCGGTCCGTGGCCCGTTTGTTAGGGTACTGCTCCGGCATTCGCCTGGTGTTGATCGGAGAAACCACAGAACACTACCGATCAGAGCAGCCATCCGCTAGAATTATCCTCCAGACAGCGACTGAATTCGACCTAGCTGGAAAGCTATTGTCGAAAATCCTGCCGCCATCAGGACTCGAACCTAGGACCTCCCGGTCAGAGGCGCTGCAGTTACATCAGTTGATGCACTGAGCTACCGCTGCCGGTCCCCCCCCTCTCATCTTCCTCCCCCTCTCGTCATTGCCCCTCCTCTCGTCATCTACCCCCTCTCGTCATCTGCCTCCCCCTCCCGTCATCGGCCTCATCCTGTCGTCATCTGCCCCCCTCGTAATCTGCCTCCCCTTCTCGTCTCTACCTCCCCCCTCGTCATTTACCTCCCCTCTCGTCATCTGCCTCTCCCTCTGCCCATCTGCCACCCTTCTCCTTATATCCTTCTACCCCTCCTCATCTGCTTTCCCTTTTCCTTATCTCCAAAGCTATCCCTTTATCTCCCTCGCATTTTCTCTATCTCCATCGCCTTCTCATTTCCCTCTCCTCTTTTCCTTCCCATCTCTCCTCTTCCTTCCATCTTTCCTTGTCTACCTTCCCTCTCTCGTCAAACAAGAAGGCACTCCGTCCTGCCCTTGCACAGTTGATCCGCAATCCCTAAATACAAATCGGGAAAGCGAGTAATGCGCATAATTATGTAATGCAGGAAATTTTGAAGAGTTCGCATAAATTAACACTGATGTTTTTATGAGTTTTTGTTTATTATACAAGGAAAGTCTGATAATGCTTAGATAATGTTTATCAACTTCAGATATAATATGATGCGAACGACTAATGAATGGAAAATGTGAAAGTCACCTGGGATATCGAAGATCGATATGAAAAATTATCGTTAAGGTCAAGGATATTGTAAACCCAGCAATACACAGAGCAGATAACAATACAAGTATGGAGAATTTCCCGTTGTATTGCTGTCTTGCGTCAGATTCAATTTACAGACTATTTTACGTTTCTCTACTTCTTCACTCCCTGAGAGGAGATCGAAGAAAGGAACGTTATGGTGATTACTTTCTGGTACTATACGATCATTCTACTATGATTAGAACAGGACAAGCAAATTAAATGTTCTATCTTTTTATTGAAAAATGTTCCCTGACTAATCTCAATCACCTCCGAATCAATGATTATAATTGTCAAATAATATTTCATAAATTATCATCATTATATAACAAATATTATCATGTTCAACATCCAAAAGTGATATGATTTAATAAGTCTAAAAAATTACAATTAAATTATCATTTAACTTTGTAATAACGTAAGCAGTATAAATCCATTTTCATATACATTGTTTTTAATTTTTGATACTTGAAACCATTTGAAGATTATGAAAGCAACAACAGCTTCCCCCATTAATCCATTAATCATCAAGTAAATGTTCCTCTCTAGTAAATGAGGAGTGATATTTTCTTTCAATCACAACAGAAACCTATTTGGATTATTGAATAATATAAATCGTTAATCAGTGCTGCCTATAAGTACATTTAACTAACATCATTTACTGAGCTGCTAAGTTGACAAGTGAAATCAATAACATCACCGAATACCTGCGATAAACAAAGCGTCATAATAATGTGTGACGCACGCTTCGGTCGCAGTGGGGGTGGAGGGGGAAGCGGTGGCAGCGTAGGTGGAAATGGCGACATGGGCGGGGGCGGCAGTGGCCTTGTCCGTGGCAGTGTCTACTCACCGCCCGCCCGCCCGCGCACCTGCAGTGCCTTATCTAATCGCCGCGTCGCGTCCTCTCGACCCCCCGCCCTCAGGAGCGATGGCTTGCTTAGTGAGAGGCAGACCTAGTTAGTTATTATACGTGGCAGGACTCGGGCCATCAGGCCCACTTTCCTGTTTGTCCACACAAATTTCGCTACGCTGCTTTCACCATCTATGGGAGAAACAAGGTATCATTCAGGCGACAAAACAGTGGAGTTAAATTTTTGGCTTGAGGATATTTTACATGTAGTAAATCTACTGCGTGGGACAGCCGGGTTTACTTCCCCTCATACGAAGGCATTCAAAAGATTTTTTTTCGCTCTTAAAAATCCACGGTTGATTGATTGATTGCTTTTTTCGTGTTTCCGGGCGCGTCAACTGCTTTGGTCATTAGTCCCGTTAGTGTAGTGCATGTTTTTCCTCGGAAGATGGCGGTGATCTTCCCCCGCTGGATGGCGAGATCCGGCGCCGACCTACCGTCGGCTAGCGGGGTTTCCCCCTAACCAGGACTTCCCCACCAGCGGGGCACCGCTTCAGCCAGGACAAGCTCTAAACTCCCGACCGGTCTCCCGGAATATGTGGTAGTGTAGTGCATGTTAGTGTAAGTGTGTGTGTAAGGGGGAAAGGATAGGACAAGGAAGAGGAAGGACAGATCGCGCGTGGTCCGTGGCCCGTTTGGTAGGGTACTGTTCCGGCATTCGCCTGGTGTTGATCGGAGAAACCACGGAACACTACTGATCAGAGCAGCCGACCGCTAGAATTCTCCTCCAGACAGCGACTGAATTCAACCTAGATGAAAAGCTAGAGTCGAAAATCCTGCCGCCGTCAGGACTCGAACCTAGGACCTCCCGGTCAGATGCGCTGTTAAAAATCCACGGCTTTGATCGGGTTTGAACCTGCAAACTTGGGTACAACAGCCCGACACTCTAACGTTTATACCACCGAGCCCCGCTAAACTAAGCCAAAGGATAAATATTTTTTATCCACTTCGGTTATCTAAAGTCAAACTTTACGGAGCTGACATCAGTTTCGTACTAAGTGCTATTAGAATTCAATGATCCGTGATCCACTACTAACAACAATGATCAGTTTCATAACGAGCAGGAAAAACAATTAAATGTAAGAATGTACAATTAGAACCCTCGAACGAGAAGAAATATTTTTTTAACAAATGGAAATAGTACACGGAAGTGTTCTAATAATTGATGACCTTTTATGAACTACTAACATCAGTCTGTCGCCTCTCACAGCATGAATAATAAAACTTCAGCGAAATTATAATACATTGAATTTACAATGGATACAACGATATAGAAGTATATTGTATTATAACGTCTTGTTACAATACTAGATTGATTATTAAACTCAGCCTAATGGCCTTCATAGATAACACAGACATACACAAAAAAGTTGTCAGACCCGAAGACTTGACATATGTTTTTCTAAGTATGTCGACGCGCGGAATTCTCATCTGAAGCTAGAATTTCGCCACCACCCTCCAGTTTTTCTTTAAATTGCGAAAAGCCAGAGTGAAATGGTGAATTGTAAATTTCACTGTGTTTTTTCGCGATTTAACGAAAAAACTGGAAGGTGGTGGCGCAATTTTAGCTTCGGATTCACACTCAGCGCGTCGACAGAGGCAAACATGTGTCAAGTCTTTGGGACTGACAACGTTTGGCTTATGGAGAGTATAATGCTACAAGATACCAAAAACTAGTATTCACGTGTGTTTTCGCGATTTAAAAAGAACTGGAGAGTGGTGGCGCAATTCTGGTTTTGGATTCGGATGCAGCCCGTCGACAAAGAGAGACAAAAAACATGTGTCAACTCTTTGGGTCTGACAACTTTGTGTGTGTGAGATTGTGTGTGTGTGTGTGTGTGTGTGTGTGTTTGACTGTTATACAGCCTCTTATTGCAATAAAATGTCTTAGGATTCTTATTTCGAAAAAATAGTTTTACACTTTATGCTCGTTAGTTGCATTAGTGTAGACTTAAATCATCGCCCTTTATATCGAACAAATTCCATTTACTCGTATAATCAAAATTTAAGATTAGTTACCTGAACAGAGATGGTTTTGTGAAACCAATATTCGGAGGAAGGGAACTAACAAAATGTTTGCAACGATCGTTTCAGAGTGATGTGAAAATGGTCTTTTTAAACAGTTTAACGAGTAAAAGGAATAACTTCAATTCTAAATTATTTTTAGTTAATTTGTATTCTATTTTTAATTTTGATACTAAAAAAAGCTTAATGATAGGAGAGCAAGAGACTGAATTTGGGAAGACTTACATTTTACAAGAACCTGCGTCATTTATAAAAACCATTTTTTAATCTATTCTTTTGTTTTTCTGTCACGTCGTCTTGTATTTGGACACAGAAATTTTTCTGGGAAAATTCGACACAGTGAATAATTTAAGAACTACTTGCCCAAACGCTTTCGAGGACATCAATATACGTCTGTAGAGAGGGAAGCTGACACTCAGGGAAAAGGAAAGTCGTTGGAGGGTCATCAACGCTGTAATGTGTCTTGCCGCATATCTTAAATGGAAAAATGACGACTACAAAATAGATATATAGTTTCGTCTGCAGTTCAGAGATAAATGCACCCATGTCAGGAAACGATCTCTCCATCGAAGTGGACGATGCACTGGTATATGTGTTCGTACTTTTCAACAGAATATACGACAGGCCGAGGAAACCAGGGACGATAACATAATACGAATAAAGTTGTGCCTGTAAATTTTGCGAAAATGTTAAGGCAATTGAATAGATAATTCAATCAGTATTCACATAAACGTTCCAGGAAATCAAGAGATGCCACGAAATCCTAATATCTACGAAAGACGTACTACCTACATAGGAACACAATATAAACATGAAAATTTTAAATGTATTTATCAAGATGAGATAAGAACAGATAGTAGAGTATTTTTTCTTATAATTTTCTTTGAGGGAAACTATATATGTACATGTAAATATTGATATATTTTTAATGAGTAATTGACCGTTGTTTAAAGGGATTGTGATGAATACCAAATATTATGAACACAGCTCGGTATTTTTGATATTCTACACTGTGATACGTACGTAAGTCTCTCTAGCCAATCCGGTGGCTGTTGCTAAGGCGGTAGTGTCGTAGTGATCTCGAACCGAAGTGTCGCGGGTTCGAGTCCCGCCTCGGGCATGGTTGTATATCGGTTCGTCGGTACGTCGGGTCGAAGGTTGTATGTGCAGTTCGTCCTTTCACTCCTTATCATCACCATTTCTTTTCATCTTCATAGTTACCATAACGTTAACTCCATTTGTGGTCGCTAATGACCTAGATGTTGATGCGACCTTGAATAAAAAAAATAGTCTTTCTTGAACGTGAATTTCCTAGCCTATTTGAAAAAGACTTCGCCTTTACATCTTGAGGTCAGCAGCCCGCCAAACGTTGCGGATCGGCAGGCTGCATCCCTCCGCGGCGCACCCATGCCACCACATTTGCAGACATTACGGACGGCCTTGAACCTGCTCCGCACATCTAGCGCACATCTGTCACTTCGAGTTACGTGAATCCATGGCTGTGAACCTCCACTTCAACAGTGTTCACTCGACTTCAGGGTCACTTTTGAACGGAAAATAAACCAGAGATCTTATGTAAAACAGATGGCTAATGTGCGCCCTTTCTGAGATTTCAAATGATTTTTGATCATTGGATTTATAATCGATTGAGAGTAATAAATGAAAGCATCGCGCCGTGAGCATCGATAAACACCAAAGTACTGATAAACGTAACTGAATGAGATTACACGTGAACAAAAGTTATGAACGATAAGAATGTCATAGACCTAATTTCTTTATTATTGCAACACGATAAATGCTGTCAAACATGAATGTATTGCTATCTTTAAAAATATGAATGCTGTTTTCAGCTCTTTGTATCTACATATTCAAGAAGGCACCCATAAAATAGCAATGCTGTTGTATGCTTTTAGATTTTTTTCAATAGAATCACAAACAATAAAGTCTTTATTGTCAATCAGGCGATTGATTATGTCCAGACATTTAACGGTCTCGAACACATTAGAAGAAAGATTCGATAGTTATACAGAGTGTCAATACATACTATCTGAAACTCCATATTAGATAGTGAAAACTTCCACTGAATATTTTCAGAAAAAATATTCTTCGCCAGTATTAAACAACTGCAGCCATTTCTGCAATCTTCCTGTATTACATAAACTTCTTTCTAACCTCTTTGTATCATTGTTGTGTACATTTATGGTTTTCATAGTTAAAGCGTCAGAAAGTAAAGGACATTGAAAATTACAATAGAATATTTAAATAATCGTTATTAAAAAAAGTAATTTATTTTGCACTTTATTTTGTAAAGTCGAATTTTATTTTCACACTCGCATCTACGAAAGATATTTAATATTCATATCCGGCTAATATTTTTCTTGTACGAATAAATAACTTGTACTTCAAACATTTTTCTTGAACTTTTATCATCCTTTATCAAGTCATTGTCTTCTACGGCTCAGTTTCATACCAGTTCAATCACTATTAATAATATCAGAAATAACAATTTGATCTTATTCAGTACTTCTCGACTAATCTATTTTTTACAAGATGTAAACTTTGAATCTCGGATGCTGATGTTCAAAATATCATTCTCTTTTACTGCGTTTAGAGATCGGGTAGCAACAGATTGTCATTTTTTCGCTTGGCGCGCATGTTTCATTCAGAAATGATTCTTTCCCCTCTCTCCAAGTTTTCATTCTCTTATCTTGTCGAGTGGAAGACTTTGGGTCGGCTGGCAATATACAGATATGTTTGCATCACTTCTAGGAAACAAATGTACACCAATATTGAAGAATGATCTATTTGGTTTAAGGACCTAGTCTTTAATCGACGTTCGTTTCACTTAGATTCAGTACCTCAAACCGTATACAATTAATAATTATCAGCTACAGACAGAACAGGAAACGGACCAATAAAAATTATATGATAATTGATCATTATCAAAATACAGATATGTTCTTATAAAATAACAATATCCGATTTGAGAGAGAAACTGAAGAGAAGAATGTCGAAACGAAACGAAATGCACTCTTTGCAAACAAAGCTGGCCACAGCGGATAGCTTGCACTGACCGATTGTATGTATCTCACCTATCTCGTTACTTCATCTCAAACAAAAGCAGCGTTGACAGCGATGAGTAATCAATGTTTCAGTCTTAATGATATCATGTCCCTGCCATCTCCTCCTCACTGTCGGTGGCGTAGACTGACCTTGGAGTTACTAGGTTCCTATATTTTTCGTGATAGCGTGACCTTGACCGTTGGTGCCGATCACGTGATCACCGCTAGGGCGGTAACCGCCGTTTTCTCGATTTTGATTTGATTTGATTCTTTCGTGTTTCCGGGCGAGTCAACTGCTTTGGTCATTAGTCCCGTTAGTGTAGTGCATGTTTTTTCTCGGGGGATGGCGGTGGTCTTCCCCCGCTGGATGGCGAGATCCGGCGCCGACCTACCGTCGGCTAGTGGGGTATCCCCCTAACCAGGACTCTCCCACCAGCAAGGCACCAGCCCCAGCCGGGCCAACCTCTAAGCTCCCGACCGGTCTTCCGGAATATGTGGTAGTGTAGTGCATGTCAGTGTAAGTGTGTGTGCGTGTGTGTGTGTGTGTGTGTGTAAGGGGAAAGGATAGGACAAGAAAGAGGAAGGACAGATCGCGCGCGGTCTGTGACCCGTTTGGTAGGGTACTGCTCCGGCATTCGACTGGGGTTGATCAGAGAAACCACAGAAAACTACCGATCAGAGCAACCGGCCGCTAGAATGCTCCTCCAGACAGCGACTGACTTCGACCCAGCTGAAAATCTAGTGTCGAAAATCCTGCCGCCGTGGGGAATGGGAACCTAGGATCTCCCGGTCAGAGGCGCTGCAGTGACATCACTGAGCTACCGCTCCGGGTCCGTTTTCTCGGGAGCGATAGCGCATTCCACGCGGCGGCGGTGTACCACAGGGATCGTCGCCATCGCAACCGCCGCCGCCACCCCCACCCGCCGCCGCGCCGGCACGCACCTCATTCTCGGAGGCGCGAGCCGCTGCATTTCGGAATCGCTGCTGACGTCATTTCCTCCCTCGCGCAGACGAAGCGCACGACATTCTCGGTTACTGATTGACGTGCAGCGCCAGCGGCAATGGCAGTGCCGGTGCTAGGCAACTTTGGGCTGCTGAAATATAGCCCCACCCCACCCCGAAAAAATTAAAAATGTGGAAGTTATATCAAGGAACTATGAGAGTTATTTTATTTAAACAAATAACAAAAATCACATCTTTAAGCTAAAAAAATTTGGGAATATATTTTTAAGAATAGTTTTAAATAAATGTATTTACTGAATAAATAATACAATTTCCACGGTGACCTTAAAATGTTTAAAAAATGTTGTATATAGTTAGTGTTTAATAACCTGAATGTTAAATACATGAAATAATAAATATGAATTTCAGAAGAACCTATTTTAATGTTTACATAATTTAATTACATACATTTTTTTTTACCATTTCATAGATACACATATGTAGTTAATGTAACTCTCATTTTTTGAAACATTTGGAAAGAGTCCTACCATATAAGTAATGTCTATAATTAACTATTTAAGGTAAAAAATAATTGAAAATTTTATGAAATATCGGACTACTGCTCCGCGACTTATAACATAACGATAACGATTTTCTCGAGTTATAATTTCTTTTTCAGTTTTTACTATTGTTTTTCATCAGTCCCGTCATCGGGCCCCTGGCTTGCTGGGCCCCCCGCCATCGCCCGGTCTGCCAATGCCTACCGCCACGCCGGCACTTGTTAATGGCGGTGACTTTCGAAAGCTGCCATTCTCGGTATGGTTACAGTTGGTTTCGTTTTTTCGTGTTTCTGGGCGCGTCAACTGCTTTGGTCATTAGTCCCGTTAGTGTAGTGCATGTTATTTCTCGGGAGATGGTGGTGATCTTCTCCCGCTAGATGGCGAGATCCGGCGCCGACCTACCGTCGGCTAGTGGGGTTTCCCCCTAACCATGACTCTCCCATCAGCGGGGCACCGCCCCAGCCGGGACTAGCTCTAAGCTCCTGACCGGTCTCCCAGAACATGTGGTAGTGTAGAGCATGTTAGAGTAAGTGTGTGTGTAAAGGGAGAGGATAGGACAAGGAGGAGGAAGGTCAGATCGCGCGCGGTCCGTGGCCCGTTGGGTAGGGTACTTCTCCGGCATTCGCCTGGTGTGGATCGGAGAAACCACGGAAAACTACCGATCAGAGCAGCCGGCCGCTAGAATGCTCCTCCAGACAGCGACTGAATTCGATCTAGCTGAAAAGCTAGTGTCGAAAATCCTGCCATCGTGAGGACTCGAACCTAGGACCTCCCGGTCAGAGGCGCTGCGGTGACATCAGTTGATGCACTGAGGTACCGCTCCCAGTCGGTATGGTTACAGCGCCCACGTAAGATACCATGTGAGGTAGGGACAAAGGTAATTCTGAAACAAAAATATCTAATCCCTCTTCATTTTATACGATCATTCGATGATTTGATCTTTTGGCAGGTGCAATAATGTTAAATGAACTCGTTTTATATCTATATCTATCTCAAAACGATAACAACAAAATGATATGATAATGTTACAGTCCATAAAAGGTAGTCAGGTTTTTACATCTCCTTGACAAGAAAATGAACCGGAATTTCATCAAAGAATTTAATATTTGTTATGTAAAGTGGTAATCGTTACTCTAGCTTTCAATTACGTCATGTGAGATGTTCACTTGTTGTGATGACACCATGTGAAAATTCTATCAACAGATGGGTAAGCTACACGTTGAAATGAACATGATTGAGACTTCTGAACTTTTACTCATTCAACTTTATAAAATCAACATTATTTCTGTATAAATTATTTACATATTATCACTCTTGCAAGATTATTAAAATGGCGAAATACGTGAATTAATTAAGTCTACTATATATCTAGTAAGAATTAATTGTTTTCAAAGATGGTTTATGATTTTTTCGTAATAAAAGGGATAATAGAGATGATTTTAAGTTCGTACAAATTGTTACATTTCTCATTACCAAATCTTTACTCTTAAAAGTCATCATCGAGTGAACTGTGCAGCTAAATGTGTTTGGACATCTGTTGATGGATAGTGATCAGTTATTTTCAATTATACAGTGCGTCAGAATGACAAAAACGCAGGAAATACGATGAGATTGCAGTCACGCAACTACCACAGTTACTGGAACATAATTGGATAATGAATACCACTAATGGATACCAAAAGGTCTAGTTTGTGATTGAGTTCCGGAACTCAATATCAATTTCTGGGAATAATTATCTGAAGAGGCGTTTATATCTTAACCCAATAATCTCTAGATGTTACTTTCCTGGAAAAAAAAGTTTCACGAGAACTGGCATCATCAGACTAGAACTGATATCAGACTTTCAATTAGCAAGTAATTTTATGTTGCTTTGCATTTACGTTGGAAACACGGAAGTTCTCGGTATTTAAATGCTTTAATAAGAAGCGAATCATTAAGAGGTGTAAAGTGAGTTTTTAGAATCATCGCCTTTTGATTTTTTATCGCTTACCGACACGTTAATATCTACTGTTTCTTTTTCCGGGAATGACTAACATCATAGTGTGGTGGTTTGGATTCTGTGAACTGTACTTGGAGAGCGTTAGTATTGGCACGAACTTTGGTTAAACTGGTTAAAAATCAGAATCCCAGAAAATGATCGTGAAAAAATGCAGAAATAAATTTAAAGGGCGAGAACGACTGCAATTTTTGAAATTTTAGAGACAAAGAACATTCGAAACAAAATCAGACTTCTTGAAAATTATACTGATAATAAAAAGAAATAATTGCAAATCGGTTCTGCTATTTGCTGTTGAATATCAAATATTGACCCACATTCGGACATCGTAAATTATGCATACTATTTAAAATAAAGTAAAACAGTGAATGGATGCAAGTATTGTGGCAATATTTTATTAGCGGTGGCCCGCTTCTAAAAGTGGAATCCAGGCGCGTGATGGAAAGAGGCGTCGAAAGGGATGTCCAAACGCGGGCGAGTGGAAAAGTTGAGGAATGCCTGTTGCCGCGCAACGCTGGAGTGCGACGCGAGGCCCCACGCAGGCTGCCAGAGCGGCAGGCGAGCAGCGGCGCTTACGTAAGGCGGCGGCGGCGCAGAGCAACTCGACGCCCGACGCGGACGGCGCGTTGGCGGCGGCGGCGGCGGCGGCGGCGGCGGCGGCGGCGGTGGTGGTAGCCCTGACCTTGCGGCGGGCGCCCACCTTGACCGTGACCGGCGCACCGGGATCGATACCCGGCGGCAGCGGCGGCGGCGGCCGGGGGGGCGGGCCCAATAGGTCGCCCGGGCGTCCGCCGCGCCACGCGCCCCTCCGCGCCACTCGGAATGCAAGGGGCGCCGCGCTGTCGCTCGCGGATTCTGCGCGGCGACTCTACCCCGCCTCGCTCCGCTCCACGCCACGCCCCCCCACCCGCTCTACCCTCCCCGCCCTGCCCCACCCACACTACGCCCTCTGTCCCTCCACTCTACCCCGCCTAGCTTCGCTCCACGCCCTCCCGCACCCGCTCGCCCCGCCCCCTCACTTCATTCCCACCCGCTCCCCTCTCCCCTCCCGCCCCGCCCACACTTCGCCCTCTGTTCCCCCGCTCTGCCCCGCCCGCTTCCTCCCCCCCCCCACCCCCCCCCCCCCAACCCCCTCCACTCCTATCCACTCCCCCTCCATCCTGTTGCCTCGCTTCCCACCCTGCTCTGCCAGGCTCTGTTTACGTTTCTACGTACGAGCTTTATTCTTCCATTATTCAATATAAACTACTTGCCCATAACACTGCTGAACAAACCCACACAAAATGGTTTTCCAGAAAGTGGCACACTCACTACACAAGAACAATAAAACACCAGAGAACGTAAAATGCAGTAATAAATTAACTATTTTAATGACAGTCTTCGCGAATACTGCAATAACATAGTACAATATAACAGTTATTTGTTTTTTTATTTTGTTTTATTTTAAGATAAATTTACAATCTATTTTTTTTACAAAATAATAAGTAAATGTGATGTCTATTGTAGAATTATTATGACAAGTATGATTAGTAGTGTAGGTATCCCATCGGTAGTCTTCATCTTCTTCTTCTTCGTACTATAACAAAAAGCAATAATTATTATTTTAGGTTGACAGCTATTGGAATTGATAATTTGGTGGTGATCATGTTTCAGTTACTTCTTGAGTATCTGTATGGGAGTTGTATGGGTGAGGTTCTGGTTAGACGATGGATATCAGCACTATTGTCAGTTATTTGTTGACAATAATAACGAAAAAGTTGCTGCTCTACACTTGACACATGAATAGCAATTATTTAATAACAGGCAGAATCTTCCTTGAAGCCTTGCTGTCGCATTTATTCATGTGTTTCATTAGCAGTAACGCAGTGAGTATGAGAATTCAGTCCACATGCGCATTATAATAGGCAGAATGAGAGAATTAATTTTTTGATTTTTTCAATGATAATCAAGACTTTTATTGCTTTTATATTTATTTCAAGATCCTAGGTATCTAATGAAACCGTAAACATATAACAGGAGACTACAAAGTTTTCTTTCATTTCTTCGCGCTCTGGAAATTACTTACAAAGATATGTCGCTAGTCTCTGTATTGTATATTTTATTAAGAGTTGTTTCTTGCATTTCCGAAATGGTGAGCTTAAATAAGGCAACGTACTTTTCGTTAAGAAACATAAAATATGAGTAAAATTAAATTGCGAAACGGAATCACCCGTTCATTGCAAAATCCTGAAAATAAAGCATTTCCTAATAATTTTTAAATAAGTTTGAATAATACTTAACCGATATTAATTTACAAGCGCACTTACGTAAACAGTAGTACATTTCCCTTATGAATCTTCATTAATAATGGATATTCCACCTATTTTTAAATTCAACTGTATTAGGACATTGTCGCTTTGCAAATCTCCTTGACACATTCACTCTTTAGAAACAGTATCTAATATCAGACGATTGCGATAATTGTTCCATTAACGATCTCCTGTCCATTTCATTATATCCTTTTTTGAGTAACTTGCGTGTGCATATTTGAGTCACTTGCGTGTCTCCCTCCGTCCTTCACACATGGTTAGACCCCTTCCAGTCCAAACAAATGAGGGGCCAGCCTGGTGGGGGACAGATGATTTGCTTGCGAAAACGTCCAGAAGCATCTAAAAAATCCAAAAACTGTTTTTAGCGCTGCGACCTAGCGGTGGCCGTGCGAACCAAACCACAAGCCCCGCCACTAGCTCGAACCCCGCCAGGCCGTGCCTTGGCAAGTGACCTCAATGAGGTGATGAAATTGTCACAGGTCGCTATCGCTGCCCTGCTCGGACGACTGAGTCGCTCAGACGCCGCTGTTTACAGTATGCGGTTGGAGCCGGATCACCAAGAAGGAAAAGGTTCATCGTCAGCGATCCCACTCTGTAAGATAATTATCGCTTCTCAGAATAATTTTGTTATGTGTAGCAGTACGAAAATTGCAAACGGGATACGCCCCTTTTTAAATGATAATTTCAGCTAAAAAACTGTATTATCACATAAATCTACATGAATGGGACGGTATGTTGTTGAATAGGAGCTTGCAAACGTACAAATTTTCTTTAATAAGCTGCCTGAAAATATACTGAAATAAAGTAACTCTTTGGATCAACTGTTCTGGAAACGTTCGTATAAGCTTCTCTAACACCGAATTCTGGAGTGGCTGGTGGTTGTAGCCCGAAAGAACATTCGACAAGAGTTGCGACCACACATTTTGTGTATTTTTTATTATTTAATTTTAAATCTTAATAGGTTGCTTCTTAAAACGCCTGAAGATGAAATAATCAGGCAAATATAATAAAAGTTTCTTTTTATTTAGCTTTAAGGAGTAAAAATGTTCAAGACATGAAAATATTTTTAGAACGGTTTAAAGCGGCAGCGACGACATATTCAGAAAGCAGTAAATTAGTCAGGGTGAGAAAGTTTGTTCGTTTATTGTTTCCGAGACCCCTATAGATGTAAACATTCAATCACCTCGCTATACAGTGTGCGTCATTTCGGACGCGCTTAGGTGACTCAGGGCATTAACTGGTATCACTGCACATCATCTGACCGGTACGTCCTAGGGTTCGAGTTCTGACGGTGGCAGGCTGACGGAGTTCCGACGGTGGTAGAATTTGACACTAGCTAGATAACTATTGCTCTACCGCTCTCAAAAAAAAAAAAAAAAAACCTTCCACTGCGCACGGCCGACCGTAGCCTCTTCCTCCAAAGCTCCTAATATTTCCCCGCCTGCCTGTGCTCTTCGTCACAACATAGCGCTCTCTCTCTCTCTCTCTCTCTCTCTCTCTCTCTCTCTCTCTCTCTCTCTCTCTCTCTCTCTCTCTCTCGTCTTTCTCTCGTCTTTCTCTCGTGGGTCGCGCGGTAATTCAACACTGCGAGATTGGTGATTACAAACTGATGAGTGAGAAGGATCAGATTCACAAAAACCCAATTATTACAAATAATTCAAAGTATATCCACTGAAAAACGATAGGTCATTGATCAAATAATCATTGAACATGACCACATTCCTCTCCGTTTTCCACCGTACCATCCAGATCTAAATCCAATAGAACTTGTTTGGGGATTTATAAAAGGACGCGAGGCAGCAGAAACTATTGATGCATCCTTAAAAGAAAAGGAAATGTTTTGCAGAGGAGCGTTTGCACAATACGATGTATTCATTTCTTTGGACACTCCTGGGATTGCGAGTTCCTCTTTTGACGAAGAGGGTAGTGATGACGAGTGGCGGTCAGCGCGATCGCTGCGTCTCGCAGTCGCCTCTCCTTCTCGCCTACGCGCTTCCCTTATCGCCGAGAGGGGAAATCTCAGATGCCGCAGGGTGGGGGCAGCTTCCGAGACTTTAACAAAGGTACGTCCGCCATGATGGTTTTTTGCGAGCGGTTCAGCTATAGCTAGATAGCTAGGTCGAATTCAGACGAAGGAGAATTTTAGGGACAGGCCACCCTGATCGGTAGTTTTCCGTGGTTTCTCCGATCAATACCAGGCGAATGCCGGAGCAGTACCTTAACAAGCAGGTCGCGAACCGCGCGCGATTATTCCTTCCTTATACTATCCTCACCTGTTATGTGCACACAGTTACATGCACTTCACCAGCATTCATGCTTAAAGGTTGCCCCGCCAGTGGGAGATACCTGATTAATACGGAACGGACTTTATTGTAATAAAAAAAGCAAAATATGTACATATATATGTACTTATTTTTTCAAAAATATGTAAGAAAAAATAGGAAATATGTGAAATAAATATTCGTTATAATGTTTACAATTCCATTCTTCAAGCGTTTTCCGAGCAGAGTACGTTGTCGATCAGAAATTTACATGGATTCAGAGAGGCTGAATGAAAGTTTTACATCTACAGAAGCAATTATTCGCTAGCAATTATTTTTCTTCCGAAACGTAATACTTTCGTATTATATACAATGTTGTTTACGAGGAGCCGGAGCTCATGTAAATAGTACCGTGTAGCATGAGATAGAAGGGGGGGGGGTGAAGGAAGCATACTCCCACCCCAACTCCAGAAAAGGGATAAGACAATGATCTGATTTTTTTATCGAGTTACGCATGGGGTCTATGAAAAACGAGTAAGCATGTGGTTGAAGTTCCTTCTGCTTCACATACTACATCCGCTCATCGTTGATCCCGACCACGCTGTTTCCAAGAAGCAGTGGGGCGGGGGGAGATAAGTTTGGCAATTAATAGCGATTGTCCAGCGTTAATACAAGCACTTTGCGTATTTTTTTTAAGTATTTCAGTAACTAAGTTAGTTTTCATGTAACATATTTCGAACATCACAAGTGAAATGTTCATTTTCGACCTATAAATATATTAAAATGTAACGAAATATGTAGCTATAGATTAATGACTTAAGCAGTTGACGCGCCTGGAATCACTAATTCATCAATCTGGCGCATATAGATCTCACGCCAGCGTGTTCTGCACAAGTACACCACATTGTTCTGCACAATATTATAATCTGTGTCATTTTGCTGAGAAGCGCTTCGTTTGCAAATGTTTTATTTTGAGCGGAAAAGTTTATTTCACGCTCAAGAACGATATTTAGTCGAAAAAAGTATTAGATATTTTGTGAACTATATTTTATGATTTTTCTTCTAAAATTAGACACTTTTGTTAACTGGTTTGTGACTTAACTAAAAAATATTAATTTTTGAGATGTCCCTCTTTTTGCGCACCGACGGTACGCAAAATACGGGTAACAAATGAAGGCTGCTGAAAATCATTTCTGAGGAATCCATTCTCCTCACTCCCCCGCCGTCCGTGCTCTCCTCTTTTGTACACACACTAGTAGCGGTCGTGCAAGTTGCTCGCCTGCAAATTGGCAAGAGGATTACGCAGCCGTGGCCACGAAATGTTCTGTAAAGAGGCAAACGAAAGCTGAACCGCTCGCAAAAAAACCATCATGGCGGACGTACCTGTGGTAAAATCTCGGAGGCTGCCCCCACCCTGTGGCATCTGAGATTTCCCCTCTCGGCGATAAGGAAGCGCGTAGGCGACAAGGAGAGGCGACTGCAAGATGCAGCGATCGCGCTGACCGCCACTCGTCATCACTGCCCTCTTCGTCAAAAGAGGAACTCGCACTCCCAGGAGTGTCCAAAGAAATTCATAGTTGTGTTGGTCCATCATATTATCTGAATTATTATGTCGCCTCTATTCCCTACACATGCTCACAGGATTTCATCCATTGTTCAGCACTGTATTGTGCAAACGCGTCTCTGCAAAACATTTCCTTTTCTTTCAAGGATGCACCAATAGTTTCTGCTGTCTTGCGCCCTTTTATAAATCACCAAACAACTTCTATTGGATTTAGATCTGGATGGTACGGTGGAAGACGGAGAGGAATATGGCCATGTTCAATGATTATTTGATCAACGACCTATCGTTTTTCAGTGGATATACTTTGAATTATTTGTAATAATTGGGTTTTTGTGAATAACAGCAGCTATTGTGTAAAGCACACTGTCACTGCTCAGTAGCCACGGTAAAACAGGGACTGGAGACCGAAACTCTCCAAGACACGGCTTATTTTCTGTTGATCGTTTGGACAACCCCTACTGTAGAAACACGAAAGCTGCCTTTCGTCTGATCCTCTCACTCATCAGTTTGTTATCACCAAACTCGCAGTGTTGAATTACCGCGTGACCCACGAGAGAAAGACAGAGAGAGAGAGAGAGAGAGAGAGAGAGAGAGAGAGAGAGCTATGTTGTGACAAAGAGCGCAGGCAGGCGGGGAAATATTACGAGATTTGGAGGGAGAGGCCACGTTCGGGCATGCGCAGTGGAAGATTTTTTTGAGAGTGGTAGAGCAATAAATGAATTACCTCCACTACGGGGTGCAATATTAAGTAAACGATCGGGGACTTCTCCCGGACTTTTTTTTCTCCTTTTCCTTTTCGCTGTATTCTCATCTGAGCTAATTGCTTTCTCTTTGAGCCGCGCCACTGAGGCGGAAGGGGCAAGCGCAAGGGCGAGTCGCAGGCGCAGCGAAGGGCGCCAGAGGTCGCGCGACCACTGCGCTGGGGGATTGAATATCACTCGCTGCGTTTTATATATCTCGCGTAGGTGGAACGAGCAAAGGAATAGCAGTGGAAGAATTAAACCGTCGCGTGGCTTCAAGGTTCCGATAAGTGTTATGATTGAGTAACATATACGAGGGCATGCATGTTTATTTTCCCGTGTTCGTAATATACGCAGTAGAGAGAGTCATGTAATGCTGGAGTGAAAAGTGCTCATTGTGCGACAGTACAACTCGTTTTGTAGCTCCTTGGTATCAAAAAAATATTTTTTTTCTCATATACGTTGTAAATTATTTTCTGAAATACATAGTGTAGTCAGAATCCACATTTTTTGGTACTTTAATACCGAAAAAGCCAAGTTTTTTAAATTTCAAAAGTCCGTCCCACCCCCGGTAAGTCGGTATATCTTTGAACAACACTAGTGCCTAAAATATTAGCAGTATTTTTGCTAAAATAATATTCCTCAATTGATCTGGCCCTATGTGAAGCCCTAAAATTTTGAAAAGAATTCTCTAAATTTTTGAGTTCTTTAAATGAAGTCCCTGGAACATTTTCAAAATTTTCCCAAGATTTTTCCAAATTCTTTCTTTAAATTTCTTGTGACGAAACTTAACTTAAACGGAAATTCACTGTTAAAGAAGGCAGAGGTCCGATTTTCAGTTATCATCCTTGATTTTTCGAAACATCCAAAAGTGCCATCAATGCTCTAAGATATCTCAAAAGCTTGATTTCAACCAAGATATTTTGGAATCTGAAAAGTCAAAAAAGTACTGAAATAGGTAGTGTTTTTTAATCCAACTATAAAAAATCTTCGATTTTATAAAAACGAGACGTAAACAATATCATTAATGAAAATGTTTTGTAAATATTGTATCTTACAACACATTGTCAAAATTGTGTTAATATTAAGGAAAATGTGATCTTTTGTGTCTCTGCGCGCTGTAAACTTGGCAGGTGATCTGCGAAGAAATTGCTTACCATGGCAAGAATGTTGGATAAACGGTAATTTTTCTTTGACGAGATCAAATCAATATATATGACGGAATCATTGAAAATGGATACAATATTATTTCTATTCAAACGTAAGATATTGATTACACTTTCATTAACACACATTAGTTTTAAAATTTATGGTAACCTTTATGTGCTTTTTTAATAAGCTACGTCCCCCTTTAGTAACTATTCCATGGATCTTTAAGTACCAGGGTAGTAGATATAAGAAATAGAACATTTGAAGAAAAGGTGGACAATTTGATTGTTTTCTTATTGTAATATTTTATAAAAAACAATGTTTCTTCAAATATAGTTATGTACAAAATTTTGAAAACACAGTAAAAATATTTACTTAGCGCAAAGGCAAATTTTTCTTAAAAACAATTTTCTTAAATACAGCTCCAAATTTTTCCTCAGAAAGAGTAAAAACACATTCAAAAAATGACACAGGTCTCATTTTTGTTGAATTTACTGAATTTCAGGACATTGCAAAAGTTAGAAATAATGCGCGAAGGTATGTACTGAGCACCACAAGTTCTATTGTCCTATTGGAGGCCAAAAAATTGAGAAAATGTGATAATATTTACTTTAGACGCCGATAGGTAACCGCTGGGAGATTAACAAGTTTCAGCTTAGTTTTCTGATACGTTTTGAAAATCCTTTTTCCGTTTGTGCATTGTAAACGTAAAAGTGAAAGAGTATTGGTGAGTAATTTTCTCTCTTGTCTTTCACTGTACAAGTAATTCATTCCAAATGAAAGGAGAAAATCCACCCTTGCAAAAAATAATCCTGACCGCAATGCCGAAAATTTGACGCTGAACTTGTGTGTCGTCTGATGTTTCGAGGTTTGTGTATGTCATGTGAATTGTCATGTGTATGTCATGTGACGATCCCTATCAATGGAGGGCTTTTTTATACACGTCCATCGCGATTTGCTTACAAGCACATTTCCACTCAACTTTCTAAAGTTGAACATAATTTATTAACATGCGATCAAAGTCGTTCTTCGATTTCCTTGCATTATTACAAGGCGATGTCGATCCAGATGGAATTAACGACTTTCTATATTAATAATAAAACCAGGAGTATTTTTATCCAACGGAAACTCTCAGCTAGTAGTGTCTCCGGTTATAAGTTTAAATGTAGAACTTGTTTGCTTTTCTCTACAAATTGGCTTCGATATAAAAGTAGGGCAGAACAGAAAACTGACGCTATCAGCAGAGAACCCGGATATAAAAGACTGACCCAGAGATTCCAGCTGTGCTGTGAGCGGGTGCTATCAGCTGGAAAAGCATCGGGCGTATTTTCGTCTTGAGCTCATCGAGGAGGCCATGACGCAGACGCCGCGGCGCACGCCACCCTGGACGCCAGCGCCCCCTTGATCGCTGGCCCGCACAGCCCTCTCAATTGGGCGAAACAATTTCTCGCGGCCGCATACGGTGGCAGCCACAAAAACCTTAAGATATTATTAACCGGTAGCTGTAGCTCAGTGCATCAACTGATGTCACTGCAGCCGTACTGTGCCTAACCGGAAGGTCATAGATTCGAGTTCTGACGGCGGCAGGATTTTCGACACTAGCTTTCCCGCTAGGTCGAATTCAGCTGCTGTTTGGAGGAAAATTCTAGCGGCCGGCTGGTCTGATCGGTAGTTTTCCGTGGTTTCTCCGATCAACACCAGGTGAATGCCGGAGCAGTACCCTACCAAACGGGCCACGGACCGCGCGTGATCTGTCCTTCCTCTTCCTTGCCCTATCCTCTCCCCTTACACACGCACTTACACTAACATGCACTACACTACTACATATTCCGGGAGACCGGTCGGTAGCGTAGAGCTTGTCCCGGCTGGGGCGGTGCCCCATTGGTGGGAGAGTCCTGGTTAGGGGGAAACCCCACTAGCCGACGGTAGGTCGGCGCCGGATCTAGTCATCCAGCGGGGGAAGATCACCGCCATCTCCCGAGAAAAAAAATGCACTACACTAACGGGACTAATGACCGAAGCAGTTGACGCGCCCGGAAACACGAAAAAATCAATCAATTACTCATCCCACAGGACCAAACATCACATCTTTAGCTCGGGTTGACACAAAATGGTGACAATTACATGGGAACATTTCTCGCTCGCATATTCAGTTCGAGTCCTTTGCGTTACGGGTTTACTGCGCCTATTCTGCATCCCGCTGGCAAAGAAAATTATCTCCAAGCGTCATATAATTAGTGAGTCAGTGAGTGAGTATTTCATGTCTCTGGTCGCATCAACTTCTTTCGTCCTATGAGTTATTCCAGTCAGGAGGTGGCGGTTCCCTTTCGGCTGAAACGTGAGATGCTGCGACGACGTAAATATCGACTTGCAAGGCTTTCCCTCAAGATGTCTCCCCAGCAGGGAAACGTCCCTGGCAAGCCCTATGCCCCGGACATGTATGGGAGTGTAGTGTGGGTGAGGTTATAGCCGGGGTCGAGGATGAAAAAGGGAACAACCCGCGCAGTCTGTGGCCTGTTTGTTTCGGTACAGCTCCGGTATTCATCTCGTATTGATAGGAGAAACGTCGGAAAACTAGTCAGAAATATCATTAAATTTAATGTACATTAATGTATTGTACATTAAACATAATGTAATATTGTACATTAAAAATAGCTTAATATAATTGTACATTAAATCTATACTTATTTTAACTTATGCCTTAAATTTAATGTAGAGGTTCTCCCGTTTCGCCGACCTCCCATCTTTCGTATCGTATATTCATAATCACCAGTCCATTAAAATCATTCATTCATTCGCTTCAGATACGACCATAAAACTGAGACTCTTGCATCCCAATGTACATGAGTACTTTAAGTTTAATATACGTTCATGATAATTACTTTAATGTACATTCATTTAAGTAAAGCGAAAATTTCTGAGTGATCAGAGCAATCGATCGAATTTCACTCCATAAACTGGCTGAAGCTAGTTTCGAAAATCCGCTACCGTCGGGATCGAATAACAACAGGAATTGCCGACCACATACTCTCGGGTGAAAATCACCGCCAGACCCAACACGCTCTCAACTCGAAAGCGTGTGTACGCCCACGCCCACATGCGAGGACAAATGCCCGCGCGCAGAGGCACATGGCCCCGCGCCGTGCTCCGCCGTGCAGCGCCGTGCTTCCGTGGCAGCGTGGGCTCGCGGTGGCGGCGGGTCGAAGCGCCGGGCGGGCGGGCGGGCGCGTGCTGACCTCGGCGCTCGCCTTGACCGCCGCGCCCCGCTTATCGCCGTGCCAGTCAGCGCCGCCGCCCGGGTCGAAAGGGCGAAGGTCGCGCAGGCGAAGCGGGGCGGGGCGGAGCGGGGCGGGACAGGGTGTGACGGGATGGGGCGGGGCGGGGATGGACGGGGATGGGCGGGACGGGGCGGGGCGGGGATGGACGGGGATGGGCGGGACGGGGCGGGGCGGGGCGGGGGGTGGAAGTGTGGAGGTTGGGAGCGCGGAGTATCTCGAGGCCAAAGCCACCGATGACGCCGCCCTTGCTACCGTACGTACAGGCAACCTGGAGAAAAGTGGTGGCGGCGCAAGTGTCAGGTTTCGGGGTGATGTCAATGCGAGAGTTGAATATTCATCTACTATTCTTATCGTAATGAGAAGTGTTTAGTTAGTTGGAAAAGTGGAAACCCATTGTTTGCATTTATTGCTATAGTGTGCTCCAGAATGTGAAATTGGAGGATAATGAACTATTTGAAGAAAAGAAGAAAAAAAAAGTCTCATTTCCCGAACGGAGCGTAAATATCATCCCGAACTACCTCGAACCACATGTAATGATTTATTTCATTATTATATTGGGCTACTAAAACCATCCTAGCGCTTTCTTCTACCATTACTCAAGTGGTATTACGGAAAAAATAAAAATATGTTAATTAGTGCCTTATCAATAGAGACCAGAAAAATATGTAGTGTAAAACGTCAAAATATGCCCATAAATATGTAATGAAAACAGTAAGAATATGTAATAAATATGTCAAATCGGATATAATATGTAATAATACAAATTACAACCAAAAAATTTTAAAAATAATACAAATTTCAAAAATCATTTGGAGAGTACAAATTGATGCACTTTTTGCACTTTACAACTTTACCGTCAGTAATATCAGCTTCATGTATTGCTATGCAGGACCATAGTTAAGTAACGAAACTAGATGCAATAGAAGACCTCGTAAAAACTGTCGATATCTACAATAAGCAAACAATTAGCGAAGCGTGCAGCATTCTCTTCAAATCATTACACTTGGCGAACGCCAAAATTTCTCGGAAAGTAAGGTTAAAGGTCAAGAAACGCGACATAAGTAATACTTTTCACATCCAAAGGAGAAAATGGTCTCAGCCGCGTCACTGAGATAGCTGAAGCAGGCGCAGCGGACTGTAAATACATCCGACCGCATTCACAGCATGTAGCGCACCTCGTCCACAGCACTCAGTAATTACGTGGGGGGAAATTCAATTTTTTTAATAATATTTCTTTTCATAAAAACTATGTAATAAAATTGAGGAAAATTGATAAATTAAAAATAGTTTGTCAAAATAACAAAATATGTAAAATATGTAATGTAGTACTAAATATGTAAAAATATGTAACGAAAAAAGTTGATATTGTGTTAGGATGGTGATGATTCACCAAGATTTCAGTTTTGAGAACGGAAAGTTGAAAGACACAAAATATGTAATTACATAAAAATCCGGTCTCTACTTATCAACAATCGACAAACAAAAGTAAATCACGAAAAATGGAAAAAATAAAAGAATACTGATGGAAATAATCTAACACTAACAAATTTAATAATGGTGGTTAGTCTGGTGGTTCTTACCTTCCAGTCGATACGCATGGTTTGGGAACTGAGTATCGACTAAGGGAAATGATTTTAGTTCTTACGAATTAAGTCAACCCTGATTTCACATTAACTAAAATGGGTACACACTTATAATAGTAAAAACCGTCTCTATCTAAACGTTCACAAAATCGGGAAATTTACATTTTGAAATTGTCGAAAAGTGTATCTTGTTGCCCGATTCTCTAAAATGTCCGCAGAACATCTTTAAGAAGTGTGACCTAGCCGTATAGTATATTGCGAAACTCAAAGCATCCGAAGAAAAACAAATGAACTCCGCATCCGACGACTTATGACAGATGATTCACACACTTGAAGCGCTGATCGCACGTGATATTACTCATCTACGCCACCTGCATCTCAAGAGGAAAAAAAAAAAAAAAGTTGCGAGAAAAAAAAACACGAGCGTGTGAGAGTGGCGCGGGGAGATGCAGCCGCAGGCGCTGGCGGGGGCGGGGGCGGGGGCGCGGCCGGGGCAGAGGAGGGGAGGCCGGCGCGGCGCCGCCCACGTGGCGGGGATGACGTCACGGCCCTTGCCTCCCCGCCGCACCCAATCCGCGGCCCGCATCGACCGAAGCCGCCGCCGCCGCCTGCGCCGCGCGGAGGCCTGGCCGTGACCCTGGAGCTATTTCCGCAGCGCTTGCCCTAGAACTTTTGTTCGGGGGCGGTTGAAATAATGCTGGGGTAGGAAATGGAAGTTTTAAAAAAAATTTTTTTTTTTTGCTGTAAATGTTAGGACCTTGTTAAGCGTTGTATATATATGGACACGTGCAATCATTGCGATATCATACTTGTGAAAGAAATGAGTAGGTATAGGCATTTATATATCTTTCTTTTCTCTCTCTCTCTCCCTCTCTTCTTTGCTTTCCTTCTTTCTCCTTCACCCCTCCCTCTCCCAACCTCTCACTTCCAACCCCTCTCTCCACCCACTATCTCCCTCCCTCCTGCCCTCTCTCCTATTTCCCTCTCTATTGCCTTCTCTCTCCTTCCTTCTCTCTCTCCCTCTCTCGCTTTACTCTCCCTCCCTCCCTTTCTCTATTTCCAATGCTGCAAAAACCTACAGTATCTCCACGAACTCGCAGTACCTCCAGGATCTGTAGAGATCATGGGGTCATAGGGGAATAGCGAGATCTATTGCATTGCAATCCAAATTTAAGAAATAATATTGATGCAATGAACAAAAGCATATGTCAGAGGTAGAAGACGCAGGACCCATTGCTGAGAAAAGATTGAATTTGGTGAATGTTTGAGACAATGCGAAACAAACCGAAGCGTAATATTTACCACAACAAAACAAATAAACAAAATATTCATTACTAATGTCCATATTAAATTATGATTATATCAATTACGATAATATTATATGAATTACGGCAACATTAGAACAAATATCTTTGAAAAAAATATCTCCAATGGTGATTTTTCTCACGCGTGATCATTCAATGCACGAATATACTCAAATAAGCCAAATTTAGTCATGGAATTGCCAGTGCAGGCTCGGGGGTAAAAATAGACATTTCACTTGAAGCGCAGGTGGCAGGCTCGCTACTGCGCATTCCCCGAAGCAGTGTTTTTCCGCTGCACCGGAAAGGATGCGCAGTCTCCCCGGGGAGTGAGGTGAACTTTTCGCTGGGGCTGTGGAGGGGTGGGGGGGGGGAAAACCGGGGGGTAGTGGGCTGGGGGGGGAAATTGGGAGTTGGAGCAGTGAGAGTGCGCACATGCCAGGAATTACGAGCGAATGAGAGAAAAAGTCTCGGTGAATGGAAGAACGAATAATACATGGATGTTCACAAATTTCGTTTCCATTCGTCATACGAAATCGCATACTACTGTTCATTCTGATATACATTTGCGTTCTCTTCGTCCTCCTGATATTCAATGGCTTGTCATAAATAGTACACGACAACCAATGTCGTAGCCAAGACCTACGAATTAAAAATATATTTATCAATGTGTACATTGTATAATCAAAACAATTCTGCAAAGTGGCTATGTACGCTGAATCAGAACATTATTAAATAAAAAAAATATAGGTGAGGGCTTAGGAAAAATATAATGGTCGTCTAATGAAACTTTGTACCTGAAACATGTGGAAGCCTGCAGAAGTATTATTGCTTACAAATATCAATTGATCATCACTCGTTCGTACTAATGGATATTTCATTTGATTCTATTTTGCAAGATTGGCGTGTCTTTATTTGACTGGATGTCCACATTCAATGTCGGGGTAATGAACCCTGTGTTTATTTCTTTAGATAAAAAATCCCATTTTGAGTGAAAGTAAAAAAAAAAAAAAGCTTGGTAAACATCTTGGCACTATTTTTCCATTAACACCTTTTGACATAACGTTTTATTTCGTACATAATATTGAGTGTTTTACCAATGAAAATGGCTCAGGATTGGCGCACTGACTTCTCTTTCGGGAGGCCCGGGTTCAATACCCGTGCTGGCCATCCTGACCGGAGTTTTCTTGGTTTCCCTTGGTCATCCAGGAGAATGCTGGGACGGTTCTGCTAAAAGGCCACTACCGCAAAGGTCAAGTCGATGGCGAATTCATCAACTACGTGAAGTCATGAAGGTTAAGCGAATTCGAGACATCCCGAGTTCCTGGTTGGGTGACCGACTACGAACCGCGGGGTCTAACGGAGCCGAGGCCAAAGGCCCTTTAAGGGACATAATATAACAGCCAATTATATTATAATGGCTAAATACAAATAGAAATCGAGTGTTTTATTTAAGTTCTGCCTCCAATTCGCGGGTTCGCAACCCACTCGTCGCACGGCGCGGCCGCGTGCAACGCTGGACGCGCCTCTCCCCTCGCACTGCGCCCTATCGATTGAGGAACCTGCGAGAGCCGGTTCCTTGAACGCAGAGAGCCGGAGCGCAGGGGAGGCGTGGGTGTAGGGGTCATGGGCGCTGCGGGGGCGGCGGCCGAGCCTCTGAGAAGGGGTGTGGCGCGGAACGATGAAGGGCCGGGACGGGTTTGGGGAAGGAAAGGGGGAAGTGATGGGAGAGGCGAAGAGGAGGGGAAGAGGAGAATGGAGAGGAGGGAGAGAAGAGGAGAATGGAGAGGAGGGAAAGAAGAGGAGAATGGAGAGGAGGGAGAGAAGAGGAGAATGGAGAGGAGGGAGAGAAGAGGAGAATGGAGAGGAGAGAGAGAAGAGGAGGGAAGAGGTAAATGAGAGGACAGGGAAGGGAGAGGAGAGGAGAAAAAGAAGAGGAAGGGAGAGGAGATAGTGAATGGAGAGAAGAGGAGGAGTGGGGGAGAGGAGAGAAATTAAGAGGAGAAACAGGTGAGGAAGAAAGGCGAGAGGGAGAGAGAGGTTGTGTGCCCAAGGGGGCGGGGCCCCGCCCCCGCCGCCTCGTGCGTCAGTGGCCGCGGGCGGAGTGCGCAGCGGCACCGCTACTGCGCCGTGGGCTTCGAGGCCAAGGCCGCGCCGCCGCCGCGAGGGCTCGCCAGGGGACGCAGATTCTCCTCTCACGTGCGAAAGCCACCCGATCCACGCTCATAGCAACTCCCCATATCAAAACTACACCCATTCATTAACTTCCGCTCAGCCTTACATTTGGAATGTGCTATCTTAATATTTAAATCTATTATTAGACCATCACTCACATAGGCCTGTCCGGTCTGGAATAGCACAACTAAAACCAACATTGAAAAACTCCAAATAGTACAGAACAAATTTTTACGAAAATGTGCAAAGGCCCCTTGGTTCATATCAAATACACATATTCAAAGGGAACTTCAAATAGAACCCCTAATTGAACATATAAGAAAAAACCGTAACATTTTTTTTACTCTTCTTTCATCCTCTCCTTGCAGTACAAAATTCACAATGGGAAAAACTTTAAACAATCCCAAAGGAATTCGTTTTCGATATCCTAAAGACATGTTTAAACCCCCATAAAAAACAGTATATTAATATGTATTAAATATGTAAATCTTCATCCCAATGTATGTATAGAGTGTATCGAGATTTAAGAATGTATAATGTAAGTAAAATTTCTGTATTGTATGTCAAATTGTTTAGTTGTAAGTATTAGAAATATAAGTATTAAATCCGTAAATTAGCTAGTAGTAAGATACAAGAGTGAGAGGTTGTATGCTCAAACGTGAATGCCCAAACGTTATGTATTACAAATAAAAATGTACAAATCCCTGAAAGGCAAAACTGCCGAACAGGAAGAAAATAAATTAAAAAGGAACTTCCATGGAACATGCTTTTGTTCATATGGTTGTTTCTGAGAGCCAGCCCCCCCCCTTAAGGCGTTTTTTCTGCCTGATTTAGTAAAGTTACTTCACCACGTTACTACAGAATAAATCCCGAAAAGTACGGTTGCTCGCTTATCTTCGCTCACGACTGTCAACACACACAGCATATTTTTCAGTGAAAGGTTGCAGTTAGGGGACCATGACCTTTCTTGATAGGGAATCGATGACTTGCTCTCGAAACTTTTCCTTGCTTAGTTAATCTTTGATAGCCCTGATTAATTTTTAAATAACATTTGAACTTGATCGTAATTCTGAAGAAGTGTATAGTGCACTAAACTTTTTTCCGAGGGGGTGAACTTAATATATTGTCGAGAGTGACTTAAACGTTGGTTAATATATTTATTAATACAAAGAAATGTTGGCTCTCTGTATCAATGAAAAGAAATCATGGCTCTTATTTACATGTTATTTCTCTATTTGCAAAAGTACAACAACAAAAAACAAAACAAAAAAAAACTGCATATCGTTCCTTCCCTAAACTTCTTTTTTTTTCAAGGGCTTTTATCCAGCCGACAGCCGGTTACCCTTTACGTCCCGATGGGACGCATATTGACCATACACTTGACCAACACACTTGGGGGCTCCTCTGATTTGGGGTCAGCAGAACGCGAGGCGGTCCGCGACAACACATACAAAGTCAAGGGACAAACAACCATGCCCAAGGCGGGACTCGAACCCGCGACCCTTCGAACCGAAGCGCTGAGTCGGTACTCGCCCATAGCCACCTCGGCCATCCAGGTCGACCCTAAACTTCTTCCTAAGCGAAATAATAACCCTCAAGGCTGTGAGTTACATTTCTTAACCAGTAATAAGTCATCAGGATAGGGGGGGGCGAGAGAACTGAAGTCCGTGCGAATGTTAAGAATCAGGATAGCACACTCGCTCCGGCGCTCCGCGATTCCATTCAGTCTCTCTGAAGCTCTGTGATTGGCTGAGGTCGCGCATGCGCCCTGGATCCTTTGGCCGCAGCTCGTCACCCTCTATCCGCTTGCGCAGAGCAGCCGCTGGACACCATTCCTTTACGACAAATGAATCATTTATTGCTTACTTCTTAAATATAGCGGAACCTTTAAAATAAGGGAAAAAACAAACGAAAGCAAACTGAATCTTTGAAGCTCGAGTGGGGAATACAGAAATGTCAATTACATTGGGAAGGGGAATAAAAATAAATACTTAAATTAAACAACTGAACAACAAGGTCGTACAGAGTGTTTTAATTTAACAATGGATACCATTTGTGCTGCTTGACTACTATTTAACAGAGGCATAAGACGAACTCATAGATTCCACCACACTTTCCAATTTTTTTTTCACTTTGTAAGGTACGGATATTTGTGCCTGTTTTTATTTATTTATTTAGTCAAAAAATGTATGTGACGTATGGGGGAGAAAATGAAATAAAATATAAAATGTATTTTCGTAAAGATATTAGAGCGGTCCTTTATTTCATTGTTGGAATTTGGATCAACAGTAATTTCATCTGATGGAATGGTGTGCCTGAGTCGGTAGAAATTATCCTTCTAAATAAAAAAAAAAAAACAGAGATTATAAAAATGCTTAAATATTTTGAAATTTTCGTAACGGTTTATGAGAAGTCGTAAAGCTAAAGTTCGTTATTTAACGCTCTATGCACAAATGAAATGACTTCACTTTCTAGATAATTACCAAGATTCGATAAATTTACCCGCTTAAAAAATGAATAGTTTAATTTTGGGACCTCCCTTTTACATCTGTTCTCGACTGCACGGATGCAGGGAGTACGGAATTGCAAAGTGCGCATTCTGCGGAATTCCTGTCAAGTGGGCAAGCGAGTAACAAAGCCACTGAGCCCAGCTTGAGCCTCTGATTACGAAATCCTGCAGGAGCAGCCACGGAGCGCGGGATGCGCGGCTGCGGCGGAGAAGAAAGAGGAGGGGGGGAATAGAAGAGGAGGTGAAGGAGGAGCAGCAGGAGGAGGAGACGGTAGTGGTGGTATGGCTGTGGCAGCGGCGAGGCGATGGAGGTGGCGAGGAGGAAGACGAGGCGGAAAAGAAAGAGGAGGCTGTGGTGGTGGTGGAGATGGAAATAGCAGCTGTGCGGCGGCGGCGGCAGTTGCGGTGGCGGCGGCGGGGGAAGGGGCGGGGGGGGGGGGGGGGGGGTGGCGGGCGGCGCCGAGGCAGGCAGGGCTGGGCGGGGCCGGCGGCGTCAGAGAACGAAGCGTCGGCGGTGGGGTCTGGTGCGGCGGAGCGGGGCGGCGGGGAAGGCAACGCTGCGCCGTGCTCTTGGCAGGGCGAGTTGCGGACGGCAAGTGCGCAGCAGGGGCGTCGTGGGTGAGGCGGTGGCGGTCGCGGTCGCGTCTTTACGGCCGGACGGCGGAAACTGGCTTGCATTCGCCCGAACGTCGCGCGGCCAACGAGTCTCTTTGGGTGTCGTAAAAACGGCAACGGCTTCGCGACGCGAAAAGGCGTAAAACGCCTCGGGGCGTGGGATGGCAACGCGTTTACGTCCGGAATAAAATGTCCCGATTTTTCAATAACCCTTTGAACTAGAATGTTATTTTGCTTTTAACGTATTTATAACGTCTTTCGCAATAATGTTAATACTGCAATAATTTTTACAGTACTGACTACAATAGAGAATGTCCAACGACGAAACTTATTAGTTCGTCTTTAATCTATATATTTGCTCTAGATTTTGGGTCTTGTTAAAAACATTCAGCATATCTTGACACAAATTCAGCGATGTATTCAAATCACCGTGTGACAGATAGGTAGCACACGGCCGTTCTCAAGGGAATTTTCCGAGGCAAGGGAATTTTGCATATTTTAAAATTTACTTTGAGTTATTTGTGAAATCTTTGGCGATTAGTACTTCGATATACTTTGTGATGCCCCAGTAGTTGCCTCAATTTAATTGATTTCAGTTACACACATTCTCTTTCTCTGAAGCTCAGACAGACAATGACGAGCTACAGGTGCGCTCAGAATAAACCTGGGTCAGTTGATCCACGGTGGCCCCATCTTTCAAACTTTGCCTTCTCCTTCAATTCATAAACAGAATTCATTTTTACATGCTTCAGAAATACCAAATAACGTTATATTTGGATTAAATATGGATATATTTTTCTGGTATACATACATCTATACAGAGTAATATACGTAGTATACAGAAATTTATGTAATGCTACGGAAAATCTATTTCGTGATTTCAACGGAAATACAGGTTTTGGGGTCCCACCATACCGAAAAACTGTTTTTGTCAAAACGTCCTTCCGTCCGTCCGTCCGTCCGTCCGTCCGTCTTCCTACAACTACAAAATTGAAGATTTTTCCTTCAAATAAAATTTGTTGTTCATAATCAGTTCTTTCAATTACCTCATTTACATTTTTTTGAAACTTTTAGTAGTTATCGAGCAATATTGTGTGCAATATTTGCAATTAAAAAATAAACTAAAACAGGATTTTATCAAAACGACTCTAAATTTTTTCTTTAAATTTTTGGTAGGGGTAGTGCCAAATGTATCTTTTACGATGACATAAACGCCATTTTGTTTTCTTCTTTGTTTTTTCAAAAATTACAAAAATTTAATTTTTTGACTTGTGTCTCACATCGACATTATTTACATTAGAGGCGATTTCTTTCCATTATTATATTTATGAGTACACGTGCTTTAAATAATTTAAAATTAAGTTTGTCGAAAACAACATTTTTCAGTGAAAAAGCTCTAAATTCCGCATTTTCAGAAACGCTCAAACGCCTGAAAAATGGCTCAAATTTGTTTATTCAAACTTTACCAATGGAGTGCTAATTGCACTGTTTAATATGCCGTAAAGTTTATTTTTGTGTATACTTTTTCTTCAAAAATTATGCAAATGTAATTTCTATTAAATATCTCTCACGTCGTTAATATGCACATTTTCACCAATTTGTTAGCGTTATTAAATTTGTAAGTGGAAGTTCTTCAAATTACTTCAAATAAAATTTTTCGAAAACTCATTAGATTCCTGTGGAAAGGGGCTTTAAATTTCACATTTACTGTAAAACTTAAACGACATTTTCTTGAATAAGGCTTCAAATTTTTCAATGAAAATTGCTTTTTAGGACGATTTTTTTTTTTAATTTTTTGGGGCCCAAAAGCAATAAAAAATAAAGATCTTTTGTCCAATAAAGGTTGCGGGCGACCTATGGAGGATAAGGTATAATCATGAAATTGAAGCCGTCATAATATCTAAAAAGACTGTAAATCACATTATCTCACTTCGGCTTGGCTGGTTTGGACATCTATGACGAATGCAAGAAGAAAGAATGGTCATGAAGATTTATAATTGGTACCCGTCTGCAGCAAGAAAGAAGGGGAGATCGAAAATCAAATGGAAAGATGACGTTATGGACATTAACAGACGAGGGATTAGGAATTCGTATGAGGTGGTTCAAGACAGAAGAAAATGAAGGCAATTTTGGAGCAGGTTAAAACATGCAAGAGGGTGTTGTAGCGCGTTAGAAGAAGAAGAATATTTCGGTTCTACTATCAGGAAACCGAAAAGTTGAGAAATTGTCAAAAAAATGTATTTTGGGTGACGGTGCATGGCAGGTGGGCAGAGAATGGAGCAAGACCTTAAAGCCAGTCCACACCAAGGAAATTAGAAATATTTGCTACGAGAAATGATGTGCCATTCTGTAGCCCCCTCTAGTTTATTTGTTTTGAATGAAAAAATTGGGAATCCAATTATGTTGGGGCCTATGGCAAGTTGCTCCAGCTCCCTCCTCCTTCTGGTTGCTCTTGACGAGCTAGTAGTGCATTTTTTTTATGAAACCACTTTGTGGACAAAGTTCTTGAAAAGTAAATTCTTAGGTTGAGCAATTACATCAGTAATAGCTGAACTCTAGGGAATTTTCTGTCAAGCCGTCAATTAAGATAAGAAGGGAGATAGAAATACCAGTCATTGTTTAAAAAAACACGATTGCATCAAGGATACTTTTTATTAAGTATAAGAAAATAAGGAAATAGTACAATTCACTTCAATTTATAGAAATAGTAAACGTAAAGATACACCATACGTACTCGTGTATTGGTTGATATTGTTTGTCAAGTCCAGGCGACGTGGTTTGTTGCGGTTATGGATAACCAATGGCCTGAAATAGTCCTATATTTGCGAACAGCGTTAAGATCGGTTACTCATCTCATCCACTCTTCCGCGTCAATTACAAACGCACGCAGCGGTCTCATAAAACATAAATGGTGTGGGTTTGCGCACTGAACAGTGTTCAAACGTTGTGCATAAATAATCAACGTCAAAAAATATTCTCAGAACAAACTCGTCGAAAATTTGCCAGTAAAGTGAGGATTATTCTAAATTGCGACGCTATAAAACTGTAATTGTACTGTTCTGAAAATCAAGTAGCTGAACAGAATGTAATTTATTTAAAAATCGTAGGTAAATATCAAACTGTCAAATACATGCTAAAATATTAACCATTATTCATTATTTTCTCACTTCGGCTTGGCTCGGCTCGGCTTTAATAGATAAAAATCGGTTTTTGTATTCCAGTAACTTATTCAAGAATTAAAAATTACTGAATTCGGTATGTCTACAAACAATGTGAAAAGATAATGTAATTAACCAAAATAAATTTGTGGAATATCATTTCTTCTATTTCGGTTAATTAATTTATTATTCACCCACCACTGAAAAGAAGAATATGAAAATGTTTTCAAACGTGATACGCTAAAGAGGAAGACGAAGAAGATGATAAATCAGAAGAAAAAGAAGAGGGGAGGAAGAATACGGCGAAGAAGAAAACAAGAAGAAGAATTAATGACGGTAAAGAGAAAAATACCAAGCAAGAAACGACGGAGGATCACGAAAGCATATACGTCCATACTGCGGTTTTTACATTGCTGCCTGTGAAGGAAATCAGCCGCTACGGTGTCAGCCAATCGGAAGATTTAACACCACCAGTGACGTCACTGTTGTGACGTTAAGGTCCCAATTGGATGGCACCGAAACAGTTGATGAAATGTCCCAGGCAGCAATGTAAAAATCGCAGTGTAATATCCGAGTGTCGGAAGGGAGCCGGCCACAACCCAAGTGCTCGTCGGAAGGGGAGAGTGGCCTTTATCGTTTCGGAGAAGCCCCGCGCGCGGAGTGGGCGAGGACGCCCGCAACGATCGTTCCGGGAACTGCCTTTTCGCAGCGGTGGCGCGAGGCGGCGGCGCTGATTCGAAGCAGAGCGTGGGTGGGGCGGCGCTGAGTCACGCTGATAAGCCGCTCCTCTCTTCCTCTGCTTCAATCCCTCCTCTGTTTCTTTTCCTCCTTCCGCACTCTACTGCTTTCCTCTCGCCCGCACTTCACACACGCACTCTTCCTTTTCCCTCCTTTTTCTCCTTACGATTATCCCCGCATTTCTTTTTTGTTTTTATTTTCTTAAATTGAAGGTCGTATCAACATCTAGGATTAATTGATTGATTTTTTCGTGTTTCAGGGCGCGTCAACTGCTTCGGTCATTAGTCCCGTTAGTGTAGTGCATGCTTTTTCCTCGGGAGATGGTGGTGATCTTCCCCTGCTGGATGGCGAGATCCAGCACCGACCAACCGTCGGCTAGTGGGGTTTCCCCCTAACCAGGACTCTCCCACCAGCGGGGCACCGCCCCAGCCGGGACAAGCTGTAAGCTCCCGACCGGTATCCCGGAATATGTGGTAGTGTGGTGCATGTTAGTGTAAGTGTGTGCGTAAGAGGAGAGGTTAGGATAAGGAAGAGGAAGGACAGATCGCGCGCGGCCCGTGGCCCGTTTGGTAGGGTACTGCTCCGGCATTCACCTGGCGTTGATCGGACAAACCACGGAAAACTACCGATCAGAGCAGCCGCCCGCTAGAATTCTCCTCCAGACAGCAACTGAATTCGACCTAGCTGAAAAGCTAGTGTCGAAAATCCTGCCGCCATCACGACTCGAACTTAGGACCTCCCGGACAGAAGCGCTGCAGTGACATCAGTTGATGCACTGAGGTACCGCTACCGGTAACATCAAGGACATTAGCGACCACTATTGGAGTTAACGTAAGGGTAACTATCAAGATGAAATGAAGATGATGATAAGGAGTGAAAGGACGAACACAAATACAACAATGCCCGAGGCGCGACTCGAACCCTTCGGTCGCATTGTATTAAAACTGCATTTGTATGATGTTTCTCTCAAAACAAAACGTTTAAATGTAATTGTATATTAGGTATGGTCTTATTCAGAATATAAGTTATTATTCACAGGTGTGCAATGTTCCAAAAACAACTTCCTGTAAACACCAAAATCTCCTACAAACTACTTTATTTTAATTTTTTCCCTTCATATATTTTTTTTCCTCACTGCCCTCTTCCTTCAAACCTTTCGTAGTCACAATTTATGAAATTTATTTAACATGTTCAGGGCATTCTCTTGTCTTCTTACGTACGTGAACGTGAACATGAACATTTGAAACAATTCTAAAGTATTTTTCGGCTTGTTTTTTTACCAATTCCTTGCATATTTTTTCTAACCTAGATATTCTTGCTGCTCTAAGTAAAAATCAAGATTAAGGTTTTTGATTAAGATTAAGATTAATTAACATTAAGATTTTTTGTTTGCAAATGATCAAGTTTTGAAAGCACAAGATATGGAAGACATTGAATGTTTTTCGTAAATTTATAGAGAGTTATAACAAAGGGTTTTAAAAGTAAATATGTCTTAAGCATTTTATTTGAGAAGACGAGAAACAAAACAGTATGTGATTGCAAAGTTTGGAAAAGAAAAAATAAAGGATGGTTTTGAGTTTGCTTATTTGTGAGCCAAAATTCATAAAGTTGCGAGACAAGATAGAGATATTAGTCAAAGAATAAATTAAGCTAGAGCGGTTATTTTCATTCAAAACATAATAAACATAATGGAATAAGAACATTTTGCGAAAATAAAATTAAATATTTATAAATCAATAGTGAAAAGTATTGTGATGTATGGTGCAAGAAAATGTAAATAATCTTGAAATGTACATTTTAAACTTTTGGTTACTTGATTGAAAATTAAAGTTAGAAAAATTTGCGAATACTATACCTGAAAAAATTACTACTTTATGATACACTTTATGAAGATAATCTCCAGTGAGTCACAATATCATCCCTATTTACTCCCTTTCTACTTTCCAATTTCCTAAATTCAGTATTTCGGGAAAACATTACTTTTCAATATCGCCATAAGTACGTTCGATGACGGTTAGATTTTTGCAGTATTGATCATCTTTGCAACAGGGACAAAGAAATCTTTTATCTGAAAAATAATATTATTATGCGAAAATGTGTGTGATTCTCTCAATGAAATAAACATTTCATTGAAACCACGCACCTTTTTCTCACCTATGTAAACGCTTTTCATGAACGAAGAATATTTCAGAATTTATTCCGAACCGAAACATTTGGCAGATGAATAACCACGTGATTCTTTTGGAATTGCCGTTTCAATTTAACTCGACGCTTTTGCTTGACACCCCAGCGCCCCTGGCGGCGCCCACGTAACTCGGCGAGTCATCGGCGCAACGAGCGAGCCAGCGAACGGCCTCGAACCTCACTCCCGTCGATCAGGGCCGTCTGGAACGCACGTCACACAGTGGGCCCCGGCTGCACCAGCCGATTCGTTTATATAGAAATAAACATGGACGACCGGGAGCGGTAGCTCTGTGCATCAACTCATGTCACTGCAGCGCCTCTGACCGGGAGGTCCTAGGTTCCCACTCCCCACGGCGGCAGGATTTTCGACAATACCTTTTCAGCTAGGTCAAATTCAGTCGCTGTCTGGAGAAGAATTCTAGCGGCCGGCTGCTCTGATTGGTAGTTTTCCGTGGTTTCTCCGATCAACACCAGGCGAATGCCGGAACAGTACCCTACGAAACGGAGCGCGCGCGATCTGTCCTTCCTCTTCCTTGTCCTATCCTCTCCCCTTACACACACACTAACACTAACATGCACTACACTACCACATATTCCGGGAGATCGGTCGGGAGCTTAGAGCTTGTCCCGGCTGGGGTGGTGCCCTGCTGGTGGGAGAGTCCTGGTTAGGGGGTAACCCCACTAGCCGACGGTAGTTCGGTGCCGGATCTCGCCATCCAGTGGGGGAAGATCACCGCCATCTCCCGAGAAAAAAACATGCACTCCACTAATGGGACTAATGACCAAAGCAGTTGACACGCCCGGAAACACGAAAAAGTCAATCAACACGGACGAAATCCATGCGTTTCGTACCTTCATACGAATTCGTATTTATATTTTCTCGTAGACGATCGCAACCTAAAACTACAGTGGGTGGGGCAACTATCTTTTTGAGTCCCCTTATCCATTTAATTTTTGTTATTTGCATACATTTTATCTTGTAAAACAGTTTTTAGCCTGTTTTTGTAAGTACGTTTGGACGATTGAAGAAGGAAATAACTTCGATTTGGCCACATTACTTTGCGTGAATTTTTTAAAACATTTTCCGGCATTTTTCCTTATTTTCGGCCGAGTTTGGAATTTTCCGGCATACTTAAGGGTTAACACGCTTGGATTCAGTTCTTGTTGGCAATTTTCAGGGTAGATTTAATAGTGTTTTCACCCTTTTGGAATTTGTCCGTTGCGCTGTAGATACTGAAAACCTCTCCAATATTTTCGAAGTTTTTGAAAAATTTAAGAAATTTTCAGGTTGGATTTCATTTCACATCTTTTTATTTAATACATTTAATATGATATAAAAATGTTAAAAAAATTTAAAACCACATGAATAAATATAAATATTAATTTTAATTGTTGAAAAATAGCGGGTCAACGTCCACAATACCACACGCACACACTTTTTCAACCAAAAGTTCGAAAGTTTTTCTTTGCTATATCTTTAGACAATGAGAAAATAATATTGATTTATACAGGTACAATAACATTGCAGGGATAGACCAATAGGTCGATATATTTTCATAATTCCTGTAAAGTTCAAAATGTACGAAGGGATTCAATCCCTAAATTTCATTAGGGACTGAACATATTTACAGAAATAACATGTTTCGTAGGTAATGGATCCCTTTCAAATATTTAAGGGGAGCATGTCTGCCCGGTCCCCCTTTTCGCACGCATATGGCATTTCTCATTTAATTGCACCGATTTTCAGTCAATCATTTCACAGCATTAAGACACATTTTTAGGAGTTCATGTTCTTCTAGAACGTCTGTGCAATATTGCGGAATCATGATTGTCATGCGTGTGTAATATTGCTTGCCGCAGTTGAGGTAAACGTATAGCAAATCTACACGGGTACCGTAAGTGAGACCTTCATTCAATAAACAGTGAAAGGTAAGTAGTGTAGTTTTTATTCCTGAGAACGCTAATACGCATGATGAAAATATACGTTCTACTAGATGCCACTTTTCTAACTTAATTATGATCACTAAAGAGTTTTAGATATATGAAGAACTTTTTATATTTGTTTTATGAATTTATCATTATCGAGGAGGGTTTTATTCAGCCGAGTCTACTGTATCATCCACTTGCTAACATCTTTATTATTAATTTTATTATTACGACATGGAAAACAAACGGTCCCTACACAACACCTTCAACTTTTGGTGGAATTTTTGCGAGTGAAAGGACCGTTGCGCTTCGGCCCACTTGTGAGCTGCGCACGGGGGTCTGAAGAAGGTCGAAACATGCGCATAGGTACCAAATTTTATTTTTTGAAAAACGGTTATTTCTTGATAAATGTCAATTCTACATACTTCAAATGATTAGAAATCAGGAAAAATAATAATTTTTATCAATACTTACAGTCATACGACGCCCTCAAAGCCAAGCGTTTCAGCCGAAGAAAAATCCATCTACCCAAGCAGTGAAAATATTCTTATCTTTGATAAATAAATAAATAAATAAATAAATAAATAAATATGAATTATGCGGAATATTTGAATTTTACACTTAGAAAATATTTCAATAGATTTATAGTTAAAGAATTGTTTTCAATTCACTAAATAGGTAGTTATTTAAATTAACATCCTATGCGCGCGTTTCCGTCGATTGATTGATTGATTTTTTCGTGTTTCCGGGCGCGTCAACTGCTTCGGTCGTTAGTCCCGTTAGTGGAGTGCATGTTTTTCCTCGGGAGATGGCGGTGATCTTCCCCCGCTGGATGGCGAGATCCGGCGCCGACCTACCGTCGGCTGGTGGGGTTTCCCCCTAACCAGGATTCTCCCACCAGCAGGGCACCGCCCCAGCCGAGACAAGCTCTAAGCTCCCGACCGGTCTCCCGGAATAAGAGGTACTGTAGTGCATGTTAGTGTGAATATGTGTGTAAGGGGAGAGGATAGGACAAGGAAGAGGAAGGACAGATCGTGCGCGGTCCGTGGCCCGTTTGGTAGGGTACTGCTCCGGCATTCACCTGGTGTTGATCGGAGAAACCACGGAAAACTACGGATTAGAGCAGCCGGCCGCTAGAATCCTCCTCCAGACAGCGACTGAATTCGACCTAGCTGAAAAGCTAGTGTCGAAAATCCTGCCGCCGTGGGGAGTGGGAACCTAGGACCTCCCGGTCAGAGGCGCTGCAGTGACATGCGTTGATGCACTGAGCTACTGCTCCCGGTCCCAAGCAGTGAAAATATACTTATCTTTGATAAATAAATAAATAAATAAATAAATAGAGAAAGAAAGAAAGAAAGAAAGAAAGAAAGAAAGAAAGAAAGAAAGAAAGAAAGAAAGAAAGAAAGAAAGAAAGAAAGAAAGAAAGAAAGAAAGAAAGAAAGAAAGAAAGAAAGAAAGAAAGAAAGAAAGAAAGAAAGAAAGAAAGAAAGAAAGAAAGAAAGAAAGAAAGAAAGAAAGAAAGAAAGAAAGAAAGAAAGAAAGAAAGAAAGAAAGAAAGAAAGAAAGAAAGAAAGAAAGAAAGAAAGAAAGAAAGAAAGAAAGAAAGAAAGAAAGAAAGAAAGAAAGAAAGAAAGAAAGAAAGAAAGAAAGAAAGAAAGAAAGAAAGAAAGAAAGAAAGAAAGAAAGAAAGAAAGAAAGAAAGAAAGAAAGAAAGAAAGAAAGAAAGAAGAAAGAAAGAAAGAATATGAATTATGCGGAACATTTTAATTTTACACTTAGAACATGTTTGAATAGATTTATAGTTAAAGAACCGTTTCCAATCCACTAAATAAATAGTTATTTAACTTGCCATCCTATGCGCGCGTTTCGGCCCCGTTGTGACCACCGTGCGGGCTGAGTCTGCGAGGCAGGTAAAAAAGCGCTGAGCAATCCTCGCACCAAACAGCGGCGGGCGTGAATGGAGGCGGCGCGCGCATGCGCGTGGGCGGCGCGGGGCGGGCGCATGGGCGGCGCGTGGCGGGGCGCTGATAAGGGCCATTGGCCTTGGCCGCCCCCCTCCCCACACACATACACCGCCCTCCGTGGGAGACAGGCCGGTGACGAGTGCGCCGGCAGGACTTCACAGAACTGGACGATACTGGACGTAAGAGGCCATGTTGACCAGATGATCTGACAGTGGTTCTCGCGGCTGCTCTCCTGGGTCAAAATTCATGCCCATTACTTGCTTGCTCGATTTTAAGGGGCTCGACGTAAAAGGCCCTGTTGGCCAGGTGATCTGGTTAACCGACAATGGTTCTAGCGGCTGCTCTCCTGGGTCAAAATGCATGCCTATTGCTTGCTGGCTTGATTATTTTGTGATGAAGAGTGCGTCAACTGCCATGGTAATTAGTCCCGAAAGTGTAATAAATTATAGAGCCAGGTTAATCATAAACATTATGATCACATTATAAAGTTATTGCACCGACAGAATGTAAGAATCGGTGCCAACCTATACGTCGAATTGCATTTCCCCCTCCAAGTAACTCCCTCTGTCAGTAGGGCGCCGCCCCAGCCGGGAAAATCTCTGATGTGTAAGTTCCCGATTGGTCTCTCGACATATTATGTGGTAGAGTACTGAATGTAAGTGAGGATGCAGGAGCGGAGAGAAGGGTACAAGAACGTCGAAGTAAAGATAGGCGCACGGCCCTCGGTCCATTTGTTTAGGCGTTGCTCTGGCATTCTCCTGGTAATGATCGGGACCACAAAATCTAGCGATCAGAGCAGTTAGCGGCCGTAATTATCCTTCTGACAGAGGCTGAATTCGGTTTAGCTATAAGGATAGTATCGAAAATCCGCTACCTTCCAGACACGAACCTCAGAACATCCCGAGATGCAGTAGCAACAGGTTTTCCGCTGAGCAATCTCAACCGGACCTAGGACATAGGACCTCCCTCACCATTTTGTTTACATTTATGTTATTTAATTATTGTCATGAATTTATTGTAGATAAGTGAACTATTTATTTATTTTTAAAATTTTTTTTTTTTTTGTTTGGTCTATTAATTCATCATTAACGAGTATTTTTTCAGTCAACTTTAATAATTTTATTATTAGTTTTATTATCACGAGATGCAACCAAACGGTTTCTACAAAACATCTTTGAGTTTTGGTCGAATTCTTGTGAGTGAAATGATCCTTGTGTTTCCTGATCGTTTGTTACTGAACGCAGATTTCGCTTAATGCTCGTGTCACCCGATAAAGGGACACTGTCCAATTTTGTTCTGACGAATGCAATCATTCGATTCGTGAGATAAGCTTTAGTGCTCTTGAGTGCTATTTTAAGAAATCCTTGGAAATGTAAGAATATCATCATACCATGTGTTCATCCGCTCCCATTCAGCCAGTTGAACTTTAAAGCATGAATATTAGAGGAGAGTATACACATGCCATGGTTGTATCCGCTGCACGTACCAAGTTTATTGGAGGTTTGTTTTGATATAAATGAACCCTACAATATTTTTTGAAGGTAAATTTGAAGCGATGAAAAATATCTGCTGCAATCTGAATAAACACAATGCAAGATAATGTTTAAAATATTTTTTCCTTGTGCAACATGAGAACTAAACCATGTTCCTTTTTGCATACATTGTGAGAAGCATATCTAGGTATTTTGTAGTTCTAATGTTAAAAATAATGCAGCGTTCGTAAAAATCTCTCCAGTTCCTTATTATCTGACACATCTTGTAATATTTTATACACATTTCACAGGTGTGATCATGAAACTGGACTTTTATAAATTTACGAATTTCCTGTACAATGTAGTATTATTCAAATTCACGCAATTCTCGTAATTAACTATTGCTGACAGATTCATTTTTACTTTCTCTCCTTACTTCGTAAGAATAGGAAGAATTGTAATCGTGAATTGGAAATCGGCGATTTTTCAACAGAAAAATTCGTATTCCTGGCTATGGTAACGAAAAAATGGATAAATCTTGTTCCTAAATGTAGCTAATTACTTCCTCTAACACATTATATGGACATAATCCACGTTTTGGGGGTCTCTGAAATCGAAAAATCGATTGATCGCAATACGTCTGTCCGTCCGTCTGTTTGTGGTCGCTTAAACCGATCAGACGATTTTCTCCAAACTTGATATTCCCTGATCGATCTGAACTAACTCGATACCCTGCGAGTTTGAAGCGGATATTTTGATTCTTGGAGATATGAATTCAGCCATGAATTCAACATTTCAAAAATTTTCTCAAAAAAGGCTCCAAATCTTTTGAATAAACTTCGTCTTCGTATAGCATAAAACAACTTAAAAGAATGGCGCAGGTCTCACTTTCTGTAAAATCTTTGATTTTGAAAATTGCAAACGTTAATTTTTTTTCTTCTAGAGCTACATTATTGGCGATCAGTGTTTTTTTTTTCTAATGAAATCTTTTGCTCCAAGATTCAGATCTTCTTCTGTTTTTTTTTCTTTCTTCATTCACCCTCTTCCACTCTTAGCACACCGACCTCGACCACATTGTTCCTGACTAAGGATGGCAAAAACATTTAAGTTTGTAAACCATCGATATTTTCCACCAGAAACATCGATATATTAACATCGATAAGTTTGCTTTCGTTATTTTCTTTATATCGATATTTTATTGCAAAAACATCGATTTTTTTCATTTTTTTAAATGCTGAGGTTTAGGCACGTTGTAAGTAGCAGCCATTCACAGGAATATCGTTCACACTCTTTATCACGCTGCACATTTTGCCTTTGCAATCTGAGGGAATTTTAGGTGGTTTTACTTCCAAGGTGTGCGAATAGAAATGACATTCTTCATTGATAATTTTATTCTTTACATTCGATAATAATTTTTATTAACATACTACTAAAATGCTGGTAACCAAACCATAAAATATATCCATTTTAGTACTGTAATTAAAAAAGGATAGGAAAATAGCATGTTGATTAGCCTATAATTAAAACATCGATATTTTAAATATCGATTTTTAAACATAGATGTTTTTGTCATGTTTTCATCAACATTGAATACCCTTTAGCGATGTATTGAAACTGTATTATAGCTCAAAACTTTTACCAAAACCTCCACACTTCCCTATGCTCCTTAATCTTCAGCCTAGGTCGCAATGCTGCTGCATACTCACGTATTAAATCCAGGTATCCCAAAGACCGATTCAAACAACCGTAATCCCCCATAACTGCCAATAGATCAAACTGAAACAGTCTTCAACCTCGCTTCATTTACTTTAGCCCAATATTTATTTTATTTCGAGTAATATAAACCACTGCTTATGGATGGCCATTCCCAAAAAGTAACAAACCGTGTATTTCATAATTTAACCTCCTCGAAAGACAAGTATCTCGAACGAGAAGAAATAAATTTAAAAAAAATTGTATGGATGTTTTGGTAAAATTTGCCCTGACTGTTCCTGCCACTGCCGCAGGGCGGTGAGCCTTGAGGAACGCCTGGAAGTCGCTCGGCCGCCGAGGCGCGGCGCATCCCGCGTTGAAGGCCACTGCAGCGCCGCCGCCGGCCATTACGCCAATTAGCGCATGCGCTCCGCGCCTTCCACTCACTTCCACTCCTTCGCACTTCACTCTTAGGTGCGTTCGATACAAGCACAACAAATATCTTTCCCCACGTCTTCATTGGAGATTGAAGTGTTGATACAGTTTTGAAGCTCTCATCCCACTTACAGATGTGGGTGAGGGTTCATTTGAAAGCTTGAAACACGGATCAATGTTTATACTTCCAACCCCTCTGAATTACTGGGAACTATAAATAAAAATATTCATTCTTTAACTGTTCTATGTATATTGTGTTTCCTTTCCTTTCTTCACAGAATGTCCACATCTGGGATTGTTTTTATCTAGTTATGAACACATTTATAAGAAAGGAAATCCCGTGATTGTGCCAAACCCGCTATCAGCTTCAAATGCACAAATGATGACCATTACACCCTCTCTGTCCATTGCCGTTAAATTACATCACAGTCTCACACCATTTCATTTGCATAATTCCGAGTTCTTGACGTCCACTGGCTTAACCACGATTTTAACGTGTCAGTACTTCGATATTATGTTCAGAAAGTATTATCGCCTCTTACTTTTGAGACGTTTATCTTCATTGTCGGTAGTTTATTCTGTAAGCGTATCACTCATTGTCATCCTTTAAATTGTTTAATATAAACTTTCAAATCGCCTCCCTAGGATACAATAATATATTTCAATGTCCTCCATCAAAGAACAACCTGAAGAAATTCAATATCAATCACTACGGCAAACTAATTTACTTATATCAGTTACATAGAAGAGCATCCCCAAAAAGAAAACCCATCATCCTTTTCAAACCCGTCATTCACCCAATTCTTACCTATTCTTTCCCTATTTGGTCCGCAGTATCTCCATTCGACCTGCGTCGTCAGGCATTCCAAAATACATTTATCAGAAGAGTAGCCAATGTACCCTTGTTTGTACGCAACTTTCAAGTTCACAGAGACCTCCGTATCCTTTGAATAGACACATTCATCCATTAACTAAAACTCCCCAAATGCATCATCAGTTCCTAGGAAGGATTTCCTCTCTCTTCCCGAGCATCTACAAAACATTCCCAGAAATTGAGTTATCACATCCATCCATCCTAATTCTGGATATCCATTCTTTGCGGTCAGAAATATTGCAAATTCATTCATGGCAATAGCGAGTGCAACCTAGAACAGCAATGACTACATCACACTAACGAGATCTTTATCTAGTAACCTGCGAGGAAAGGCGCATCTAGTGGAAGAGCGTCTTAGAATTAATAGACTCTCTCACACATTCACCAAATTCACGCTTCAAGGTATGCACTCGCATTTCACTGTTTTGGTGTGACTAAGTGGTGTGCTCTGGTTACGAGTTTACTGAAAGAGTATACGTTCACTGCAAGCGAGTTTACTATACCCGAACCTTGCAGAAAAGACCTTGCACATACTTTAATCGTTGCACATACTCTAAACGTTTATAATTGACGACTCATGACACACAAGCCTTAAGACTCAGCAAAAGAGAGTTTGGCCAAGCGGCAGTGTGATGTAGTGTCAAGTGCATGGTGAAGTTACTTTATGATTGCAGAAAAACAATTTTTGCTGATTGGAAACACTTTCGCTGATTCACGTAGTATAATATGGCATAGTCGTTACAAATAATGCGAGAAACTATAAGCTGTTGAGCACCGCTAGTTTTAATTTAATATTTTACAAAATATGTTTATTTATTAAAATTACATTAACACATCTGCAAATCATTTGTCAGACGTAAGATTAAGTGCTCCTATGCAACTGGCTGTTGCCGGCGATACCTGTCACTCGTACTTCCCCGTCGTCCTTGAACGAGGTGTCACCACGCGTTCGGTATCAGTGACAGTTGATGTTCTTCGAACACAATTGCGCCACATGAATGGCGTAAGCATACGCATAAGCATAGGCAAAGGGGCGAAAAGTGACTCTTTTACCATGCATGAAGCAGATGTACCCCCAAACTTTTCTTACTACGCGTAGGTCCGTATTATCTGACTCGCAACAAATCAGCCCGTAAACAGCGGATTCGGTGGTATAACGGTCAGCGTACCGGCCTGTTGTACCTGAGTTTGCGGGTTTCAAACCCGATCAAACCCGTGGATTCTTAAGGGCGAAAAAATCCTTCGTACGCCTTCCTTCGGAGGGGACGTAAAGGCGGCTGTCCCATGTAGTAGATTTACTGCATGTAAACTCCTTAAGCCTAAAAGAAGCATCTGAGCAAAATTGAGATCCGTGTCTTTCGTCACTCAAGAAAATACCTCCTTTCTCCGCTAGGTAGTGAAAGGAGCGTAGCGAAATTTGCGTGGTTAGACGGAAGAGCGGGCCTGATGGCCCGAGTCTCGCCACGTAAAATAAGGCACTAACTAAACTTCACTCGCGGTATCTGTGTGATCCGCGTGTTTACAATCGAATCTGTTTCCTTGAGCGTGCTTAGGAAGTAAATTAGCGAGCGAGTGGCTGGGAAACTCTTTCGAAGCAAATACCGGCTTAGGTGGCTCAGGGAATCAATTGTCACTACATTGGCTATCCCGGGTGGTCCTAGGTTTCGAGTCCTGACGGTGGCAAATTTTCATCATTAGATAGATAAAGATTGTCTAGGTTGGATCCAGTCGCTGTCAGCAGGAAAATTCTAACGGCATTCAGCTAGCTTTTCAGCTAGGTCGAATTCAGTCGCTGTCTGAAGGAGAACTCTAGCGGCCAGCTGCTCTGATCGGTAGTTTTCCGTGATTTCTCCGATCAATACCAAGCGATTGCCGGGACAGTACCCTAACGAACGGACCCCACGCAATATTTCCTTCCTCTTCGATGTCCTATCCTCACCTCTTACTTACACACATATATACATTACACTATCACACATGCTGGGAAACGAATCGGGAGTTGCGAGGTTGCGGGTGTGCCCCTCTGATGGGACATATCTGGAAGATTGATTAATTGATTAATTGTTAGTGATTCCGGGCGCATCAACTACAGAGGTCATTAGTCTCGTAAATGTAGTGCGTATTTTTCATTAGAAGTGGCGGTGATCTTCCTCCACTAGATGGCGAGATCCGGCGCCGACCTACCGTAGACTAGCGCGGTTTCCCCAACCAGGTATCTCCCACCAGCAGGGCACCGCCCCAGCCGGGACAAGCTCTAAACTCCCGACCGGTCTCCCGGAATGTGTCGTAGTGTAGTGCATTTTAGTGTTAGCCTGTGTTTAGGGGGTGAGGATAAAACAAGGAAGAGGAACGAAAGATCGCGTGCGGTCTGTGACTCGTTTGTTAGGGCACTGCTCCGGCATTCACCTGGTATTGATCGGAGAAACCACAGAAAACTACAGACAGATGAGCCGGCCGCTAGAATTCTCCTACAGACAGCGACTGAATTCGACCTAGCTGAAATGCTAGTGTCGAAGATCCTGACCCCGTCGGGTCTCGAACCTTGGACCTCCCGATGAGAGGCACTGCATTGTCATCAATTGATGCACTGACCCACCGCTCCCGGTATATCTAGAAGAGGAAAATCGTGCAAGATGGCTGGCATGACAGCGCCGGACCTCACCATCCTACAGGGAAAAGTCACGGTCTCGACCCGCGTTCAAAAAGCATGCACTACATTCACGGGGCTAACGATAACCAAGGAGTTTCCTTGGTTCCTCTAACACGCACTACACTACCACATATTCCGGGATACCGGTCGGGAGCTTACAGCTTGTCCCGGCTGGGGCGGTGCCCCGCTGGTGGGAGAGTCCTGGTTGAGGGAAACCCCACTATCCGACGGTAGGTCGGCGCCAGATCTCGCCATCCAGCGGGGGAAGATCACCATCTCCCGAGAAAAAAACATGCACTACACTAACGGGACTAATGACCAAAGCAGTTGACGCGTCCGGAAACACGAAAAAATGAATCAATAAATCAAGGAGTTTCCGCGCCTGACAACACGAAATAATAAATCAATCAATCGAAGCAATGAAGCCTGGTGGCAGTCAGTGAATGTGGCGCGCATTGGGTCGAAGGCGAGTGCGCGCCGGCCGCCGCCGGGAGCGCCGAACGCGGAAGCTGGAGGCGGCCGTGACCACCGGCGAGGGCGCCTGGCGGGCGATGGGGGCGGGTGCTTCCGCGGCCTCCGACCGCGTCCTAGCCCTCTCGGGGAGCCAAGCCCTAAGCCAGTGACGTCAAGGCAGTCGGCGGCCATGGAATTGTAACGCAGCCCCGCCTCAACCTGGGCAATGGGCGTCCAAAATCCTTGTAGCCAGCACTAACTTTGCACGTGTTCGTTCAAATTCCGGAATCCACATTTGGATTTTGTAGCCGAAAATGCAGATTCGCGACAGGATTGTTAGTTAAGTTAGTTAATGCCTTATTTTACGTGGCGAGACTCGGGCCATCAGGCCCGCTCTTCCGTCTGACCACGCAAATTTCGCTACGCTCCTTTCACCACCTAGCGGATCTTGGGCGACGAAACAGGCGGATCTCAAGTTTACTCAGGCTTTTAGGCTTGAGGATCATTTACATGCAGTAAATCTACTAACATGGAACAGCCGGCTTTACTTCCCCTCCGAAGGAAGGCGTAGGAAGAATTTTTTCGCCCTTAAAAATCGACGGCTTCGATCGGGTTTGAATCCGCAAACTCGGGTACAACAGTCCGGTACGCTCACCGTTATACCACCGAATACACCGATGGTTCTGCAATCGCTTCCCTTCCCTGTCTTTTTCTTGCTCCAGTCCCTTGGCAATAGTAGATGGTACATTTAAGAAAAGATAGCATTATTCGTAATAGTAAATCGTAAATTTTAAAAATGTTTATCATCGTACAGCACCGTTTTATCATTATTTCCTGACTGGAGGTTGAATGGGTACCAAAACAAGAACAATTTGTTTCAGGAAACAGCTATCTTTCCTAATAATATAGACTGATGTGTATGTATTTCGTATTTTAGGATCGGATTAATTCGACCTTTACCATCTAGATATATTACCAGGTCTGGGCCCTGCTTTTATTTATTATCCACGCTGGGGGAGGGGGCAAGCGAGACATGCGGCGAAAATGACGTATTCATCGCCGTACTTATCGCATACTTGGCCTGCCTGAGCTTTTCTTTCGTCACACAGCTGTACAGACGATTGTATTTGATAGCTACAACTCTATATTGCCCCGATCAATCAAAACTGTACAACATTTTACCTAGTGACAACGCTTCGCCAACTTGTCAATTGCAATGGATCTTTTAGAAGGATCAAAGTTCTGACTTGCGTTTAACTTGTTCCGATACAGACCGTTGTCTCGTTGAGATTAGCATGGGCCTGGTATTCTGTCGATCATTTCTGTAATTTCTTACGATCGATTCAAGTGGGTTGCGGAAAGAGTATCTTAAACCACGAATTATGAACTACGTGCGATCTTTCCTTCCCTATTCTGTCCCATCTAAATTCTTAGGATTGTGCGATCGCAGTTTTCTCACGTCCCCGTACGGCCCATCCTCATGAAGTAGTACAATGTGGCAGTTAGTTCGCATTTGTCAAGAACATGAGAGGTATGGTGCAAGAGAAAGATAATGAGGATGATGATGTTGAAAGCGAAGAGGAAAAATAAGATCTACGTTCTGAGCCCCAAATATTTTTGGGGAGCGAAATTAAATATAATAATTCAGTGGGGTCATATAGGGAGAACAATAATATTTTAGACTTAATTAATTCACTGAACTGTGAGAAAGTTATTAATGGAAACTACACAAACTTTTTGATAAGTTTTTGCTAAACATCAACGCAACACATGAAGAGGAAACACACAAAGGTGGTGCGTTCAGGATGCGTTTCGTCAAAACTCCGCAAATAAGCTACGTAGCAAGGCAATATTATTCAAATATAAAATATTATGCTAGTCATTGAGAACATAAGTAGTCAGGTGGCTACCACGTCACCAAACCGCATCAAAGGGCAGAGGTTGGATATTGGACCGTTAAGAGTTCTGCCGGTTCTTACTTTACCTTCAAACCCACACTCAAAAATCTCCCATTATCCTTCAGAATCAATTCGAACGTCACTTTTCGTTCTGACGAGACGTTTCGCCTCGCCGGTCTCTTGGTGACAATCCCCGACGGACCTTCACGGCTGACGAGCGAGAGTGGGGTGGCGCGGGGGGCGGGGGGCGGGGGGCGGGGCTAATGACGCAAGCGCTCCTCACCTCCGGCCGCCTTTATGCAAGCAGCGCTGGCGCAACGGGACGGGGAGGAACGGGGAAGGTGGCGCTGGATTCAAGGGCGTGCGGCTCCCACTGGAAGTGAGTGACGGGCCTGCCGCCGGCGGATGGCACTGACACTTGTCACACATCCGGTGCCCCCCCCCGTCATAATCCCGTGCTGTCAGGAACTTGCTTCACATGAAGACAAGGAGATTTAATAACCAAAGAGGCTCCTTCTACCTGCATTTGAATACATGGCTCGTATATGAAGGAATGCAAATCTAAGAATTAATGAAATATTCTTCATTCTCTGGCGCAATCCACGCGAGTGTTATGTAATATCGTTGTGTTCGATTTATTGATTGATTTTTTCGTGTTTCCGGGCGCGTCAACTGCTTTGGTCATTACTCCTGTTAGTGTAGAGCATGTTTTTCCTAGGGAGATGGCGGTGATCTTCCCCCGCTGGATGGCGAGATCTGACGTCAACCTACCGTCGGCTAGTGGGGTTTCTCCCTAACCAGGACTCTCCCACCAGCGGGGCCCCACCCCAGCCGGGACAAGCTCTAAGCTCCTGACCGGTCTCCCGGAATATATGGTAGTGTACTGCATGTTAGTGTGTGTGTGTAGGAGGAGAGGATAGGGCAAGGAAGAGGAAGGAAAGATCGCGCGCGGTCCGTGGCCTGTTTGGTAGGGTGCTGCTCCGGCATTCGCCTGATGTTGATCGGAGAAACCACGGAAAACTACCGATCAGAGCAGCCGGTCGCTAGAATTCTCCTCCAGACAGCGACTGAATTCGACCAAGCTGAAGAGCTAGTGTCGAAAATTCTGCCGCCATCAGGACTCGAACCTAGGATCTCCCGGTCAGAGGCGCTGCAGTGACATCAGTTGATGCACTGACCTACCGCTCCCGGTGTTGTGTTCGAAGTATGGCTGCAGTCAATTCCACATCATGTTGGATAGGCCATCTCGAGATTAATCCCCTCAGCCGATTCCTTGGGTTAGGATTGATTAATTAACGTTTTCGGGCGAGTTAACTGTTAAGGTCGTTAGTCTAGTAAGTGTACTGCATGTTTTTATTGTGGGAGGTAGCGGTGCTGATCAATGAGATACGGTGCTGACCTATACGTTGACTTGCGGGGGGTTTCGAACCAGGTATCTCCCACCAGTGGGGTTCCGCCCGAGCACTGACCACCTCTAAGTTCCCGACTGGTCTGGATGTATGATAGTGTAGTGCATGTAAGTGTGTGTGTGTGTGTGTGTGTGTGTGTGTGTGTGTAATTAAGGGATGAGAATATGGCAAGGAAAAGAAAAGAAAGATACCGCGCTGTCCGTGTCCCGTTTGTTAGGATACTGCTTCGGTATTCGCCTGTTACTGTTTGGAAAAACACAAAACAATCTACCGATCACAGCAGCCTCCTAGAATTCTCAAGACGGCTGCTGAATTCGATCTGAATATAGTTATGTACTGTAATATAGTGTCGAAATTCCTGTCCTGATGTTGGGAGTGAGGTTCCAATAAACAAGCGAGGAATTCGTGCATCAATGCAATGGATCCTGCTTTTGAATTCATAATTTCAAATGAGTTACATTTGATGACATATTTCAAAGAAATTAAAAGAAAAAGAAAAAAAAAAAGAAAAAAATGTATGATAGGTCTTGAAAAAATTAGTGTAGTAAAACAAGCAGTGTTTATTTTTTAAATGATTTAATAAAAAAAATTAAATTTCAAATTGTGTAAATTTATTTTAGGTAAAACTGTGGATATAAGAATGTAAACATTACTTGAATTTGATATTACATGTGATACTCGTTTATACACATTCATGGTTTAATGGAATATGTAACGTAGTTATTATGGTTTTCATAAGATATTTGTGTACATAGTTTGCCGTTTCATACTATATATTTTTCCGAACTCTAATGATGAGAGCTATATGCTTGAAGTGCATAATGCGATTCGAAGCCCACAAAAAATCTGTTAATCGCGACCTTTTGATTATTAGTTTCACAGCAATGAAGAGTTATCTAACCATAAATGACGACGTACTAGAATTAATCACAACAGATACTGAATTCACAAAAGATAATTAATTCAAAGTTCTAATCTATTGACCCACATGCAAACATCTCATCACAAGAGGAAATGTTTTGGCATGATAAGACAGTCATGGATTGCCGCAGTCTGAATGAGTCGATACTCGCTTGAATGTCTTAATTCGCCATTCGATAACAGATGAACGATGTTGGATGGTGTAAAATGGTGTAAGCAATGACTTGCGTTTTAATTTTCGTCTGAATAAATAACGGTTGACAACGTAATAGATTTTATTGTTGTTTATTATTATTATTATTATTATTATTATTATTATTATTATTGACAAACTGCAGATTTTCAGGTTCAAAAATAGCTGATTTAAGAAGAAGGCATTCGGAATCCACCCGAAAATACACACTTCATACACCAAATATTATTGATTAAGTGTTAGTATTCACGTGCAGGCATATTCACAATTTAAGAATGTGATTTATTTCATTTTTATTTATTTATTCATGTATTTATTAAAGGAGTATTTAATTATTTATTTCTGTGCTACGAAATACAAGACACTACTACCTCGGTAGTCTCGTAAATTGTCACTACAATACCGTATGTGCAACTCCTATCGAAAATGTTTCTAGAGCAATGGGGGATGGGCCATTTGAGAACGGGGAATCAGCTCGTCGCTCCGACGTCGCAACAGGCGCGGAGACGCATGAGGAAGAAAGAATCGCGCGCGGCCAGAGGCACCTTCCTGAGCCTATCTCGATCAGGTTTTTCGTCCAGTTTCCCTGATCCATTGAGCAAATGCTGAGATGGCCCCTTGTTTTGCTTCTGGACGTAAATGTAACTTCAGTTTCTGTGAACGTCTTCTAGAATTCAGTGGGAAATACTATTATTCAAATTATCGTTTTTCCATGTTGTCGCGGCAGAAAGCAATAAGGCCAAAATTTATTGCTTATTTATCCTTGAAAATAGAGTTTATTACATGGGAGTTTTTTCCCCTTTCAAAATTCAAAATTTATTGCTTATTTATCCTTGAAAATAGATTTTATTACATGGGAGTTTTTTTTTTTTTCTCCCTTTCAAAATTCAAAATTTAAGTAGTATATGACTTAGTGTAGGGACCACAGAATTTTGAAAATGTGTGAATTTTGAAAATTTATTTTTCCCCATAGCACGTCATACGCAGTTTTTAACTTTTTTGACAAAAAATAAATAAATAAATAAAAAATAAATAAATAAATAAATAAATAAATAAATAAATAAATAAATAAATAAATAAATAAATAAATAAATAAATAAATAAATAAATAAATAAATAAATAAATAAATAAATAAATAAATAAATAAATAAATAAATAAATAAATAAATAAATAAATAAATAAATAAATAAATAAATAAATAAATAAATAAATAAATAAATAAATAAATAAATAAATAAATAGAAGCGATACGGGGAACCTCCGGTCCAAGCAGTCGAACTTTAACACTATTATAGTACAAGCCACGAACTCACTGATTTTTATCGCACGAAGGAAATTAACGAGAGCTCTTCGCGGACGACCCTGCAATTATCTTCGAAAATTCTTGTTGGCGTTTTCTAACCTGCAGAAAATAGTACTTTCAAGTCGTCCAAATCTAACAACGCGCCGGGATTCCTTTTTTGATTCCGGAAAATAATGTTTGCTTGTTTCTGTCGCCTCACCACAATGTGCCTTATAAAATAAAGCACTGTCCTTTCGGAAAGTAAGCGGTCTAGAATACTTGGAATACAATTCTTCAATCATTATTAAAATGTAAAAACTTTTATTTTATCTGTATATTTTATAATTGATGAAGATAGTACTTTGATTTAATCATAAACGCATTATCTTTTTCTCACTCGCATAGAGAAATATAAATGATATACGACTGCCCAGTTTAAAGAAAGCTGCAAAATCAAACTTAAATAATTTAGAAGATTTAAGAAGTAAGATAGAAACATTGGGCACCCTGAATTATTCCGAATTGCCAAATCCATAAATAGCTTCAAATGCCTAAAACAACAGCACCAAAGTGTCTTAAACTGTTCGTCTCTGCTTTCTCTGCACATTCTGACTTGATAACTTTTAACGATTCGAAAAATTCCACAGTCAAACATTCAATATTCAAAAAATTCAATAAGATAGCATATTAAATGGAGTGTCCAATACAATTTGTCAAAATTACCGCAGAGTTGCGTAAAAAAATTAATAACTTCTGTCTGGTGACTACCAGACTGTGCCTCTCCTATTGTGTATTTCAAATTTCTGAAAAGTCAGTAGTAAGCTGAGCAGGAAAGAGTGAATTTTAATAAAAGGGAAAGAAAAAAATACCAATAAAGAAAAAGAGAAATGTTTTCAAATATAAAAATTACATTTTCTGCCACTTTTGGAACTTTTCTGTACAGAACTATATTACACATTCACTATTAACCCAAAATATACTTAAAAGAACACAGAAATGATTTACGTATACGCTGTTAAACTAACTTCTCCTCAATAATTTCAATAAGTGAGTTCTTTTAGGTAATCAGGGACCTACTGATAGTTTCAGCACTGTCTCGCAAAGGTTTTTACTCGCAAAGGTAAAGCTTTTTTAATTTACCTCTGTTATCTCAGTTAGTTGTACAACAAAATTGGGTAAATTTTAACACATTTTTACAAACACCCAGGCAATTAATTTATAATTACATCAATGAAGTTATCCATTCACTATTCATCTGAATAGGAAACCCATTGAGTAAATGTGAAAACATATCGAGACTGGGATGGTACCGAAACGACTTAACCAGTACACCTTCACTGCTGTACCTGCAAACGTCAGCGGCCTTACCCGCTCATTGAAAGGTGACTTTTTTTTACAAATATAGAATGCCATTAATTCATTGTCACGTCAGTGATGTTACCCAATGTCAACTCAAGTGGTGCTGAAATTCGAAGGAGTAAATGTGAAAACGTATCAAACCTGGTGTGGTATCGAAACAACCCAACCAGTACACCTTATTCGCCTGCTTTACCTGTAAACGTCAGCGTCCTTACCCGCTCATTGAAAGGTGACTTTTTTTTTACACATATACAATGCAATTGTCACGTCAGTGACGTTACCCAATGGCAACTCAAGTGATGCTGAAATTCGAAGGAGTACATGTGAAAACGTATCAAACCTGGTGTGGTATCGAGACAACCCAACCAGTACACCTTATTCGCCTGCTGTACCTGCAAACGTCAGCGTCCTTGCCCGCCCATTGAAAGGCGACCTTGAGGCTCATGGGCGGGATGTGGGCGGGGCGCTACCGTGAACGCTCCACGCGTCATTGCAGGAAGGAATCCCGCGAGCAGGAAGCCGGCTCCGTCCCTGTCGGCCCTCGCATCCTGCAGGGCGGGTCTTCCCACGAGCCTCCCGCTCGCCCTCCTCAAATTCGGCTCGCGCGCCTCTCCTTATGGGATCGCCCCTGACGTCACTTCACTTACAGGATTCGCACTTCTTAGAGATGAAGATCAAACTCGTCATTCCGTCGTTGGTTTCTTTCAGGGGAGCGTTCGTCGTCATCGGAAGCGACGGTATATGCGCTGCATGCTGAATCGAAGTTCTTACGTAAATGAAGGTTGAAATGATTTAGGTTCATGTAGGAAAGTGTACGTCTGTGTATGGCCGTATAGGTAGTTTACACATACTACGCAGAAGAGTGAATTGCAAATATCGGCCTTCGTTGCTAAAGGCTTTCCGCGTTTTCCGCGGTGATCCACTGCCTCTCAAGGAAATGTCGAGGAAGGTCAGGGCTGTCCATAAAAAGTCGCAACTGGCAGCCATATACGACCTCCACGGGATCGACAGAAAAAGACTCATAAAGAGTTGCGTAACGTGATAGGAAATGCGTTTAACATTTGAACAATTGCCATAAATATCAGAATTATTGTTTTAAAAACGATACGTAAATTCAACCTGTCATTTGCCCTGCCTTCTGTAATTTTGACCCTTACTGCCTAGATGTTGAAAGGAAGTGTGTTTTTCCTGAACACTCAAAGAGTCAACAATGATCTTGCAGATTGAGGCATTCCATTAAGGTATAAAGGCGATTCCGTCACTTTCAATTCCCCTTTATGAAATTTTATGCCCCATAACATCTCACAACACTCTCACATTTTCGTGGCAAACGCTTATCCAAGAAGGAACTAAATTCAAAAAAATCATATAACTTCTATTCTACGTTATTTCATTCCATGTTGGAGCTTACAAGTCTTTGCAACACAGTTATAGACATGACGCACATATAGAAATCTAAAAATTGCATAACACCGTTACGTGCAAAAATAGTTTACCCAGTCCACACGACCTGAAGATTTTTTGGTGAAATTAGTGGTCGAGTAACTGTGATGTTCACACTTGCTTCAGAAGGAACACCACGTCAAACCACAACATTTAACCATAATTCATTTCTTGCTTGTACACTAAGTGAGACACGATACTATTGTATGGATTACCGTTCACTGAGAATTTGCGATCCAGAAGACAAGAAACAGTTTACATGATTCCCAGAAAAGAAGAAATATTTATTATACGTTTTTAGCGTTAATTCACTTTTCAAAGGGCATGAATGAAATGTAAATTATACAATTAGAAGTGCATGGTAGCAATGAAAGAAACATTTTAAATTTTAAATGGGTTCTTGTGGAGAATGACGTAAATTGATTTATGAAACTGGGAACAAACGTTGAAGAAGATAAACAAGGAATAAAATAAGTCATGGAGGTCATCGCATAAAAATAATGTCTGAGAAATATTGAAAGAACAGTCAGAAGACAATTTCATTTGAAATTATTTATCTGATATAAAAGGTGCTAGAGTTTGCGTATATGGAAAAATTCTGTATCCGGCACCGATGAGAATATTCAAGGACTGGAAGGGAGATACCACGCTCTTGAGAATCTGATGCAATCGTTCTACCTGCCAAGTTGCTCCAGCTCGCAGCTTATGCGGGCGAAGCGACTACTCAAAAAGGCAGCAGTTCCTGCTTTCCGCTTTCGTATTATCCCCCAGAACGACCGCTCGCACATCACCCGTCGAAAGACCTTCAACGGCACCTGTTTGTGACGCGCCCACCCACAACGCCCGCTCCTCAAAAGCACACAGCCCATAGCCCAACATCGCTCACGTCTCCCATTACCCTTGAATCACGCACTCCGCCTACGCCAAACAACAAACTCATCCACTTCGTCCATAAGGAAAACAACGTCCATGAACGTCACACACGCCCCATGAATGTCGAAGAAACCTTCCACACGCTCTCACAGTATCCCGTCGTTGAAGACCCCCATATTCTCTCCATAGGCACGGACACCGTTGCCTGGATTGTGAAATGGTCCATTAAAAACTCAAAGGCCATGTGACGACTGTCATTGACTTGTACCGAAAATACCAAATGAAACGAAAGTTTTCTATTTGAATTTATATGAAATTGTTCTTCAATATTTCATTCGACTTTAATAAGATAATCACATTTTTTATATAAAGTTAACTTATGATCAAAAACGTTTGATCATTAAATAATTTTTCCTTAGTAACTACAACTGTTCCCTGAGGAAGAACGTTTACAGTGTTAATACGGATTCGCTCTCTTACATTTTAAATGTAATATGAATGATACGATATCAAAATGAAGAGAAATAATTCAGACTTAAATTTTAATGAAATGTCATTATTTCACTTTAGAACAATGTCTTTTAGTACACACAGTCATTTTGTGTAATGAAAAAAAGTAAATGACCAATTTTTATGGGGCTTTTTTTTGCGTTTTTCGTCGATTTGGACAAATAAGCAATATTTTACATTTTCCGTCATCAGTTTTCATTGGTTTCATCGATTTTAATATCTTTTAATGGCACTTGGAAAAATGAACTTAATATTATTTTAACGGAACAAATAATATTTAAGTGATGCAACAAATGTTCTTCTCAGAATTACGCAGTAGTCTATTCGATTTCTTCGCTCAGAAATTGTAATGGCAACTGTTGTGAGTATGTAATTTAAGGTTCCTGTGACGCCTATCAGCGCCATTGGCGGGTCAGCTGATTTCAGGATAACTAAAGATAGAGATTTCCTGACAAAGAACAGTTAAAACCAAAAGTGAGCAAGCTCACTTCACCTGAACGAAAGGAAGAAGCCTCAATTACTCAGTAACATATCCATCTGCGTGAGTTGTTCTTCTGAACTGGTTTTGATCAAATTTTTACGTCATTTTTATCTGCTTTTAGGGCATTTTACAACATTTTCGGAGCACTTTATTGATAACTTTGGGCGATTTTTAGGTCATAAAATTCCGTTCTCTAGTAAAAACGTAGGGGATCGCGTGCGTTGTGTCACTATGAAGACGTCCTTCATCATTTTCCTTTCACACCAATCTATGCGGCACTTCTGTACGACATGGTAAACCGTCGAGAGACTGGGAGCTTTAAAACATCTCCTTTCCTAACACCCGTCTCCCATTCACTTTGGGGTGCGACTTCGACAAAAAACATCGATGTTTCTAGGCAGGGATGTTCAAAACCGAATCATGGATGTTAGTAAAACATCGCCCCCAAACCATCGATGTTTTGAAACATGAATGTGTTTTGTACCTCATTAACCACAATTAATACTCAGGGACCAGGTAATTTAACGTTGTGAAAAACGTTAAGGGCAATTAAGAAAAATTTTGATGAGACAATCAAAAATTAAAATGGACTTGATTTCGGGGCAAAATGTCTCTTTTCGTCATTTTTCACCCTTACTCATTTTGGTCTGTAGATTGTTCAATGTATAGATGCCAAAATTATTACTAATCTTCCTTAATGGTGCTTTTTTCATTAAAAATAATATATCAACCTCTTAAAAGCGTCGAACACAAATCATCGATCTCAAAAAATTCGGCTTCAAAAAACGAAGTTAAATACGCCGATGGTTTAATAAAAATATAGATGTTTTGAAAACATCTCCAATTCATGTATGAGCCTGAGACGGCGCCTTTCAGTTTCGCCCGCACCTTACACTTCTTTACCTGCTCGCCGCGGAATTACGTCCACAAAAACTCAGTCGGTCACCTTGATGATAAAGCGCCAAAGCGACCTTCGCCCGGGCCGCGAAGCTCTGGAAGTCCGGCAGCGCTCCCCCTCCCCTGCCCGGCGGCGCCCACTTTCACTGCGGGGGCTCTGCCAACGACAGGGCGCGGGCGAGGGGGCGTCACCGCTCATCGCCCTTCGCCCCCGGGCCCGCCCCCGCGCGCTCGCCCGCGCCACGCGGAAGTCCGCCCCCGCCCCGCCCCCGCCCCGCCCCACGCCGCCCCGCGGCGGGCGCGAAAGGTCGAGGCTGTGACGCGGGCGTTACGTCAGCGGCCGCGCCGAGCGGCGGAGGGGCGGCCCGGGACGGGACAGGACGGGACGGACGGGACGGGACGGGACGGGACGACCTCGCGAGCGCCTCTCCGCCTAACGGTGCGCGCCGCTCACGGCCGCCACCGCCTCCTGCAGACAAGGCCCCCCGCCACCGGCCACGCGCCACGCGCAGAAATATCAGAAATAGCGCCGCGTTGCCGGCAGCGCCCGCGCCCGCGCCCCGCCCACCGCTTGCTCCTGAAAGCACAATTTTCGATGGGTTATTACGCCCACTTCTTCTTCTGGACCCGGTTTCCATGTACTGGAAAACGGAATTGTCAATTTGCTTGAGATTGTACTGTACAAACACAACTATCAAACAACACTATTAAATTCTAGCAAACGCTTAGAGCCTAATAATAATAATAATAATAATAATAATAATAATAATAATAATAATAATAATAATAATAATAATAATAATAATAATAACAGTAATAATAATAATAATAATAATAATAATAATAATAGTAGTAGTAGTAGTAATGCCAGTCCGGATAGCCAAGATCTCTAAGGTAGTAGTGCCGTGGCGATCTCGGACGGAAGAATCGCGGGTTCGAGTCCCACCTCGGGCATGGGTGTATTTGTGTATGTCTGTTTGTGTGTGCCGTCCATTCATCCTTCATTATCATCGTCATTCCATCTTCCATCCCCCCAGGACTAATAACCCTGGGGTATAAAAATTGGATTCTGCCTAATACTGATACCCCTGATTTATTTTATGCAATACTTGCAACGTGATAAATGACACTGATCCCGTGCAAGTGCATGTATGCGTGGTGGTCCAAGACGGCCGAGTCGCGAGGAAAAAAAAAGAAGAAAAGCAACACTCCGTGCCGGAGAGTCGAGGAAGGCTGGAGACGCGCCTGGGGCATGGATGTGTGTATGTGTATGTTTGTGATTGTCCGTTCATCCTTCATCATTATCATTTCATACCCCATCTCCCCAGGGCTATCAATCATGGGGTGTAAAAAAGATTCGGCATAGATATGCTGATCGCACCCCCAAACAAAAGCCACGTGCATCTGCCTCCAGGAGAATATGACTGGGCGAATATGACCTCGGTGGGTACGCGTTCGCGTGGTCCTTTAATGCCCAATTCGCGACAAAAAGATGACAACGCTTTTAAGGGATGATATGACATACTTATCTTCGAATAGAGAGACTTGGGTGTTCCTGCAGTTAAATAACTACACACGGGTATTGATCTGGGCTGTCCGGGTGACGCCGCGTCGAAGGCTGGGTTCCCGAGGTTTCGACCGACATATCGCGGTCCTCATCAAAGCTGTACTGCCAAAGGACCGCGATATGTCGGTCGAAATGTCGGCACCCCAGTCTTCGATGCGGCGTCACCCGGACAGCCCAGATCATGAGTCTGGCCACGGAAGCCTACGATACTACACACGGGTATTAATACAGAATAAGAATTGTTGCGATTGTAAACTCCTGCCGAAAATAATTGTAATGACTAAAAGATCTTGCTTTAAATGAATGTATTCGGGTTCGAATTCTTTCCCAACATTGACCCATTCATATTTACAAAATCTGACTTTGCTTACTTTCATTCAAAGATCGTTTACCAAGAAATGTATCTCTCATATTTGTTTGCACTGTTCATGTAAAAGGAGAGCTCCTTCAACACGTAATATTTATTTACTATTAGCTGCGCATCATGCTGACTTTCGGGCACTTACTCAGCAAATTCGGAAAACGTTTAAGGGTTTTCACTTGAAGCTGTTCATTCATGAAGGAGGTACTACAAGAAAAAAATAGAATGGATCGAATTTAACGAAAAGTTTAGTTCAGGCTAGTAGGAAAACGGCAAAATAAACCAGTTACAATTATTATGGTAAAACATTTGAAATTATACTAATTCCAGAGTATAAAACTATAATAAAACAATGGTTTATGGGAGGAATTCGAGTCGACAAATAAATATTTACGACACTGTTTACATTCTAAGATAACGTGCAGCAGTAGTTCTCGGAAAAGCAATGACTTCTGTTAAACCCGAAATTCATTACGAAAGAATACATAGTGGAATACTAATTCCAAGGTAAGTTAGTTACCGAAATTATCCCCAGTCATTAGGGTGGTAGGAAGCTGATTGTTGATTGATTGATTTTTTTCGTGTTTCCGGGCGCGTCAACTGTTTCGGTCATTAGTCCCGTTAGTGTAGTGCATGTTTTTTTCTCGGGAGATGGCGGTGAACTTCCCCCGCTGGATAGCGAGATCCGGCGCCGACCTACCGTCCGCTAGTGGGGTTTCCCCCTAACCAGGACTCTTCCACCAACGGGGCACCGCCCCAGCCGGGACAAGTTCTAAGCTCCCGACTGGTCTCCCGGGATATGTGGTAGTGTAGTGCATGTTAGTGTAAATGTGTGTGTAAGGGGAAAGGATAGGACAAGGAATAGGAAGGACAGATCGGGCGCGGTCCGTGGCCCGTTTGTTAGGGTACTGCTCCGGCATTCGCCTGGTGTTGATCGGAGAAACCACGGAAAACTACCGATCAGAGCAGCCGGCCGCTAGAATTCTCCTCCAGACAACGACTGAATTCGACCTAGCTGAGAAGCTAGTGTCGAAAATCCTGCCGCTGTCAGGACTCGAAACTAGGACCTCCCGGTCAGAAGTGCTGCAGTGACATCAGTTGATGCACTGAGCTACCGCTACCGGTAAGCTGATTGTTGTTTGTTTAGTGTTTTGTACTTCTTATTAATTAATTAATTTTTTTAAAATTTATCCCTTTCTCATTTTCCATTCACAGCTAGCATCTGATTATACTCTAAACTCTGTATTCTATTCTATTAAATACTCGTATAACTCAACAAGGAAATAAGAGCAGATAATGCAAGACTAAGGTCACAATTCATTCGGAATCACTGAAGAAACTGTCTCATTCTATGATATGAGAAAACATTTTTCAATTCTGCATAATTAAAACGTGCTAGACCAGTGCAAGTAAGATATTAAAATCTATTTCATTCGATAATACAACTATATGTAAAGATAAATTCCGGATATCATTAATCGTGGCATTTTACTGATCCATAATAATGATAGTAATAATATCGATGCAAAGAAACGTTTTGATTTGAAGGCTAAAGCGTGAAAATGTTGCCACACCAAAGTTCTCACAGTAGTCACGAGTATTCCTTGCTCCAAACCAGACGCAATATGTCTGACAAAAATTCTGAGTTTTGCGCAACTCTTTAGCTGATGTTACGCCATTCCTGGCACAACTTCTGACTCTCAGAATTACCTAACGCGAAACGAAAGCAAACACAAAAACAACAAGATCTCGGCTGTTTGTGTCTCCGTAGCAGAATGTCCGAAGAAAATGAGAATTATCCACACTCGTTTACTACATTGTTTTTACGTGCGTGCTTCGTATCGACCTGGAATCACTCACAAAAAGTTTATGGTTTTAATAATTGGTTTCAAATATTTTCTTCCATATAGGAAGCAATACAAGTGCTGATAAATGTTGGAAGTAATAAAAAATATTCTTCTTTCCGTTCCGGAAATTAGAACTATACTAAGTTGAAGTGACACTTTGATAAATGAAAGGCACTGAAAGCACTCATGTTCATAATTTTCTTGTGAACATAACAAAACCGTTTTTAGACGATTAGATATTTTTATACTGCTATAACTTGTTCACTTACGAAAACATGTGTAAATTATGATTTGCAGTCTGAAAATGTATTTCTGCATATAACTTTAAGCACTGACTTCCGCAACAATTCCATCTGGATAATTTAGTTGAGCAATTGTAGTTGATAAGCATAGTTATCATCCAATATCCTTATTGTCTTGATTTTCAAAAAAATTCTAACTTCAAAATTTTGATGGAAAGTACAATTTATTTGAATATGGTATTTTGGTTCACTGTTAACATGCTATTTTATTTACAATGTTTTATTTACGACATTCGTAAAAACAATCATTTATGAAATATTATTTCAGCGCAGAAGTATACCCTAACAATTATTAAAATATTGTTTTCCTACTTAATTAATTCTTTCACTAACTATGTAGCGCAATTTACCAAATCGTACAGCACAATCTAAACAATCCACTGGAGATTGAAAACGTCTTTGTCTGTCATTATTGACATTTGCTGATACACAGCTCTTTCGGACGTGTTGTGAGGAAAGCACTTCGTAAACACAATAAATTGGATGAATAAATGTTTATTTGACATGACGCCATTTTAAGTATCTCGCATGGTTAATTATGAAAAAAGTTGGACACAAATGCTTCGTCCTGATCTGCAGCTAAACAATCCTGAGTTTAGAGGCAGATTTAGCAGATTTAGCAGATTTAGATATTACAGAGTTCCGAAGTTCAAAAATGAGATGGAGGCTCCGTTCCCGAAAAACATCACTAACATTACTAAAAACTCAAATACCATTTTTTTAAATTGAATACAAACGTTTTAGTACAGTACACTATTTCATTAATAATTAATTTACTGATACAAATAAATTTTATGACTATTTTCGAATATTTTATTAATAATTTTCTGGATCGCCCCCCCCCCTTAGACCAGATCCCCTTCAGTAAGAGTTTCAATTGTAAGTAAAACCGACACTAACTGAGGTTCTTGAACAAATGACAATTTAACATAAATACTTGACGATAAATGTGAGTTGATTAGCGATTTTTTTAGGATATAAAGCCAAAAGTGTGTACAAAATAAAGTAGGTTTTCTAATTAATTTGTATCATTTGCGAAAACAAGTACCTTATTTGCGCCTCATTCAAGTCTTCATTAGTGATTAACCATTAGCTAAACACTCTAGCCTCATAATTATCCTTATTAAACGCGATAGAATGGATGATTTCCGAGTCAAAAAATGGGTCTCGTTTGCGTGGCTTCGCGAGCGCTCGCGCGCGTCGCGACATGTGAGCTGCTCGAATGTGACCTCCGCGGAAGGCAGAAATGTGCGCATAAGGCCGCGGGCCTCTTTCGCAGCGACGCGCGAACCCCGCGCCCGCCGCCCCCACCCCACCCCAACCCCACCCGCCCCGCCCCGCCCCACCGCGCCGCGCGCCGCCCACAGACGATGACGGCAAGGTCGGCGGCGCCAAGGTCGCCGGGCGCGTTGCGAGACGGCGGACGAGGCGGCGGACGAGGCGGCGGAGGCGGCGAACGAGGCGGAGGCGGCGGAGGCGGCGGAGGCGGCGGAGGCGGCGGTGGCGGCGGAGGAGGCGGCGGAGGCGGCGAGGGCGGAGGCGCGAGGCGGCGGAGGCGGCGGAGGCGGCGGAGGCGGCGGAGGCGGCGGAGGCGGCGGAGGCGGCGGAGGCGGCGGAGGCGGCGGAGGCGGCGGAGGCGGCGGAGGCGGCGAGGCGCGGAGGCGGAGGCGGCGGAGGCGGCGGAGGCGGCGGAGGCGGCGGAGGCGGCGGAGGCGGCGGAGGCGGCGGAGGCGGCGGAGGCGGCGGAGGCGGCGGAGGCGGCGGACGGCGGCGGAGGCGGCGGAGGCGGCGGACGAGGCGGCGGACGAGGCGGCGGACAGGCGGCGGCGGCGGCGGAGGCGGCGGAGGCGGCGGAGGCGGCGGAGGCGGCGGTGGCGGCGGAGACGCCGGGGGAGGCAGGGGCGGCGGAGGCGGCAGTGAAGTTGTATGTGCCTGCCACCGTGCCCTAGAGCTGGACGCTTCAGCTATGGGAAGATTTGCATCGCAAGCCGGGTCACGTAATACGCAACGTTCATGCTTCGACTACGGAAGAGAGACTGATTTTAGTTAGTAAAATAAATGCTGCCTTTGCTTTCCAAAACAATATTTTTAATTTATTTATTATAAAAGTGTAAATAAAACCTAGATACCTACATAAATAAAATGAAGAGCAATAACAGTTTCAGATAATGTCATACAATCGCCAGATTCCCTGTATTAAAAGTTATTAAATGAATGAAGGACATAAAAACCTCACGTAACACACACAACTACATACGAATACGTTTCTCACTGCAATCTATATTTGAGTTTACAGGGTTATTGTTGAGACTGAATGTATAAGGTTGAGATCATGCAAATTTTAAAGAAACAAATATTTGAAGATAAATGAAAAAATCGAAGTAATAATAACTTATGAATGTGATTTATTAATGATTCCATCTTACATTTGGTCCAAATCTCACTTGCGAAATATTTCGGATAATTTAAAAGTATGACCACAATCACAATACTAGCAACACAATAAATTCGTTGACTTAACATTTTTAATTGTTCTTGAGTTCTTATTTGAGTTCATTATCTTAAGTTCTTTTTTGTGCTGAAATCAAAATCAATATTTCCCTTTTTTATTCTGTGTCTAGAAATTATTTTAGCAATGGTTCCTGAACGTTGCATGAGAAAGTTTGCTCACTCTATTTTCTCAGGCCACATTAAATCTGAAAGTGAGAAAGAACTTCTGGAGGAAACTTCTTATTTATAACTGTAGCTATATGCCGAGAATGTCTAATACAACGGGGAGCTGGAAAGTACAAACGTCATGCCTCATCTGAGATTCTAAACAGCAAGTTCCTATATTTTCTCCTCAGCCGTCACTATTATCTAAACATATATTTTTAAATTCACTACTTTTTATATATTTCACATTTTTTAAGGAAATATCGCTAGTTCCTGGTTTCTAACAAATTGTAACCATGTTCCTATATCGAAGGAAATCTTCCCTTGGCTACAGTATGCGATGAGATATCCACTTCTAATTTGCACACCTTATGTGCAGAGCACTTTCGCAATCTAATAGAATGAAGTGTGCTCATGCTTACAACCATAACTACAAGCCTTTAAATGCAAAAAAATAAGGCTAATTATGAGAAGTGAAGAAACAAAAACAAATGCTTCCCAACACTCATTGAACCAAATTTTTTGTATCAAAAGAATCAAAGGGCTCCCTAACATCGACCCAACCATTATTTTTTTTAATTTAAAATTTAGTTTTTTGAGAGAAGTACAGGAAGCTTCAGAACAACATACATTCAGTCATGCCTCTGCATCAAGAAATTTCGTTATTTTTTAAAGCATGGCTCAATCTGTGCTCCTTCATTAGCATATTTTCTCAGCTCCCATGGAGGCGAAAATGAAATCTGAATGAGAGCAATGGTATTGGCAGCAGTATGCGAGCTTACTTTTGTGGCTATAAAGCGCGGAGAGAAATGTATAATACGGTTGGGTGATAATGAAAAGTGAATGGCCGAAAGCAATTACTCGTACACTGAAACACCCAGTCTAATCCGCAACCACTCGAATCAAGGCAATGAAGGCTGTTCCGCGGATCAGCCCTACCATAGTTTTCATTTGTGAACAGAACGACACGAGATTGGAATAGCGTACCTATGGCACTGTTACAATATCGAATGAAAGCTCTGTTTGACTCCAATTTCATTATTATGACAACAAGAAAAGTTCAGAAGTCTGATGAGTTATAATGACAAGAATAAAGACCCATCTGGCAAAAAAATCTCTAATTCTTTCATTTACGACGCAACAAATTCCCAACACGAATCGAAAACAGACTCCGGTTCGACCCCTTAGCCATAGGTGGTCTTATATTTATCAACGTCCTGAGTAGGTAGTATTTTAAGAATAGCATTTTGAAAACCAAGGACACGTTTTAAAAATGTGTTATGAGCAATGTGTGGATTACACAAATAATCATAAAGAACTTTTAAAACATTAGTTTGTGTGAGCAACCCACCTTTAGAGTAATCATATTTTTCGTTTCTTGATTATCTTATTGCAGTAACCGGAAGTGGTAGCTCAGTGCGTCAACTGATGTCACTACAGCGCCTCTGACCGGGAGGTCCTAGGTTCGAGTTCTGACGACGGCAGGATTTTCGACACCAGCTTTTCAGCTAGGTCGAATTCAGTCGCTGCCTGGAGGAGAATTCTAGTGACCGGCTGCTCTGATCGGAAGTTTTCCGTGGTTTCTCCGATCAATACCAGGCGAATGCCGGAGCAGTACCCTACCAAACGGGCCACGGACCGCGCACGATCTGTCCTTCCCTTCCTTCTCCTATCTTCTCCCCTTACGCACGCGCGCGCACGCCCACACACACACACACACACACACACACACAGCCACATATTCCGTGAGACCGGTCGGGAGCTTAGAGCTTGTCCCGGCTGGAGCGGTGCCCAGCTGGTGGGAGAGTCCTGGTTAGGGGGAAACCCCACTAGCCGACGGTAGGTCGGCGCCGGATCTCGCCATCCAGCGGGGGAAGATCACCGCCATCTCCCGAGAAAAACATCCACTACACTCACGGGACAAATGACCAAAGCAGTTGACGCGTCCGGAATCACGAAAAATCAATCAATCAATTCTTGTAGTGTTTTTTATTTGTTTGTTTGTTTTGCGGGGAGCGGTAGTGTTGAGGGGGCGCGTGGGCCGCGGCTGCGTGCAAGCCACGTACTCGCAGGCAGCCTCCGCTCGTGGCGCGGCGCGTGGGCGGCGCGGAAGCGGCCCGCGGAGACCCCGTGACACACTTGGGCCTGCGGCGGCCGCGCCCGCCACGGCCTTTGCCTAAACGGCGTCGCTTTACTGCCCATTGTCCGCCGGCAGCCATATCAGACGCCGCCGCCGCAGCGTCCACGCGGCGGCCCCGCGACCGCACAATGCAAACGAAATTATTGGCCGAACGCACATGCGCCAATCGGGCGCTACGCATTAAAACGGATCGATTGGAACAGAGCTGTAGCGGAGGATCGGGAATCGGGACAAGCACAGTGCTGGCAATATGTAGACGTGAAATTGTTTCGTTGTTACACTAGTATTATTTTTTTAAATTCCTGTGAGTAAATATTTTTTTTATACATTTATAGGTAATATGATTTTTTTTATTTAGATACATGAAGTAAAGAAAGGTGACGTATAAAAAATTTTAACCAGCTTCTGTAGATAGGAATTATTCGTTCTTGGAAACATTTGAGTTGCCACAATTCTCATTTTTGAGGTGTTTAAATTGAATTACATGTCTTATTGTACATTTACATACAAACATGTTAAGAAAGAAACAATACAGTTTATGAATGAAATTTAACCATCTTTTAAAATAAATTGCCAAAACTGTGAGTCTTTTATTATCCTAGTCCTTAAATTAGAGTCGATTCGTATGACAGTAGGCTTTCATAATGCATGAGAATTCCTACACACGTAACCCATTTTGTAACGAAGTTGATTGCAACAGTGCATATCAACTAAATGGCTCACCTTCCTTTGGAAACATTTTATCATGTTAACCTGTTAACAAAGTGATTCAAAACAATTCTCAATTGTGGTAACACTCTGGGCGAAGTATGATACTCCAACTGACAGAAAATCACAGAAGCGAACACAAAATATCCCATGATTAAACACATGAATTTTTGCTCTCTTCAGTATCCTTTTGTAGAAAAATTTCTTATGGATTTATAAAACCTATAAATTTTCGGCCAACTAATTTTTATTTGTAACAATTTTTATTTATTCCAAATTTTCATCTTTCAAAAAATGTTATATGATTTGAACATCTGGATAAATCCTTATGTACAAATTTAGGAAGATTTTAACCGATGTATCTGCGCTATGAAGTCTGTTATGGGCGTCGTATTATGGAATTGGTTTCAACCAGCGATTTCACTTGTAAGTTGGGTAGCAGTGAAATAAGATGTAAGTAATAATTCGTATCATTGTGAATGTTTTCATTTCAAAAAAATATTATTGCGTTTGAAAGTTTTGAACAACGTGCAAAAATAAATTACTGTATCGACTGTTTCGATTGATTGATTCATCAGTGATTCCGGGCGCATTAACTACCGAGGTCATTAGTCCCGTAAATGCAGTGCATGTTTTATCGGGAGGTGGCGGTCATCTTCTCCCACTGGATGGCGAGATTCGGCGCGACCTGCCGTCGAATAGCGGGTTTTTCCCTAACCAGGTATCTCCTACTAGCAGGGCACCGCCCCAGCCGGGACAAGCTCTAAGCTCCCGACCGGTCTCCCGGAATATGTGGTAGTGTAGTGCATGTTAGTGTGTGTGTGGTGTGTGTGTGTGTGTGTGTGTGTGTAAGGGGAGAGGATAGGACAAGGAAGAGGAAGAAAATACCGCGGTCCGTGGTCCGTTTGTTAGGACACTACTCCCGCATTCGCCAGGTGTTGATCGGAAAAACCACGGTAAACTACCGATCTGAGCATCCGGGCGCTAGAATTCTCCTCTAGACAGCGATTGAATTCGACCTAGCTCGCAAGCTAGTGTCGAAAATCCTACCGCCATCATGTCTCGAACCTAGGACCTCCCGGTCAGAGGCGCTGGAGTTACATCAGTTGACGCACTGAGCCACTGCTCCCGGTGACTGTTTCGAAAAGGGATTTCGACTAATCAACTCTCGGGTTTGTCGATACCCAAGAGCAATGGATTGTCTGCTTCCTATAGAGCGATTTTCCTAAGGATGAGCCAAAGTGACAGCTAGTGCTGGCAACATAACTGAAGGTTCTGTGGTCGTCGTGCCCTTGAGCCCATTAGACTTTCTTCCCGCATTCGTTCGTTTGCAGTTGGCTAACTTGTAAATGGCTTCGCCGCCTCCTTTTGTGATGTCCTCGTCCGACAAAAATATAGTGTGCCACAAGAAATAATTGAAAAAACGAAGTGCAGTTTTATGTGCTCTTCTGAAAAAATTCTTTTTTTCTATAAACATTACATTGAATTTACTTTTTGTGTGATAAATATTATGTTTATTTTAAAACCGATACTTGCGAGATGCGTACCGATGCACGTGGTTCCGGCCTTCGTGTGTGTGTGTTGTGTGGCGAGTTGCAATTGAGAGCTTTCTATTCACATTCGTGGCAGTTTTCTTTTACTGACTGTGAGAACATGTTTAGAGATTTTCCACATACGAAATTAAATTTAAATATTTCCCAGACTCGCGTACGTGCATATACCACAGCGAAACTCTTTAAGACTTCTACATAGGCATGTTTTACCAGGAGCCATTAGCACTTTACGAAGGGGCGTAGCTGTCGCGGCGGAGGGATACTTCTCTGAAATAATGTGATGTTCACTTGTTTTCGCGAACTGTCACTTTAGCTCATCCTTAGGAAAATCGTTCTATAACGCCGCGCCGTCTCCAGCGCCGCCCGGTGGCTGCAGCGGCAGCGACAGCGGCGTGGGCGCCGGGGCGGCCCTGGGCGGACACGTGGCTCGGGCCACGTGCTCATTGTTATGTCAGCCGGCGTCGCGCGCCGCCGCCAACGCCGCCCCCTCCGCCGCCATGGCAACCAGCGAGAGGGCACTGGGTCTTTTGGAGCGAAACGACGTCTTTCAAACCCACGCAAGTCTCGCGGACTTACAAATCGATTCCGTTTGGCACCCACTGGATGTTCGTGTGTTACGTATGTTAGCGGCCGATAGCTACTTTTTACGTAATGAAATTATCGCTGATTCTACGGTGGATGGGTAGAAGGTCATTGGAAAAGCCTTGAACTTCTTGTCCTTCTACAAGCACGCCAAATTGTCAGAGTCATTACAGTATCAACAGTGGTAGCAGTGACAAGCGTTAGATGTGGAACACGTAACGATGTTACACGCATATTCACTTCTTTCGTGCCCTCACAATGAAACACGTGCTGTTTGAAAGAATTATATTTAATTAGATGATAATGGTTTTATTATTAAATACTTAAAAATGAAATTACAGGCAGATGATTTTCTTTTTTAAATGATTTCAGAAAGTATTAGCAAGAATAGAAATGATATTAAAACAATGTATTGCCAACAGCTCATCTTGGCGAATAGTTAACTTTAATCAAGTGATTGGACCTCTCTGGCTCATCAGTACCGAAGATATCATTCAGCACAAACTAATTTACAGAAAATTGCCGACAAAAATAAAGCGTCGCGTCATAAACATACAAGCATGTCTTGGCATGATTTGATTCCTTCGTTTCCCGTCTTCTAATATTAGACCATGTTGCATTTAAATATGTTCTGGAAGATTTTGACTATTTCATTTCAGGCTTACTTTAGGAAGGGTTCTGAGGAAAATTTCATTATTAACAATTTATTAAAACTTTTTGATTTCAAACCTATCTTCTTTGCGGAAAATGTCGTCAACAAAAATATATCCATTGCACGAAATATGTAAACAATAGAATAATACGAAATAACTAAGTTTAAAGTATACTTTCCAAAGTTAACCGAAACTGTTTGAGACCGGGAAACGACATCGATGCCGATGCGTTTCAACATCGACGTATTGAAGACGATGTTTTTTTAACATCGATGTTTTGTACTCGATGTTTTTACGTTGTCGATATTCGTGGATGAATAATTCCCATAATCACAATTTTGTAAAAGTTAAAAAATGAAATAATAACTGTCTGTATGTTTGAAGCACACGAACGTGGTTTGTACTACTTCTTTCATCTATTTATTTAGTCAAAAACAGTCAAAAACTGTATGTGACGTATGGGGGAGAAAATCATCTGCGCACGCTTTCTTGCGTTTCAGAATCCCTTCCCAACAATTTAACTATTAATAGTTGAAACATGAATAACAAATAGAAACTCACCCCAAGCTCGAGTACACTATCCCTCGCTTGAGGTGATCCTGATACCCTGGTATGTCCTCTGTCTCTCCTCATATTTCGCATACGAAGAAGTGTTCTTCAGCTTTGTTTTCAGTTCAATTTTACATGTAAATTAATTTAAACGACCACTGGTAAATTAAATTTTGTTGAACACAAATTTAACGTTAGAGGTTACTACACCAGCATTGAAACATCGATGTTTAAAACCATCGATGGATTGCGGTCGACTAGCCGGCCGCTAGAAAAGACAGTAGTTGAATTCGACCAAGCTTACAAGCTAGAGTCGAAAATCTTGCCACCGTCGGGACTCGAAATCATAGGTCATTCCGGTCAGAGGCACTATAGTGACATCAGTTGATTCCCTTAGCCACCCTTGCTGCTCGGTGAGATATGGAGAGGAAGCGAAGGTTACAGTGTCAAACAGCACGGATGCATTGACCTAAAGAGCACTTCACTATTGATTGATGATGATCGATGATTAAAACTATCGATGGATTTTGGTCGATCTAGCTAGTCTAAGGGCCTAGTCTGAGGGCTGTGGAAGAGAGGGGAGGGGTGAGGACGGGGAGGAGTGAGGAGGGGAGGGTGAGGAGGGAAGGGTGAGGAGGGAAGGGTGAGGAGGGGAGGGTGAGGAGGGGATGGTGAGAATGGGAGGGTGAGAAGGGGAGGGTGAGGAGGAGTGAGATGAGGAGAGGAGGGGAGGGCGAGGAGGGGTGTGGAGGGGGAGGAGGTAGGGGACGGGTGAGGAGGGGAGGGGTGGGGAGGGGAGGGGTGGGGAGGGGAGGGGACGGCGACCGAGCCGAGTGCAGCGTTGCGGCGTGGCGTAGCGTGGCGTGGCGTGGCCGGGGAACGGGGTCAGCGCGCGACCCCGCTCTGTCTGTTTGCTCGTTTGTTTGCGTGGGCGTCGAGTGGTGGTCAGCGCCTCGCGCGGCGGTGCATGCATCGACCACCTGCAACGCCCCTGGCCCCAACGCCGCTCGCGTAACAGGAAACGCGCTCCAAGTGCAAGTGCAAGGTGCCCGCCCGGCCCCGCCCCGCCCCCCGCCGCCGCGCGCCAACTGCTTGTCAAAAGCAGCTCTTCTTCAAAGCACTTGCAGCGGTGCATCGCTGCCAACCAAAGCTCCTCGCCAGCATTCCGGAAGAGTACGTGTTTCCTAGGCGGCGTGCGTTGGGTAATTTCTAGAAGTAGTAAAAAGTTACGTACTGATGATGACTTAAAGAATCATGTTGTAATCGAGCTATCAATGCAATAGAACTTCAGTGCTTAAATAATTAATTATTATTACTTAATACAATCATAATTGTTAGAATGAAAGAAAATTAACAAAGATAATGAAAATATTATAATATAATCAAATGAGAATCCATAATTTTAATAAGGCAATTTCTATATTTCGATGAAATAATAAGTAAATAAAACACTATATCCTTTTTTTATAAGAATTAAAATATTTTTTCTCTTTTAGAAAACATCTAATGCAAGCAAATTGTATATAAATTGATTGTTATTACTTTAAAAAAGTGAGAAAACGCCATCAAAGGAGAATTATGACATTTTCAGAAAACCTGCTGAATTCGTGTTTTCTGGTGATATGTGCAGCAAGAAATGAGGGAATTGTTGTTCCTCTACTGTTACGAAGTAAAAATAATATTATCACTGTTTTATTTATAATCTTAAAAAATAATAAAATTTACGTTTCTAAGGTCTTTTTAAACGTAGCATACTGCTTTTAGTTAGTAAAATGCTAAAGGAAACTCTGTACTCTGTATCACATCCAAACCATTAGGCAACAATTCTGAAGGTCTTTAAATAAAGGACAATACCGTATTTTAAGTAGACGAGCACTCCAGTGCCATTAACATGATTATTGGATAACACAATACATACTGTATTTTATTAACGTCATCTGATGACGCACGTTAGATAACGCAATTGTCCTTTAGTACGCAAGTCATCAACGCATTTTATTTCTTTAATGGTTACGTTTACAATTATAACTCGCTTCTTCCAGCAATAGCCATCGCATGCGGAAAGTTGCCTTCACATCTTCAAGAAGGCAAATTTTTGAAGTTTATTTCTCTCATGTGAAGTCACTCATCCGAGTTTAAAATGATTAATTTAATGATTACTGATTTAATATTTCCCATGAAGTACAAATTATGTTTATGAAGGTCATGTCGTAATGATAAGTGCGCATAATCTGCCTTCGGGGTTGCCTAAATTTTGGATTATTGGCGGTATCCTTTTCTTTAATTTATACCAATTTTTTACACATCACATCCAGTAAATTGACAAGATGTATCATTTGGAGTTTTTTTTATAAAATTTGGGCAAACGCACGCCCCAAACTATCATGATAAAAATTGCAAACGAAAATAAAAGTCAAATAAATTGATCATCTACATATTTAAACGTTATGTTTCTGTGAGTGCAATGATAAATGAGTATGACTTCAATAAGTCTCCGCCTCAGTCAGAGTCAAATTTTGACGGATTTCCAGTAGTATTACCTATGATATACTCCAAGAGTTCGATATAGTCCTATATGTCGCAGAGATGAGCATCTAAGTTTGGGGACAGATTATACAGCTCCCAGGAAACTTAAAACGGTGGATGCAGGTGAGGAAGGAAAGCTGTAGGATGGATGGTAATGTGTGTGGGGGGGGGGGTAGGTAGGTGGGTTAAATGGTGGAATGGCGGGCCGGCGGTTTGTTGGGTTTGTAGTTGTGTGTGGAAGGCGGGCGGATGAAAGGGTGGTAATGTGGGGGTGTATTGAGTAAGTGGATGGCTATGTGGATGAGTGAGTGAGTGGGAACGTATGCGAGTTAATTTTGCCTATTGGCCATCTCCGGGTCTAGGCTGGGCTGGGCATTATTGAAGTCATGACTAGAAAATAATTCAATGATTCGGAATCGCTTGCCCATCAGAATGTTCTGTTGATAAATTACGCATAAATAATTAAGTTACAAATTCACAGGAAATATAGATCATAGACGTTTCTGACTTTCTACTCTGAACGGCGGATTTTCCTCGTTCGTTATTACTTACGTGCGAAACAATCACGTAACATACTTTCAAAAGATCAACATGTTTCGTTCATTTTAATAAGGAATGAAGACGCACATTTATGCATTGTTACCTTGAATTCTCGATCCTTTTTCAAAATATTATGTAAATAAAATTAAACACACTCGTAATAATGACAGAAAAAATATACTCTTAACGGTATCCATTATCATAATATCCGTAGTATATTTAATAATTATAAAAATGACGTAGGTGCATAGTAACAAAAAACAAACGTAAATAAGAGTCACGTATGTTTAGTGGTATCAATAAAGGTGTTTTGTGCAGTGTCAGGCACATCTTCGTAGGGTTCCCCATTACTCATAGTTATTTTGTGAACTGAATCATAGGGAATGTCACGGAACAAAATAAAACTTCCATCACGACCCAGGAAAATATCATCTATTACTAAACTCTATAGTTATGAATCGCTCTCGATGGCTTTGTCAACATCTCTAGGTGTATATCTGGCTCGTAATAAAACTGACGAGTGCTTAATACAATATATATATATATATATATATATATATATATATATATATATATATATATATATATATATATATATATATTTCTTAAATAAATATTTTCAAACGTAATTATTCGAAACGTAAACGTAATTATACAAAAGTATAATTACGGAAAGAAATTGCCTCGCGCCCCTGGCCGAAGGGATAAAATGCATTGACTTATTGCAACGTGACGAGACAATAGCCACAAATCCTTCACAGAGGATTACTTCAGAGATTATATGTTCGATGCCCAAAAAGGGCTAAGGGACGTGTTGGCAAAAAGACGCAACAAATTGTGAAGAACAAAATATGAAAATACATCTCAGAAAGCAATGTGGACAATTTTAAGGACAGAGGAATTTGTTTAAAAAAAACACTTTTTAAACCAAGAATTATACAACACAGAATTGGCGAAAGGACCGCATGCCGTCAGCGAGCGCGTGCCGATTTTTGCAATACGCCGTTTTGTCTCTGACGCATCCTGCGCGTGATTCAGCTCTGGTTACGTTCCGAGCGCGGTCCGACAGGGCCCCATGAAGCCCGCGGGAGCGTAGCGCACATCGCAAAGCGCGGCGGCGGCGGCGGCGGCGGAGGCGGCGTGCGGCGCGGCGCCCGGGCGGCGCGGCCTTGGGCGGATATACTGCAAGGCCGCGCGGAGGCGGCGGCGGCGGCTGCGGCGGCAGCTAAAGGTCACGCGAGCTCCACCACGCGGTGGTGAAGGGGGCGGCGTGCGGCGCGGCGCCGGGGCGGGCGGCTGGGGCCGGGGGCGGTCACGGGCGCGGGCCACGAGGAGTCGCGAGGCGCGGGGAGCGCAACACGGGGCGAGGTGCTGGGCGAGGCACGGTGAGGGGAAGGGCGCGGGTGTGGGCCGCTGTGGATGGCGGGAGCGAGGCGGTGGGGAGGGTGCGCCACGGGGCGCGGTTGCGGGCTCGGGGTTCGGGGTGCGGGCGCGGGGCGTGAGGCGCGGGGCGCGGGGCGCGGGCGCGGGCGCGGGCGCGGTGTTCGAGGCAGGGGCGCGGGGCGCGGGGTGCGAGGCACGGGGCGCGAGGCACGGGGCGCGAGGCACGGGCGCGAGGCACGGGGCGCGGTGGGCGGGCGCGGGGCGCGGGGCGCGGGGCGCGGTGGGCGGGGCGCGGGGCGCGGGGCGCGGGGCGCGGGGCGCGGGGCGCGAAGCACGGGGCGCGAGGCACGGGGCGCGAGGCACGGGGCGCGGGGCGCGGGGCGCGAGGCACGGGGCGCGAGGCACGGGGCGCGAGGCACGGGGCGCGATGCACGGGGCGCGAGGCACGGGGCGCGAGGCACGGGGCGCGGGGGGCGGGGCGCGGGGGGCGGAGCCGGAAGGGCGGGGTGCGCGGGGTTGCGCGTCAGCAGAGTCTTCTTCCCGGAGCTGGCCTCCGCCTCCGCCTGCGCCGCCCTAGGGCATCCCCCGCCCACCGCCGGCGCCGGGGTCGCCTGTCGACGCACGTGCCCCGCCCCCTTCGCCTCCCCAGGAAGCGCCTCTCCCCGCCCCTGGGCCTCGCGGGCTATTTCACGCGCTCCACGTGATGTGCTGTACAGGTGAACAGGGCTTTTCTACGGCTTCGGCGCTGCATTGGGAAACGCTCAAACGGCTTGGCGTTCAATGTGACTGTTGATTGGGGGGGCTTTTGTGCGAAAGGACAAAGCAGTCATTCCTTGCTCTAGAGCAACTTGCTTCAAAAGGTCAATTCATGTATTTCAAATGAACGTTTTAAAAAAATAAATGCTTTTTTCTTTATTCAAACAATTTTCTAAATAGGTAGATGATTCTACCCACTCCCTCCTACATATATGTCTACCCCTGACCTACATAATTATACTACTCATATGTCTCTGTTGTCAAATTGTTTGAATTTCTCGCCCGCCACACACACACACACACACACATTGAATTAATGGCATTACAGAAGCTATTTCATATCTTAGTAAATGGGAGATTATTTGTTCTTTCTTTTTAGAATCACGAATGGATTTATAAAAAATGTGAAGAAGATATAAGACCACTAAATGAATCACCTCCTCTCGATCTCTTCATCAGATAGGACTCAAAGAGGAGGAGAAGGGTGAACTGATATCTTCCTAGAGATTGATAGAAATAGGTACTGAAAGATCACGGCAAATATTCAAGTAACGATTAATAATAGTTATTGTCGTAATGAAATAAATCTATTTCGATTTAAATGAAATTGTTAAGAAACAAACATGTTCTATTTTATACCAATCTCTATCCTCCTCGAATCCTGTAGCCCTAGGTCCTAACCTAAGCATATTCACGAAATCTCCTTCTTCGTATTTTTCCACTACGTGAGACTTAAACGTATCTTTGACGCGACACGCTAACGATCATAATGCCAACGCGTTTTGGATACATATTAACCTCGCAGAAGAGGAAGGTCAAAAGTTAGTTCCAAGGAATTCTAAAAGATGGCAAAGACGTCAATGCTTTAGCAATGTTTTTGTACAATCTTATGGAATACTAAAACGTTCTGATTTCAGATCTTGATCTGCATTCACATTTAATTGACAGAAAATTTGTGCAATCTATTACTCTTAAATTTTTGAGGTGCTTGTGAATACCATTTCCAAATTAAATCACTGAAACCTATGAGTCGAGCTCTTCTTATGGCATAGGCACCGCGATGATTTCGTCGTATTGCTGAAGAAACGTTCGGGTTATATTTTTCACACTAACTCTCAGTCTTGATTTCTGCGGTATGATTCTGCAGTGACAGTAAAATATTAGCTGCATTTCAACGAATCTGCACGCAACAAATCTGCGAGAAGTGTCATAAGATCAGAGGTAATATATTAGACGTCGAGTTTCGAATTGCTGATGATCACCATTGTTAAACATGATCGGTGTCCCATTGTTTCACAAATCTATAATTGTACCTTCGGTCACGGCCTAATAGCAGTTGTGATAAAAATAGAGCCATTTCCGTGAAGCGTCGTTACAGAATGGGAGCTACATTATTGCAGACATTTTTGACGCAGATCAATACATCCCGGATGTGTTCGAACTGATACCAGGACTTGCAAAGGAAATGCATGGAACAGAGCTTTCCAACTCCAATTTGAAGGTCGTATTCGCTAGAGGGCTACTACAGGCTTCGTCTGTGGTTGCGCTGTAGTCTGCTAGCAACGTTTTTCTTTATAATATCATGTGATTGTAGAATTCAATCCAATAAAACTCACAATATTCAAATTTATCAAAAGTGAACGAACCCTTGAGAACGTTCCGCATTGTGGAAATCGTTTTTTTTAATGAACACAGCTTTATACTCTAGCTCAAACTATAGTTTGGCGGTGTGAGGGTACCCACTGGATATAATAGAATATCAAGAAACGTCCAATTTTGTACACTAGGACATAAGAAATAAAACTCATGTCGATTAGGGACCCCAAAACCAAGCTGTAATGGTGTTGAGGGTTTCGTTTGTCTACGTTGCTTTCCTCGTGTTGCAAATGTTTCTCTGTTTGCACCCCGGCTCAAAGGGATAATCACACTCTCACGAAGTGTCTTTGGGAGGAATATTGTTTACATTCTCTCTCTCTCTCTCTCTCTCTCTCTCTATATATATATATATATATATATATATATATATAAAATTCACTAAGGAAATATGTCTGTTTGGTACCATTTATAAGAAGTCATCGACACAAAAACCTAAAGTGTGCTACTGCGGATTAGGAAATTTGTCCCCGGTCCTCCAGCAACCGTTTCCAATAAACGATTCAAGACAAAAATAGACGAGTTAAGACGAACGTAGAGAAATATAATTAATTACATAACGTTTGCAAGAATTCTGCAATATTGCAGGCGCACGTGCAACCCGCAACACATTAACACTGCAAGACATTTTATCATAGTGTTTAACTCGGAAACGATGCACTCTGAACCCCTAAAACCACTTTACCGCGCTCGCGAAAGAACACAAATAGTTATGCTGTCATCTCGCGGTGCAATGGCAGAATTTATACTTTTTAGACCAGGGTTGACCAACTGGCGGCCCACAGTGCCATTTATTGTGGCTCGCGAAAGGTTTTCAGTAGGGGACGGATTTTGATGACCTAAAACACAGCTAAAAAGGTTCAATAAAATACTCTTAAAATGTTTTTAAAGTGCTGTAAAAGCAAAGAAAAATGACGTAAGAATGTCGTCAAAACCTGTTCGGATGGACAACTCAAACTGTTGGGTATGTTACTGATGTAATTGACACTTCATCCGTTCCTTCAATTGATATCAGTTTGCAAACGTTTGGGATGGTCTATTCTTTACCAAGAAGTCTCTGTCTTCCCGAAATCGGCAGAACCAGTAATGATACTGAACGGCGTCACAGGAACCTTACATTACATACTCACAACGACTGACGTTATAATTTGAGCGGAGAAATTGAATAGGCTACTCAAGAATTCTGTGGAGAACATGTGTTGCATCTCGTAAATATTTTTTGAGGCAAGTACCATTAAAATTATATTACAGTTGATGAAATCAGTAAAAATGTATTAAAATGACAGAAAAGGTAAAAAATGAATTGTCGGTTGAAATCGATGAAAAATGCAAAACAAATGACATAAAAATGGTCATTTCCTTTTGTCATAATATGAAACTAATTTCTATACTAAACGGCATTGTTCTAAAGAGAAAAGAAAAAAGTGACATTTCATTAAAATTCACCCCCTAGTTATTAGTCAAAAGTGAAAAACCCTTGCATCCATGTCAGGCGCCTGGCGGGGCATTGTGCGCCTGGCGGGGTCAAAACTCCCTTTATGTAAAAATAGGACAAATTGGATTTAAGAAAATTTTTCTACTAAGTTCAGAAATTCAAAATTGTTCCAATGTGTTTCACTGCGTTATGCGTGGCTCGACTTGATATGAACGGGGGGATGAAAATCCCTCCCCCTCCCCCTCCCCCTCCCCCGTTTCTGAGTAGCGGGGCAAACTGCCGAGATCAACAGTACGAGGAAGTCAGAAGTGGATCGCATGAGTAATGAATGTATGGCCCGCAACACTATTTAAGGTGTTGGCTGTGACCCCTGAAGCCTTTCAAGTTGAACACCCCTGTTTTAGACATACTATCACGTTATTGAAGGCTATCCACACATTGTAGCACGCGTTATCAGAAACGTTCGAAGTTTGACTCCAAAATGCAACAATTTTCACTTGTAAAAGCATAATTTACGAAATGCGGAATGTTTTGAATAAACTCGTACGAGGGATGTTCTGGAAGTAGGGCAACCGACGCATAGCTCATGCAGGGAAATGTGTTTTCCGCATATGAAAGCCCTACTGTGTGGGAAAGCTAGCTAAAGCGACTAACTGATGACGGACGTGAGTAGTGTCCCGACTCTCGTCACACATCAAAATGTGACAAAGTAGGTATGGAATTTCATTTTCAGTTATATGTGTACATAATTGAAAAATAAACTCTACAAAATGCTGATGAAAGGAGTCCCTCTTCTTGATGACAGTGCTAGTCCGCTCTCCACACGCGTAACTCAAGAGTTTCTGACGTCATTAGGGTAAATTGTTTTAAAGCACCCCTCACAATCCTGATCTCACACCTAGCGACACATCTGTTCTCTAAAGAAACATCTGGGTGGAAAACTCTTTCGTGATGACAGCGAGATGACAATCGAAGTAGAGAAGATGCTTAAGTAGTTGGCGGGACACGTCTATGACGAAAGAACAATAAATGTCGTTCCACGGACTGAAAAATGCATTGAAGTAAATGTTGATTGATTATATTAAAAATGTTGTAATACCTGAACTAATTTACCTGTGCGTTTCATTTAAATATATGCAATTGTATGTGTAAAAAAAACGGGAGCGGTAGCTCAGTGCATCAATTGATGTCACTGCAGCGCTCCTAACCGGGAGGTCCTAGGTTCCCACTCCCTACGGCGGCAGGATTTTCGACACAAGCTTTTCAGCTAGGTCGAATTCAGTCGCTGTCTGGAGGAGAATTCTAGAGGCCGGCTGGTCTGATCGGTAGTTTTCCGTGGTTTCTCCGATCACCAGGCGAATGCCGGAGCAGTACCCTAACAAACGGGCCACGGACCGCGCGCGATCTGTCCTTCCCCTTCCTTGTCCTATTCTCTCCCCTTACACACTCACACTAACATGCACTACACGACCACACTACCGGACATATGTGGTAGTGTAGTGCACATAAGTGTAACTGTGTTTAAGTAAGAGGTGAAGATGGAACAAAAATGAGGAAGGAAAGTTCGCGCGCCGTCCGTGGCCCGTTTGTTAGGATACTGCTCCGACATTCGCCGGTGGACCGTAGAAACGACGGAAAACTACCGATCACTACAACCGACTGCTAGAATTCTCCTCCAGACAGCGGTTGAATTCGAACAAGATACGTAGTCGAAATTTTCAAAGCTTTTCCTCTAAGTGCCCGAAGCTTTAGAAATAAGTTGGAACAATATGAGAGTAATAGACATTAAATGAGTAAGTGCTGTGAAGTGCGGTGAAGTGCTGTGAAGTGCAGTGCAGTTAAGTGTAGTGAACGCGATCAATGAAATAAAAAAAATAGCCAAACTTATGTAGCTTGTATTAAATTTTAGCATCACCGACATATAATTATTTGATATCATGACAGTTGAAGTATTTGTTATAATAGTTAATATTAGTGATAGTATGATTATTGCATGTTCGGATTGCACTGTACTCCTTTATTATTATTATTATTATTATTATTATTATTATTATTATTATTGTTGTTGTTATCGTTATTATTAATATTGTTATTATTATTGTAATTATTGTTATTTAACTGCCACCGGGTCATACCCAATTGCAGTTCAAATAAATGTATGTATGAAAATCCCCCCTCCGTCCCCAATCGAACCCTAGGACCTCGCGGCCAGAGGCAGTGTAGTGACAACAGTTGATGCACTTCCCGCATAACCCTCATAGGTCGCGACGCACACGAGGGGATTCGAATGGCTGTAGCCTCGGCGCGCGCAAAGCGTTCGACCAGGATAGTCGAGGCGAGTTGAGGGACCTGCAACGGGGCGGTCGTGGGCGGCGCGAGGCGGTGCAACCCCGCCGGGGCTATGCACATGGGCGGCAGCGCACCGCCGTCGCGGAAACCCGTTTTTGTCGCGCCTCCGCCGCTGCGTTTGCCTTGATCGCGCCACTCACCCACGGCCGCTGCCGCTGCCGCTGCCGTTTACTGTTACGAAGGGAAGGCTACCCGCTCACCGGCTGCATCACTCAGCGGTCCCCAAGTGCAAGGAGCGCGCCTTTTGCGAAAGGCCTCCGCACGCGTCACTCTTCACGCTGCCTGCAAAGGAAAATTCATACGTCGTTTTGAATAGAGGCCACTGGTACTCAATCTAATATGTCGGTAGTAATAAATATGTCACTGCACTCACTATTATTAAATGTAACCTGACTGGTGTCTGTGAGTTCCCAGCAGAAGGTTTTTGGTTGTTTTCTCGAAACGTTTACTTCCTGCTCCACACAAATTAAGCTATTTGCATCAAGATAGTAATGGCTACTCAGTATTTGCCGAAGACCGATTATGCTAACTCATTTATTGACTTATTATGGTGAATAAACGTGCCTGTAAGTGTGAGAGAGAACAAATGAAAGAGAGAAAAAATACGCAGAGATGTGTAATATCTACATGTGATAAATATAGAATGATTGTAGAGATTGAGATAATTAAAAATATATCGCGCAAACTCTACAAATTGAGACAAGCAATAGATAATCTCGGTTTTTATTACATAAACATTGTGGCTTTCAAGGAAGTAAGTGCATAAAATTATGTAAAACAATTTCGTTTGAATTTAACACCGATCTCAGTAAAATGCGTTTATAAAAATGTTAATATTTCACAGAAATAGCTCATTATAATAATTTTTCCTCGCTGTTCATAGTCGTCCGCCCATAGCTTCAGCTATTCTATCTAACAGGAAAGCGGAACGACAGTACTGAACACTGCCGTTGTCGTCAAATGACGGACGGATGATAGGCCCCAAACTGCGCGAAGGAGCAGTGAACAGATGATTTGGTTTTGTTTTTTCGTGTTTCCGGGCGCGTCAACTGCTTTGGTCATTAATCCCGTTAGTGTAGGGCATGTTTTTTCCCGGGAGATGGTGGTGATCTTCCCCCGCTGGATGGCGAGATCCGGCGCCGACCTACCGTCGGCTAGTGGGGTTTCCCCCTCACCAGGACTCTCCCACCAGCGGGGCACCGCCCCAGCGGGGACAAGCTCTAAGCTCCTGACCGGTCTCCTGGAATATGTGGTAGTGTAGTGCATGTTATGTGTGTGTGTGTGTGTGTGTGTGTGTGTGTGTAAGGAGGAGAGGATATGACAAAGAAGAGGAAGGAAAAATCTCGCGCGGGCCGTGGCCCGTTTGGTAGGGTACTGCTCCGGCATTCGCCTGGTGTTGATCGGAGAAACCACGGAAAACTACCGTTCAGAGTAGCCGGCCGCTAGAATTCTCCTCCAGACAGCGACTGAATTCGACCTAGCTGAAAAGCTAAGGTCGAAAATCCTGTCGTCGTCAGGACTCGAACCTAGGACTTCCCGGTCAGAGGCGCTGCAGTGACATCAGTTGATGCTCTGAGCTACCGCTCCCGGTGTGAACAGACGAGATGCGAGTAGGAAATCCAAAGGCCGTAAAATAAAACCCAAAGAATAACCCCACCACCTTTATTGCTCGCGCGCGTACAGTCCCTACCGTGAACAGTTGTCGGAGCACAGGCTCGAAATGTCCTCAACGTTCATGGCAACCTAAAAACTCCGTCGCAAATGTCCAACGATCCAGCGGCGAGGACGGCCACACGGTCAATCTCTGCGTCAGGGAACGAGATATAAAGCTCGTCTCGAAAAGGAAAGGGGGACTTATTGCACAGCGTAGTGAACAGCAGTCTCTTGACCGTTTTGTACATTTTTGAGGACCTGGGCATGCATAACTCGAACTGTGCAAGCGAAGAGACTCGAGATTGGTGTAAGCCGAATGCTTTAAGTCTATTGCTGCAAAACACCGAAATGTTTAGGTACAGCGGCAACAACACTCACCGGTAGCTTCAGTGAGGCTTACTGCCTCTTTTGGTGCAGTCTAATATAAAGTTTTTCGAGTGCTGCAGCGAGCACTTCAATCGTGATTTCGGCATTATAAAGCTGTCATAGCCAATGAAAACTACGTTGGCCCTCTACTTACGTTGCATACGGCTTCCATGTGCAGGAAGTATACTCTTTAGGGAGTGAAATATGCAGATCATTATGTTCGATCTCATTCGTGTTTCGGGGATTTCCTATGTTTCTCCGAACTGCACTTTGACGAAGAGTCATTAACAAGAGAACGGGAGTTTATTATCTTCAGGGATTTCTTGGATGGCAGCGTATTTCTTCCACAGAAATTACACATATCTCTATTGTGAGAGATTACGTAGGCAAGCAGACCTGGGAATCTTTTACAAATGAGAGATATTTTCTTTTCCCTCCCACATTTCCACAATGACCGACAAGATGGTATGCTGCTTGGCTCCGAAATTCGGTAAACAATCTGTGCCTAGGCCATCCGTATCATACTAAATAAATTATGTATGCACAAGTTTTTGCAAAGGAACTTGTGGGTCGTTCTCTTTTAATTTCACATTTTCTCCTCAAATGCGTTACGTCCACAAAGAAAACTGCATATAATAACTGATCTACACAAAAAGGAAAATATTATTATCAACTGCACATAATGAAAGTGTTATTTTGTATTAGAATTATTTAATTTTCCTTTTCTAAAGGGACACCAAGTACGACACAAACTGTTTTGTTATTTTGAATTCACACGGAAGGTACTGAGTGTAATGGAATCTGGGAAGGGCGGACTTCCGCCTAGGCAAACTGGGCAGCTATGTAGGCGCCCAACTGCAGAGGGACCGCAGATGATAGTAATAAACTACAACAGGAGCTCCAGTTAAATTTGAAACATTTTTCTAGTTTAAGAACAAGGAAAGCAATTTTTAACTATTTAACTAGTTATGTCTCTCTCTAAAAATCAGAAAGAAAAGGGAGTGAATAATGATTGAGTGGAATTGGGATGGAATGGAAGAAGCCGAGGCGGAAGTACAGAAGGGTTTGGAGAGGAGAACGATAGCAAAGCGGAAAGGAAAACGAGTTGGAGACAAAACGACAACCAGGCGGAAAGGGAGACGGGCATGACGAACAAAGACTGGAAATGAGATAAATCGAGAAAGACTAAGAATAAGAAAGAAACGACACTTTATTTGTGGGCCAAAACGTAAACGGGTTGGTGACGGAAACGGGCCTAGAAAAGGACAGGAAGGGGTAGGAGACGGGTTAAGGGAAAGTGGAGGGACAGGGACGGAAATGAATATCGAGAAAAGGATAAAGTCAAGGACAGGAACGGGTGGGTAGTTCAGGTTGGAATGGGACGGAAACGAATAGACAAAAGAGCAAGGACAAGGACAGAAACGAGCGGCGGGGATAACAGTATGGGAGAATATCACGCAGAAAAGGAGATGGAAACGGGGGCGAAAAGGCTAAGGACAAGAACAGAAACGAGTGGAGGCGAGAACAGCATGGGATTAGACGGTATGGGGACGACGCCGGAGACGGAAAGCGATTGAGACCTCCATAAGGCCAAAACCATGAACAGGGGACGGGTGCAGAATGGGTTTGATTGATTGATTTATTTATTTTTTCGTGTTTCCGGACGCGTCAACTGCTTCAGTCATTTGTCCCGTTCGTGTAGTACATGTTTTTTCTCGGGAGATGGCGGTGATCTTCCCCCGCTGGATGGCGAGATCCGGCGCCGACCTACCGTCGGCTAGTGGGGTTTCCCCCTAACCAGGACTCTCCCACCAGCAGGGCACCGCCCCAGCCGGGACGAGCTCTAAACTCCCGACCGGTATCGCGGAATGTAGTAGTGTAGTGCATGTTAGTGTAAGTGTGTAAGGGGAGAGGATATGACAAGGAAGGGGAAGGAAAGATCGCGCGCGGTCCGTGGCCCGTTTGGTAGGGTACTGCTCCGGCATTCGCCTGGTGTAGATCGGAAAAAAACACGTAAAACTACCGATCAGAGCAGCCGGCCTCTATAATTCTCCCCCAGACGGCGACTGAATTCGATCTAGCTGAAAAGCTAGTGTCGAAAATCCTGCCGCCGTCAGGACTCGAACCTAGGACCTCCCGGTCAGAGGCGCTGCAGTGACTGCAGAATGGGATAAGGTATTCAGGAAAGGGGAGGGAAACGAATAGACAAAAGGCGGTACAAAAACAGAAACGGTCACAGGCAGACAAAAGGGAAGAACAAGAAAAAAACGGGAAGGAGGAAGAGAACAGCATGGGATAAGAAAGTTCGGGGACGAGATGGAAAGGGATTGAGAACCGTTAAGGTCAAGACCAGGAACGGAGGGCCGGGTGGGGGGGGGGGGGGAGGCAGATCGATCGGCTGGCGGAAGACGGCGCGGGCGGCGGCGGCGGCGGCGGCGGCGGCGGCGGCGGTTGCGGCGCGGGGTCACCTTCCGGCCCTAAAAGCGGCGGCCGGCTAAGTTTAGCCTCCGCCCTCGGCGCGCGCTCGGGGGGCGGGGCGGGGGTGCGCCCACCGCCCACCCCGACCCTTCCGCGCCCCGCCCCGCCCCGCCGAAGGGGCGAGCGCCCCCGGCTGAGAAGGGTGCTTCGCGTGGGGTATTTTTACGCCCACGTGCTTTCTCCGTGCGCCGCCCCATCCCACCCACCCACGCCCGGCGGTCGATCCAGAAATGCTCCTCGGGGATGACTTCATTCTCTGTTATACTCAGACCCTATTGTTCAGTTGGGTTTCACAGAAACCGTATGTCACATTAAAGTTTCAAATACTTATTTTGAATTATATTTCGAGTTTTATCAGAGGCGCGCCGGGGATTTTTCTCGTTGGGAGGTGGGGTGGGGAAGGCTCCCACCAACTTGAAGTTTTCTTATAAATATTTTTTTTAATTTTCAGTGAATAGAAAATGAATTTTTATGTGTTGATTTTTAGTTAATAATCATAATGCTAACAATTGATATATTGAATGACTTTCATTAGAATAAGGAATTAATAAAAGCTCTTTTATATACGTATTATTGCTTTCTGGAGGGGGGACTGAAGCCTCATGAACCCCCCTCCCGCTTGGGTGCGCCACTGACTTTTTTGAATAATATTGAAAATTATAACAAAGTGTAAACATAACCCAGTTGTGTTACCCATCTACCCTGGAGCATAGAATGTTGCATGTGAAAGTACAAAAAACACTTTTTTTAGGTTCATTTATGTTAGGTTTAATTAGCAACAATCTGACAAACAAGTCAACGATCAATCTTCCGTGCGGCATAGGCCGCATATTACAATTTAGTTTTTCAGTCTAAGTACCCTGAAATTCCCCCAAACACATGTTTTTTTCAATATCCTTTCCGAATATTCTCGAAGGATCCGGTTAAAAATAGAGCCAATCGATTTGTTTTGTCTGTCTAAAGATAGAAAGTTCCCCCAAAGAAATTCTATCTGAATCTGACCCTGATAATACAATTTTAAATGTAATTAATTGATAAATTTATAATGTTTTTGAGTTGCCATTTCGCCGCAAACACGCGTTAAGAAGTACTTTAATGCAAATTTTAAAAAAATGAGAATATTTTAATTTTAGAATACGACGGTTCTTTGAACAATAGTGACTTTAAGCGCTTGGAATTTGACATTTAATTTACCAGAAATTTATAATTATATCGGGTTCTCTTAAAACGAACGTTTAGTTTTTTTAAATTTTTTTAGAATTAAATATTTTTGAGTTTTATCCTCAATTCTAGAAGGCCATTCAGCAGTGACATTTCCTTTAAGAGCTCAATAAACTTCAAACGACTGTAGTTTTTGCTCGGTGCGATGAGGTCAGCATCCAAAACTTAATTGCTTCATCAAATGAATATCGAGATAAATGCCCTTAAACTTAGGTTCAAGTACTTTCAAAGTTCTCCTCACTGTAATGGGCAAACATTGATAAGCAAGCAGAAAAAACACGCGCGAAAAAATGTCCTCACTCGACATTCATCTTGAGATACGCAAGCGTACCTCAGTAATGGAAATATATCTCAGAATTGAAAAATCTTCAAAACCAATATTAATCTGCTATTTTGGTGATGTGCGAAAGAGATGCCAAAAAAACGGTAGTCCCATCATGAGAAATTTTCCATTTTCCATTTGTGAATGAAGGGGAAAAGCTGAGTACTTTCCTCGGAGACAAAAAAGAACTCACATTGCTTTGAAGGAGGCCAAATACAAGAATTGTCAGTTCTGAATAACACTCAGGTGTGAGAACATCTCAAAACTTTTATTATATTTACTATAAGAACTACACAAAATTTAAACAATTTTTTAGCCAAATGTGTTTTGTACATTTTGTTTCTTTTTCCTGCTTCGTGAGAATTAAGGTTACCCAGAATAATTACTCCCAAAGTTGTCACTGATTTCGGAATAGGCAGTATAAATCTCTTTTAAACCACTGCCAGGGCCGTCTATTCTGTTCTCTCGTCTGTTTGATTTCATCTGCGACCTTCCTGCTCGCGTCCTCCCGCAAACGCCGCTGCTTCACAATCCGTATTCGTTAAGACCTGCGCGAGGGCGGGCGGGCGAGCGAGCGGCGGAGTGATTGGGTGGGCGTAAGGGCGATGGGGCTGGCGGGCGGGTGACGGGCGGGCGGTCTGGGGCGGGCGTGCGCGGGCAGGCTAGTGAGCTGGGGTTGGCGACTGGGTGCGCGGGCGATCGGGCGGGCGGGCGGGCGGGCGGGCGGGCGGGCGGGCGGGCGGGCGGGCGGGCGGGCGGGCGGGCGGGCGGGCGGGCGGGCGGGCGGATGGACGAGGAAGGTGAGTGGGTGCGATTGTGATGGGCGGGCGAGGGAGGCAGGGGGGCGGGAGGCTGGGTGTATGGGTGATAGGGCGGGCGGGCGGGTGGGAGGGAGAGGGAAAGCGGGTGGATGGCTCGGCAGGTGGGTTGGTGGGTGTGTGGGCAGGCAGGTGGACGGGCGGGCGAGGGGGGTGGGCGGGGGGGGGGGGGGGGGGGCGAGGGGGTGGGTGGGTTGGCGGGCGGGCGAGTGTCGCTGGTAAGCAACATGTGATGCGCCCAAAGGTCAGCCCAAATGGCGCTCATGGCCGCCGCTAAGCGGCGCTAACAGGCCGCGGCGCCTCCTTCCGGGTGCCACTCGTCCCCGCCGCCAAGGGACCCTCAAAGAGGCTGCTCTGCTTATTGGTATTTCTCTTTATGGAGGACGATATTGGAAGAGAGCTCAGCTGCATGAAAAATATTTCTAGGAATCAGCAGTGCCCAGCGGACGGAGTTCTAAACCTCGTCATCTAACGGAGGAAGATCGTGATAAAACGTGCTCTGAATGTAAACTCCAATGATAAAATGTGCACTGAATATACGGGTCGAATGACCATAGGAGTTGATGCTCCTGGAAACAGGAAATAATCAGTCAATTCATGTATCTAAACCATGGGGCGTCCAGATTCGGGGGACAGCTAAAGCAATTTGCCCAAGACTCAGCTTATTTGGGGTCACGAATTTCCTTTTATTGAAAATTAATAAAAATGTATTTACTTCTCATTCAGATTAACAGCTTTATGTTATTTCTGTTACATGGAGAAGTGAATTATGTTTATTTATAGGGGGGGGGATCTTTTGTTTGAAATAAGGGGCTTCTTGTTTTCTTTGGGCGGCCTTGTCCAAAACCCCGAGTTTGAGATCCGATGATGGTGATTTTTCGAAACTGGAGCCGAGCGAACGTAATTGCGCAAACACTGTCACGTCTGGATTAGAAAACTCGCTCGATGCAGCTCTGATCGATGGTTACTATGATTTCCTATGGTAACACTCAGGAAGGTGCCGACCTTAAAAAAGGGACCGCCGGCCGGGTAGTGCATGCGATCCTGCTGTGCCCATGCTGTCGATAATTCCATTCCTAGGGCGAGCTGATCCACATGCTTCTTCCTCCACGGTGTAGATCTCTCCCTGACGCAAAGGAGCAGGCACCAATTTCACAATCAGCTCTTCGAACGAAGAGTTATAGTGGCTGTCCGGGTGATGCCGCGTCGAAGGCTGTGTTGCCGACGTTTCGACCATCTTTTCGTGGTCTTCCTCAGGGCTGGTCTGCCCAGAGCTGGGCAGACCAGCACAGACCTGGAGATACCAGCTCTGAGGAAGACCACGAAAAGATGGTCGAAACGTCGGCAACACAGCCTTCAACGCAGCGTCACCCGGACAGCCAAGATCATTCACATGACTCTGGCCGCGGAAGCTTACGACTTCAAGTTACAGTAGAATGTTTGTGATCGAGTAGAACATCGATAATACGAAATATTAGGGACATGACTCATTTCGATGTGGCTAAATTTTTGAAATAAACCTATAAAATGGTCGGTAGACGACTTCAACGTAAAAAAGAACTTAAAAAATCGTTTATAATTCACTCTGTGTTACAGAAGTGAAGAGAATGAATAAAACCGTTAATAGAACATCACTATAATTGCTACGAATTTCAAATACGGAAGTGTCATATTATCCTGCAATTAACAGTTTTAGTAAACTTGCGTCAGCCGACGTTTTTAAACAAATATGTACTTTTATCGTCGGAATTGAATCCGGATTGTCTATTGTTCGGATCATTTTTTACGTTCGAATTACGTACTCTATTGTATCTACTCCGGAATTAATTGGTCAAACTACAGATGAGAAAAAAAGCCAGATTTTCAAACCTTCAATATTAATTATTGATATAATTATTGTTTGTTTAAAGAACAAAAACATTCCTCTTTCTCAAGTGTCTACTATTCAGTGAAAACGTCTATAGTAACTTTATATTTTATAATAAGTATTTACCCAAGCAGGTTAAACGAGTCATAAACAAAAACTAACCTTTTTAATTGAGAATTCCGTGTTGAACAAATAAACGGATGACATTCCTCATGCACTTCTAAGGGGCGGAGATCAGTATTTGTTTCATGAAGTTTTGAGGATGGAGATCATAGCAATTCCTCCTTTTGTCCATGATGTCATGTACTTTGACCCTGGCATTTATTTTGTAGGAATATGTCACAGCAACCTTATGAATGTTCCTGACTTGCTGTCATAGAAAATATATTAGCTGCAATGGAGGGTGGCATAATGTTCGCGGCAGGGGACACGCATTTAAATTAACCCGTTCCTCCTTTGACGGTCCTCACGACGCGACGCGCGCGCTCACGGAAAAGATCGCCGCTCGCCATTTGTTCAACAATTCAGATGTCAAATTCCGACAACTAGGTAAGAAAGCCAGTCAGTTATTTAAGGAAACATTCCTTGGAAAATCAATGCTCATTGAGGCGGAATAGATTTATAAAAAATTGGGCATGGAATGTAAAAATAACCTTCAAACCCTCTCACATATCTCCTCTCTCACTCTCCCTCCCCTCTATATCCTCCTCTCTCTCTCCCCTCCTCTCTCCCCTCTCTCCCTTCCTCACCCTCTTCCTTCCTCTTCTTCCTTTATCTTCCTCTCCCTCTCCCTTCCTCTTCTCTCCTACCTTCCTTTCCTCTCTCTCCCTTCCTCTCTCCCTCTCTCCCTCTCCCCCTCTCTCTCAGACACCCCACACACACACGAACGCATACACAAATACACACAAACCAATATATGCACTTACTCTCGTACCTATGCACAAGGTGCAAAATTGATTGGTGGAATATTGAGGTTTGCCCCCGCCCTCTAGGGAGTTTCATGACCCCTGCTGGAAAAGTCTTAATTTGACCTTACCAGGGGCACAATTACCGTAACATGTTTGTAGGTGATTCACTTAGATAACCTCACTACGAAATGTTTAAACCAAAAAAGACAAAGGAGACCAAATCAAGTAAAACAAGAAAGAAAGCTTTCCTACGATAGATATGATTCTTTCAGATTGTTTATTGACCCTATTGAATTGGATCAACTGACAAGGTAAAGGTCAGAAGCCACATATATGTGTATATATGATTAATCTCATCATCAGTAAACATAATGAAAACATTTGTTTCATTATGGAGTTTGAGCCATTCCTCATTGACTTGTTTTTGTTTTTGAAAACCCTTGGGAGAAACCTGACAATTTGTACCCTCCATCCTCCCAACAAGATGCCTACAAATATACCTTCACACATACTCGTGTGTACATTCAATTTTCTTGCACTCATACAATGGGTTTAATTTTTCGAGTCTCTGCAGAGTTACATTTAGTCTATAACTCATCAGGGGCAGTAGACATTCCAACACACCTTAGTAAAGAGTAGTAATTGGTGCAACTTACTGCGAGAACTCGTTAGTGTATACATTCGAGAAACACAGCCGTAAATTACAGTAAGATACACATGACTTATATCCAATAAAATTACCAAATGAAACACCGATGGCCGGATGTTACGATTTAATTTGACAAATTAATTCTTTTTTGATAGATCGTTTCTTTTTTAACTATTCGTTTCAAAATTTTTTACGATCATTTCTTTAATATTACTAGAAAAATAGTTTAATTCCCTCCCCCCCCCCCATACACACGATGCTTCTGTATAACCTTAAATAAATTTCCACAAATGGTGTTTTAAAAGTACTTTTATTTCCACAAAATCTTGCGCTCATGCAACGTTGTGTCACAAGGTCACATGCTGGTCGTGTGGCCAAACGTTTTATGGCTGCCGTGTTTTTCCATCTCCAAACGTGACCGCTCCGTGACCGAAGGAGCCGCCTCGTGCCATCCCGGGCGCAATGCAGTTAAGCCAGCGCGATAACAAAACAGCAGCAGCAGCGGTGTGAGGCACCGTGTCGGTATCGCACAGTGAGCCCAAATGACATCAAAGCGCGCCAAGCCTTGCTTGCGATTTCAAACGAACATTCGGAAGCGGAAAACAATGTGTAGGGACGCAAATGATACAAAAAATATAAAAACAATATTTTTCACATATTTTTTTCAGTGACATTTTTCCCTTTTTTAATTTCATTAGTTTCAGGTGTGGTTGAGGTAAATGTTTAATTTTTTCTTGAATTCATTTTCTGCATTTAAACACCAATACCAAATACAAATAATAAAACAACAATACAAAATAATCCATCTCTTGGTACATCTGATTTGTATTTTATTCACGAATTTTCGATGTCTGTTTCAGAAGTTGCATCAGATTGAAGTTGAAAACTGCAGTATTGTATCGACAGGAATCTGTCAGCAGCAGATCCCAAAGGACGTGAGCGATTTCGGGGATGTAATGCTCTGAGTTCTCGTAATTTCAAATTTTGTTGAGAAACTGCTTTATTACTGTCGATTGAGTGTTACATATGGGGAAGTCTCTATTATCCCATTCTTTATCTCCAAAAGGTTGAGGAAACATGTTTTCATGTATATATTGTCATTGGCCAATATCTAAAGGCAATTAAATATTATCTTTTCTTTTTATAAAATTTTTATTACAAAACGGTTTTATATTTATGTTTTCACTTAAAATCTGTTGTCGGTCGCGCTCCCTGACCCTCTCCCTTCCCCGCCCCCTGTCCCTCTTCCTACCCCGCTCCTCTCTCCTTTCCTCTTGCGTTTCTCTCTCGCCCCTCTCCCTCTCTTTAACACTCGTCTCAGGCTAATTTCACCCCCTCTTGTTGCCTTCTTCTTTTTTCTTGTTTTTCCTCTTCCCATCAATCCCCCCCCCTCCTCTCTCTCTCTTTCGTTCACTCACTCTCCATACTCAGTCACACTCCAAATTCCGCCAACCTCCCGACCATCGCTTTCTAACCCCATTCCCTCAACGTCCAACATCCTCCACAGCTCTCTCCGTCTTCTCTGCGTTCACTCTCACCTGCTTTTGCCATTTGCGCTTATCAGTGCATTCGGGACCAGTGTGCGCGTCACGCCGCTCGCCTCGTGCGGCCGGGTGCGGGGGAAGGGGAGGGCGGCGGCGGCAGCGGCGGCGCGGCCTTGGCCTTGGAGGGTTTCCGCATACTCGGCGCCGCGCCGCGCCGCGCAGCGCCACGACCGACGCCTGCGACGCCAGCGCCGCGCCGCACGTTGCGTCAGCGGCGGTGGCGGTGAGGATGCAGGTGGCGATGGCGATGGGAGCGGGGGCGATGGTGATGGCGTTGGCGGCTGCGGCGGCGGGGACGAAGAGGGGTCGGGGATCGGATGGGGACGGCACGGAGGGGGGGACAGAGGCGGGGCGGGGTGGGGTGGGGCGGGGCGGTGCGTGTCGGGGCGGTGCGTGTCGGGCGGGTTCGTGGCGGCGCGGGTGTGTGGCGGGCGGGTGCGTGGCGGGAGGGCGTGGCGGGCGGGTGTGTGGCGGGGCGGGTGCGTGGCGGGGAGGGTGTGTGGCGGGGCGGGTGCGTGGCGGGGCGGGTGTCTGGCGGGGCGGGTGTCGTGGCGGGGCGGGTGTGTGGCGGGGCGGGTGCGTGGCGGGGCGGGGCGTGGCGGGGAGGGTGTGTGGCGGGGAGGGGCGGGGCAGGGGCAGTGTGTGGCGGGGCGGGTGCGTGGCGGGGAGGGGGCGGGGCGGCGGCGGCAACTGTGGCAGCGGTGCCGGTGATGTTGGCAGCGGCGGCAGCATTAGCGTTGGGGTGGCGGTGGCGGTGGCGGTGGCGGTGGCGGTGGCGGGGCGGTGGCGGTGGCGGTGGCGAGGGCGGGGGCGGCGGCAGCGTCAGTGTCAGTGTCGTTGGCGTTGGTGGTGGCGTTGGCGGTGCGTTTACGGCGGCAGCGGTGGCGGCGGTGGCAGTATGGGGCTGCGCTATCGATCCGCTAGAGCGTGCGCACGCGCACACGCAGCCCTTGGCCCTTGGCCCTGCGCCGCCCGCCGCCGCCCACGCCCAAGGGCGAGCCCCGGCCCTTGGCCCACGCGAGGGAGGCAGGCAGGCACGCGGTGGCCAAAGCGCCAACTGGGGCAAACGAGCTGCGAGAGTGACGGAACGATTTGCTGCCGCTGATGTAGGGCATTCATTATGCAATGACACTTTTTGTTCATTAGGCCTTCCTTCCAACACAGAAGCAACGATGCGGATTTTCTCTTCGTTGCTTTCGTCAAGTTATTTCACCATCGTTGCATTTTATTTCCATTGATTTGGAATATGAGCGTGCTCCCTCTCTATAAGTTGAATTTTAATTTTTTTCTGATTCCCAGTCCTCCTCCATCCCCACTCAAATACCTGATATACTTAGAAAACCGTTCCATGGCTTAGTCTCATGATATAAATTGCGCACGTTGACGCAGGATTTCTCTCGTAACCTTTGAAAAAGTGCGAAAGAAGTCCAGTACAACGAATAAAACTGTGAGTCACGTAAAGCCAAGTAAGGATACTTACACTCTTGTACAGATACTCGTTGGTGTGTTATCGCTCTGACGTTTAAATTCCTTCAAAATCATCAAGAATATCTTTTCAGAGGAATCGTCAAATAAGTGCAAGATGATAAGAGATTTCTCTTTTCATCAAAAGCTGGCATCCATTTGCTGATTTTTTATCAACGTTGACACATATTTCTACTTACGCTTTTATGGAAACTAACATATAAATCAGGAAATAAAGTTCCTTTGCATTTCTAATAAAAAAAATCGGTTTATTTCGTTGTTGAAGAGAGAACACTATTTACAATCGAATCTTGTTTGTAGGTTCGGTCCATTTTGCTACTCCGTTTTTCGAAATTTTTGTGTCCGCGACTCAAAACTACACTGGATTAAAAATTGGTAAAGAAGTTTCTATTTACGCGTGAGTTATCCGCTCCGCAATGAGTGTAGCGAATAAGTGTGATTCAATGAACCAATAATGGGGCGTGATGTAACCATTTTCTTATTCTATTTTGTCGCCATAAACTAGTATAGAAAAAATGCCCTTATATCCGAAGGCATACTGGCGCCATTTTGCTGAGCAAATGAAAGTACCTAATCGACTCGACACAATCAAACTCTTGTTCAAATTAGTTAAAAATTATAGAACATACCCTTTTCATTCTACATTAACACATATAATGCAAGGCTCTCACTATCTTGAAACATTTGGATGCATTTTAAAGCATATTTACCGTTGAAATTAATCTATTAAATTTTGAATAAGTTACAATGGCGATCTGTGGAGTTTTTAATATTATTGATAATACATATTACAAGTAAGGGAAATGTGAGTTAAAATTCAATAGATTCCAGTTGTGTGTTTAAAGATAACAGCTTTCCTGTTTTCGTGCAGGTAAAGTAAACCCAGCTCATTTAGGGGAATTCCAAAGTACTTCCTGAAGACGTAATCTCTTGAAGTGTTACCTTGCTATCCTTTCCGGTCCACGGTACGTAAGGCTGACCAATCCATTTCGTAAGGCCTCTCCTTGATCATGAAATCTCCGCCAGCGCCGTCAGAGCTGCAGAGGGGCGCGCTCGACCTTGCTTGAGCGCCACCAAAAATGGAGTCGAAAAACAACGACGAAAAAGAAGGAAAACTCTTGACATTGAACTACCCGTTCCCAGTAAAAGTAGACGCTGACTCCAGCGCCTCTGGGAATCCCGCTACGTGTGGCAACCGTCGCACAAAGGGACGCTGCGTTGAGGTTGAGGCCGTCGGGTTGTCACCGCCCGGACCAACACGAGCGAGCCACAAAAACGCACAAATAAAAGTCTGTCGGACATACAAGGAGCATATGGCACAAAACAAAAAGGTCGGTGATGTATAGGTCAAGTTAATTCTTAAGCATGTTTATAATGGTACCCCCCCCCCAAAAAAAAACATCCTTTGACCTAACTCCCATCATTAAACGTGCCATAAATATAGAATATTAGCAACAGTAATATTTTTAAAAAATGTCTACTGGCCAGACTGTTTGTTCATAGCATTACACTTGAAAGTATCGTTTGATGTTGATTCCCTAGAACATGATGATTATCGAACAACGCGATTTGCAGAAATCATAATTCCGGTAGTTCATTGTGACACCTGCAACTCGAAACTGCTCCAAACCATCCGCCAGGAGTCGTATTTCTCAAATGACGTCCCCCAGCGCCCGCAGACGTCACCAATCAGATAGCTCCGATCCTCATCTCGACGGGCGCGTAATGGGAGCCGTCGGCGCAACCCACTGCCCCGCGGATGGCCGCGAGGCGAGGCGGCCGGCTCCGCCCCCAGGGGCCCATGGGAGATAAGCCGGGGGTGGCGGCGGCGGCGGGGGGGGCGGCCCCCCCGCCTGGAGAGCCGAGGCGGCCGCGCGCGCCGCCGCCGCCGCCGCCGCCGCCGCCTGCGCGCACCTGGCCCCCGTCACGCGGCCGCGCCGCGCCGCCCGCCCGCGTCCGTCTGGGCCGGTCTGGCTCGCCGCCGGACGCCGCACCGGGCCGTGCCGGGCCTCTCCGTCATCAGCGCCCGCCAACGGCGAAGGATTCCCCTCATGCAGGGATGCACAATGCACGCACGGCGCGCTGATCCACCAGCTTTGCGCTCCTGCATAGCGTTCGCGGCACTAGTCTATACTAACGTGGGTTTTTCTAACGTGGCGACTGAGGGTAGTATCTCCGAGATGGAATTCGGCACGACTCTTTGAGACATTTTCAGTCCTGCCGCTACAGTCGCCGAATTCCATCTTGGAGAATACCCATAGCCGCCAAGTTAGAAAAACCCAAGTATAGAGAAGTTTCCGGCACTAACTATACGCACCTTCACAATTTCCGATTTAGGGATGATTTGATTGATTAGTTTTTCTGGGCGCGCTAACTGCTAACGCCTTTACCCCGTAAGAATAGTACACGTTTTACCGCGAGAGGTGGCGGTGAGAATGGATCCGGCACCGACCTACCTGTCGGTTCGCGAGGGTTTTCCCTCGTCCAGGTATCTCCCACCGACGAGACAGGCTCTAAGCTCCCGACTGGTCACCCGGCATGCGTGGTAGGGTAATGCAAGAAAGTGTTAAGTGAGGGTAGGAATGTTGTGGGTGAAACTGTAAGGGGTGAGGATAACACAAGATAGAGGAAGGAAAGATCGCGCACGATCCTCGGCCCGCTCCGGTATTCGCCTGGTATGCTCCGGTATTCGCCTGGCGTTGATCGGAGAAACCACAGAAAACTCGACTAGAGCAGCCGGTTAACCGGCCACTAGAATTCTCCTCCAGACAGCAATCGAATTCGGTTAAGTTATCTAGATAGAGTCGAAAGTCATGCTACCGTCGGTACTCGAATATTAAGACCTCCCTGTCAGAGGCACTGCATTGATGCCGTAAGCCAACTCCTTTTTTATTTTTTTTAAAAATTTATTTTCTTCCTGTTCGGCAGTTTTGCCTTTCAGGGGTTTGTACATTTTTATTTGTAATACATAACGTTTGGGCATTCACGTTTGAGCATACAACCTCTCACTCTTGTATCTTACTACTAGCTAATTTTCAGGATTTAATACTTATATTTCTAATACTTACAACTAAACAATTTGGCATACAATACACAAATTTTACATACATTATCCATTCTTAAATCTAGATACACTCTATACATACATTGGTATGAAGATTTACATATTTAATACATATTACCTTTTTATGGGGGTTTAAACATGTCTTTGGGATATCGAGAGCGAATTCTTTTGGGATTGTTTAATTTTTCCTTTTTTAAGGGGAAAAAAAAAAATATTTTTTTTTATATGTTCAATTAGGGGTTCTATTTGAAGTTAAGCCAACTTCTAAGCTGGTATTTAGGGATGCTCACTGCCCTCTCGGAACAATAGTGTGCTATTGTGCGCCATCCTGCGCTCGGGCATTTCGCAATATTAGGGCAGAGGCGTTTCTGATGTTGACTTCAATGACTTGCGAAGGACGTGAGTGATGCCTCGATGTGCACACGGCCCTCCTGGGGTCGGTGTGCTCGCGCTCAGCGACGCAACAGGTTACGCTCTGTGGGATGGTGGCAGGTTAGGATGCGGTCAGATAACGACCCTTCCGTTTCCAACCACCGCAACCTGCGAGTAGAGATTGCACAAGGGAAGAGCTTCTGCAGGGCTGCACATCAATCGCGCTCGCAGGGCTCAGTATGGCGTGCTGACTTGCTCTCTGGCCCTTCGCAAGGGGTGGTGGACTCGCACTCAGCAGAGATGTCCATTTCCTCCTGAACGCGGTCGTATCTTTAGAAACGATCCAGTACATACCTGACCGTGAGCAAAACTATCCTAACGAAGGATGACAGTTGTCCTCGCATCACCACTCTCTTCAATTATCTTTTTTCATGATGGTTGTCTGCATAGAAATATTGAAATGAAAATGGAAGTAAATTGGGTATAAGTTCATAATTCTTACGAAACTAACATAGATTAATTAATTACAATAACTTTTCACAATAATATAAATTAATTTTTCACGGTTAAGTTTGGATTTTGTTATGCCTTTGGGGAAGAAGTTCTCCAGGTCTGGCTAACCTGTAAATAGTTCACACAAAAACATTTGTATACGTTGATTATCATTATAAAAAATATATTTTAATGGCCTTCGTAGACTATTTTATTTATAGACAAGTAAAATACGTCTTATGTAAATATAAAAAAAAACGCAAAAGAAAAGGGTACCCGGATATGTAGATGGCCCCCTTTTTGTTTTAGGCTGCGCCCGCCTATACCAGACGATTACTACGAATTTCTCCTCTTTCCACAATTGTAAAGTAATTTGACTTCTAGAATGCTGACACGCTGAGTCGACAAGCCGAATTCGCTTCTAATGGAGGCGTGTGGCTGCGGAGTCCGGTCCTTGCGAGGCTGCCGGCCACGCCGATGCGACCTCCGCCCCGCCCCCCCCCCCGCGCCATCGATCCTCCCCCCGCACGCCAGGGCTCACTTTCGCCTCGGCCCGCACTCGCACCCGCGCTCCGCCCGGCTGCGCGCTCCCCCCCTCCCCGCCCAGCGTACTGCACGTCACGCCCCGCACTACTCTCGCCCAGCCATCCTTCCTCCCCCTCTGGCCCGCTCCCACGCTCAGCCCCGCCTCGCAACGCCCCGCCCCGCCCCGTCCTGCCCCATCCCGCTCACGCCCCGACATATCACCCCAGACACGCTCATCTTCGGCACGCTCACGCCCCGCCCGCTCCGCCCCGACACGCTCACGCCCCGACACGCTCACGCCCCGACACGCTCACGCCCCGACACGCTCACGCCCCGACACGCTCACGCCCCGACACGCTCACGCCCCGACACGCTCACGCCCCGACACGCTCACGCTATGCCACGCCACGCCCACGCCACTCAACGCTCACGCACCTCACCACTCACACTCCACCACGACCGGCGACGCCCACGCTCCGATACGCTTATGACCAGCCACTGTCACGGCCGCGTCGCGCTCACGGCCCGCACCCCCCGCTCAAGCGCCACGCTCATGCCCCGCCACGCTCATGCTTCGCCACGCTCATGCCCCGCCACGCTAACGCCCCGCCACGCTCATATTTCACCACGCTCATGCCCCGTCACGCTCACTCCCCGCCATTTTCATATCCCGCAGCGCCCCGCCACCCATCCCGGCACGCTCATCCATGCCCGCCACGCTCATGCCCCGCCACGCTCATGCTCCGCCACATTCACGTCCCGCTTCGTTCATGTCCTGCCAGTCTTTCGGCCCGCTCCACTACGCCCCCCCCCCCCTGGCCCTGTACCGCGCACGGCCCGCTCGCACCCGCCCACGCCCCACGCGTTCGCTTCTCCAGCGGTTGGCGGCCCTGGCGGAGGGCGGCCGTGCCGCGTGCGCGTGCGCGTGCTGCTGGATCCGGCCCAGAATATCTCGCGGCCGCGTTCGAGAAACGTCTGCATCCTCGTTTCCTCGTGCGCCCTCAAGGCTTCGAAGGCCCCGAGCGGAGCGGGCGCCGCGGGCCACGTGCACAGTGGCGCACCGCGCGGCGCGGGGGAGCGAACTGTTTTATTTATTTCCTTATTCAGCACAATGGCACTTTACAAGCTACATTTGATATTAATAATATATTGCTAACTTAGCGTTCGCCTTAATAAGAGCGAGGCCACTCCTTCTAGAGTCCTCAATTTTAATTTACCTATTACGTCGCTGTGGTGATTCGGAGGAATAGTAGAGGTTTAGGCCATTAGATTAGAAGAAATGGATTATTAAGGTGGTACGAATTTAGGCTCGGGGAATATGGAATTGAATACTCTTTTAGATGTAGGATTTTGAAAGTCGGAAATTACTTCGAGAAGTCGGTAAGGTTAGAAAAATGTTTGTTTGGAAATGCATTGGGCTGTTTTGAATAGATTAAATTCTTTGTGTAATTTATTTTTAGAAAGAAGTCAATGTGCTATTACTGCAGAACGAAGTATTTTGTTTTGAAAAGCTTGAAGTGGTTTTAGACAGTAGGAGCAGGTTGAAAATTGGAACCATAGGATAGAATTAGGCAGGGGGCAGATTTGTGTAAAAGCAGTGTCAGATTGGCCATGAGGACGGATTTTCTGTTAATTGGGGGATACAATTTGATCAGGGCGGTTTGTGCTTTATTGGTTTTGTTTATGATATGGGGTTTCCAAGTCAGCCGCGTATCGCGCGATGCGGAGGAGTAAATTGCGTGGCTTAACTCTGTAGCTCACATTTTAGACACCCAGTCATGATTTTCATCATATAGTATAAGTCGACTCCGGTTATATTGAACTCGGATATAGTGAACTGTCGGTTATAGTGAACCTCCGTCAGTGGTACCCGTATCACTTACATTCCGAATAAGCGTAGAAGATTCAATTATAGTGAAGTCTGAACCTCGGCTGTAGTGAACCTAGGAAAATAATTTCTACCTGGGAAAAAATATTGCTTCACTGCCACAAATTCCAACACTAGGTAACTTGTAAAAATATCGTAGGCCAAAGGTCATAATACAAGTCTCCCCCGAGATGGACGTAGCGGACCCGGAATATTTCAGTAGCCGCTCGCGCCATTCCGCTACCTAAAGAATCTCGTACGTTATTAGCCGAGTTAAAAGGTCTTCGGAGAGTGTGACGATATTCCAACAGAGCAAGAGGCATTGAAGGCTCTCAAGACTACATTACGATACATAGGACAATGCAGAATCAAATATGAAGAGAGCACGAACTCGAGAAGATTCTGAAGAAATTATTAATAAAAAATGCGCGAAGCAAACAATAGAAAATATTTGATAAAAATATTTAAGTAAAGATATTGAAATTTTCATTTGGTGCTTTGAATATATTTTGTTGTATCTCAATGTTAATAAAACCATTCTAGAGAAAAATTATTTCATTTTCATTATTTTATTCGGGTCTAGTGGACCTCTGATACAGTGAACCAAAAATGTTAGACCCAGAAGTTCACTATATCCGGAGTTAATTTTAATAATATATGATGTTGATTAAAATTTTTTGCGTGATCCTCAGGGAAAGAGGGAGAGATCGAAGTAGGTACATTGCACCCGTCTGTCTTTTGACCAAAAAAGGAGAGATGTCATGGAACTAGACTGATTTAATGAAACATAACATTTATTCGAATTCTAATGTAATTAAAACTTTATAAATATAGTAAATTATACAAAATCTAACTATAACCTGAACAAATATACTTTTTATGGCACTTGTCTTGCACCCCTTTGATGCACCCCTTCAATGCATTAGACGGATCTTATATGCTAGTATGTTTACATGTAACTACACTGCATTTGGTATTTCCAAATATTACACTAGGAAAGAAAATTTATGAATTTTGGAATAAAAATCAGGGAGATGAAGTTCGTTTCTGCGCAAATATGCAAAACAAAAGTCGTGTTACTTTGGAAATGTGTAGTTGTCCTGACAATAGAGATATACTTCTGAATACAACACGTGATTTCAATTTTGTGAAAGATACCAGATAGCTTCGATAACACAACAGTATTAATTATGGTGGTGCAAAAAGAGCTTGAAACACGTCACAGCATGTTGTTGCAATCCGCATGCTATTTGAAGCTATCATTGTTATCGAAATTCCATATCACTTGAACTGGCACGATCACACATAACCACGCTAATGAAACGCATTTTTACTTCCTCGTATACGTACGTATAAACAGAGTAATATACGTAGTATAGAGAAAGTTACGTAATGCTGCGCGAAAAAAACGGCCGATTTTCGGCAGAAAAACAATCATTGCCGGGCCCTGACAACGAAAAAGTACATAAATTCAGTTGCTAAACTAAGGAAAAAATCCTCTAACACGTGGTGCAGCCAGAATCCCTGTTTTGTGGGTCCTTGATGCCGAAAAAAACAATTGAAAGCAAAATGTCCGTCATTCCGTCTTACATTCTGTCTGTCCGTCTGTCGTATGTGAATAAACTTAGCGCCTAAACCGTGCGTAGGATTTTTTACGAATTGAAGAAACCGCTGTCGTGTTTGCGTGAGCTGAAGCTCCGCGATTTTGAAAAGCGTTCATTAATGTTTGGGGGGACTTTATATGAAGCCCTATGCACATTTTCAAAATTTTCTAAAAAAGACTCAATTTTTTTCTTTAAATTTATTCTAAGAACAGAGCTAAATACACTTATAAAGGTGGTATAGGTCCGATTTTCAGGATTAACTCTGAATTTTCGGAAATTGTAAAAGTGATTTTTTCGGCGAATTTGTACAACTACAAAATTGAAGATAGAGACATTTTCTTCCAATGAAATTTGTTGTCCATACATATTTCTTTCATTTAAGTCATGTAGATTATTTTGTAAATTTTAATAGTTTTCGTGCAATAGTGCGTGCAATATTTGCAATTTTAAAAAATAACAAACACAAGATTCTCTCGAAAACGGCTCCAATTTTTTTTAACATTTTTGTTAGGTTTAATGCTAAAAGGGACCCTATACGATAACATAAACGCCATTTTGCCCTATTCTTTTGTGTTTTCCAAATTTGCAAAAAAAAAGAAGTTTTTTTATTTGCCTCTCACGTCGGTAATACTTATTTTAGAGGCAATTTCTTCACATTATTATGTACATTATTTACTTTTCTTTAATATTCTTGACGTAATATTTCGATTCTACTATTAAAAAAGCGAAAAGCTGAGAAAATGTCAAAGAAAGTTATTTACGTTACAATAGATGGCAGCTGGAATGAGGATGGGGCAAGACCGTAAAGCCAGTCCACGCCAAGGAAATTAGAAAATTTTACTACGAGAAAGTGTGTGCCATGCTGCAGCACCTCTTGTTTAATTACAGAATTCTCTATTCATTATTGTAACTCACAAGGCACACTACACTGTTTATATTAAGCGACGACCAAGGGGAAAATTCTAAAGGTTGTTGGTTGCATTGTGTCATTAAAATCTTCCTTGGTCGCAACACTTTCTTTTTAGCGACTCATCAAAAAGTTAAAATTTGATTTGCATTTTTAAAAGATTTATAACTGCAATATTTTAGGCGCATTTCCATTTTGTTTTAATAATCTATTCAATTACATACAATAGATTTTCGTACACTCCGATTTAGAAACAAACTCACAAATTTTTGAAATTTTTACTAATTCGTACTAACGCTTATGAAGAAAATATCGAGAAATTATTTAGATTGCATATGGATATTTCCTGTAAGTTACCAACTAAATTACCTCGAAATCTCTGTACTGAAGGGGAAATCCCCAATATGGAAACGCTTGTGTTTACATGACGCCCTTTTGCCTGTTCTGACATCTCTACTCACGTCACACACAAGGCGATCAACATGATCGCATTCCTCCTGAGGATACTGCAGCCCAAACACGAAACACATGAAAATTGTAATGTCCATTTAATGTAGTAAGATTGCACAGTCGCGGAAATCTCAAATGCTTTCGCCTAATTCAACCATCAAGTCCTTTATGAATTTTTGCCTAAATCACCTTTTCACAACATACGATTTCTCTCCCTGGTGAAATTTGTATACGAGAAACAGAATGGGTGCTGCGATTCTCCTCTAAAAAATGTCGGTATCTACTGCCTCAGAGAGGTACTACTGAAAATATTTCAATAGGTGAATTCAATTAATACTTTCTTAACTAATAATTAATCATCGACAAATACATTTGGAATATATCTTGAAACAGATTGGGTCAAATCAATCTCAAAGCAAAATGGAAACGTGAACATACTAAAAAAATTTACTTAAACTTTTAGACATCAGTTCTTTAAAATCTAGAAAAAATATGCAAAAACATGTCAACATGTCAAGATTTATTATAAAAAAGTATTTACCCAATGCCTCTACACATTTTTTTCATTATGACATCAAATTTGCATTTTTTAAAAGAAAGATTCAAATTTGATGACAAAGTTCAAATTGTACCTTTTCAACTGTAGATCACAAACTCGACAAGATTAAAGATATGGGACTCCAGGGTCGGATGTTTACCTTTAAATGAAATAAGGAGTTGCTAATTGCGAGAAGAAGAAAAAAATCAAAAAATTGTTCGAAAAAATATCATAAAATATATTTCTATCCGTAAAATAATTGTAAAAAATGTAGTGTGTAGTATAAAAAAGTTTGTAATTAAAAGTTATATTAAATTATGAATTAAATATTTAAGTTTTTTTAAAGAAGGTGCCGAACAAAATTTTGTGCTTGGGGACTTTGCAGTTCCTAAATCCGGTCCTGAGAATTCAGAAAAGAACGAGTCGCCTCGTATGGAGCCACGAGAAATCCCCAATCTCTCATTATTTATGTTTCCATCCTTTGAACAGTTATTGATTACTTTACTCAATGCCCATTTTATAATATCTATGTATAATAATATTTTTACAGTAACGTCCAGTTTGAGAACTTGAAATTTAATTTATCTTCTCCAAGACAAGTTTTGAAGAAAATGCAAATTATTAGAATTGCATTACAAAAGATAAGTACTCGTAAGTGAATAAATAGCAATGTAGTGAACTACCATATGGTGAATATTTACGGAAAATGTCGGGTTATTCTTATCAAAATGACCTCGCCCTTTCCACACGTTTGATAAGCACGGGATACTACCCATTATCGTCTTCTGGGTGAAATATTACGCGCTACTTCTACATAATATACTCGCGCAATATCAGTTCTCGTTGGAACGTATTTAAAATAGTGTATTTTTATTAAAATATGAAGTAATTTAACAACCAAGTCACATAATAAATAGAAATATTTAGAGGATAATTTAATTTCATTTCGAAAAAATTATTAAGAATATCCTTCCTACATATTAAAAATTAATTGAGTACATTGACACAATGCCTTGTACTTCATGATAATTCAAATACATTGTTATTGTAAGTCTCCAACGCCAATGACAACTCTAATGACTAAACTAAATGATCTTGGCTGTCCAGGTGACGCCGCGTCGAAGGCTGTGTTGCCGACGTTTCGACCATCTTATCGTGGTCTTCCTCAGGGCTGTTGTGCCCTGAGGAAGCCCTGAGGAAGACCACGATAAGATGGTCGAAACGTCAGCAACACAGCCTTCGACGCGGCGTCACATGGACAGCCAAGATCATTTACATGACTGGCCTCGAAAGCCTACGACTTCAATGACTAAACTAGTTCTAATGATGTCATACACACTTACGATCGCGAAACTACATAAAATATTCTGCCGATGACTCAGTTAGCTGAATCAAGGTCTTTGAGGTGAATCCACTGGGCATAAAGATTGCACACATGCCCGAGATCCATGATAAGTTATCGCCTCATGGTGAGTATGTACATTTTAGAGCACACCAGGACCCGGTGAAACTGTACCTTGACAATTCGGAACATCCATAAAGCAAATACAAAGTTCAAGAAAAAAACGAAATATCTCGATAGCTATAATAGGTTGAGAGTAAGCTCATGAAATACGAAGGAAAATTCGTTTAATTAAGAGCTGTTTCAGATATTATTTTCGTAGGGTGAAAATTTTATGCATTGAAATAATTAATCAAAACTTTGGTTGACAAACCAAAACAAATAACGTACTTTATAAAACAATAAACATAATTTAAATGCGCAGGATTTTTATATACGGCATATTATATTGGGTTGAATTCACGATATGGAGGGTGCGAGATATTGACAAATTTTTCTCCTATGTAATTTGAAATCTGTCTTATCCTCACGAAAGGGAACTTGGATACCACAGAAAAACTGATCATGCATCGCATAATGAACCGAATAAGAATTTTTATTGGTATGCTGTGCTTTAAGGAATATTTCTTCGAGTGCATAGAAGGGTCTGAATTTTATAACTAATAATAATTAAATTATTTTTATTTGAATAAAGGAATTGTAGTCTAATTACACGTTCGCGCTTTCTTATCTTCATTATCTCTTTTATTTATTTTAATCTTTGCGTGGAATGTATTGCAAACGTATGCAGAGAAGTACGCAGTGGGGGGGGGGGAGGGCAAGGAAGCCCCACCTCCTGAACATTTTCAAGAGGGCCCTCTAACGGTTTGCGATAAAATATTTTACTTTCGGAAATATTTTCAATACCTTATTTTCCCTTTTCAAACTAACAATTAGGGATTTTTTAAAATTTTATTTAATTTAGGTCGCTTTAGAAAGAGCTGAGGTAATTAGTGACCACTATTATTTTAAGCAAAAGTAACAACACTTTTTAAAAATTAATAAACATCGAATAATTAATTACTATTACTTTGGACAATAATTCATATTAATTTGCCAAACCCGTTAAATTAAAAAAAATTGTTACACATTTGGAGAAGAGGATTTCCAGGTCTGGTAACCCTATAAAAATGTCTTTACAAAACGATTTGTAATAGCAATAATTTGAGACTATTTATTATCATTGTAAAATATTGAATTTATTTATTTACTAGTAAAAAACATATATGTAATATAAAAGGGAGCCCAGAAATGTAGTTGCCTGTGCGTTTTAGATTGAGAACGCCTATGTTTACAAGTATCATTTATCAATTCACCATGTGTGTGTTTCACATCAAATTGTAGGGCAAGTGAAATGTTTTTTTTTATAATTATCGGTCAAGCCATTAAGCACACGAGCTAGAAGTAAATAACCTCTGATAAAAATTTCAATGCCTTAATGGAAACGTGATGAAGCCACAAGAAATAAGATTACATTTATTAGCAATTAGAACACTCCCTTGATTCGTACGTTTAATACCTTCAATACAAATGAGTCATTGTGTGACGACATTTGCAATAACCTTCGTGTCGTCATGAGCACAGAATAGATAATTCATCAAACCTTCATAATCTATCATGATCTACCCCTACAACGCCACATGTATACTCTATAGGCTTCTAAATACTCCGAAGTTCACGGATTCTGTGTTATTGTTGATCTAAGGAGATCGTGTAAGGAAGTTCCTAATTGTCGACTTATCACGTGCTGGATTTTCCTACCAGTATCTAACATCACGATAGGCAAGAAGTACCGCAAGGAAGTTAAGCGTATACGGAAGATTCAAAAGTTGTTTTTGATTTGCAGCTTCGTTAGCGCCTACTTCATATTTAGGAAAGAATATAAAATATAATTTTTAGCAAAAAAAAATTCTTATAAACTGTGATAGTGAAGAGTATCCCTGCGTTCCAAGAAGAGTGCGTGTAAATCTGCTACACTTGAGTGATTCACAAATGCTGTATTATTTTGTAACATTGGAACGAAACTTGGCAGTTGAAGAGATGAAAAACAATGTTTCAAATTGTAGCGGTGCCCTGGATGGCTTCTCTGCTTTTTGTATTTGGAAACAATGCAAAATATGTGTCGGGATTCGTAATATAATCCATGTTATGCAATGCAATGCATGATTTAATTTATTTAATATTTTTCATGATTATTACTGCTTGGTTTGCAACAATATGTTCGGAATGAAATAGTATAATGTCTATTATACTGACATAAAGCAATAAAAAGAAAAAAGATGACCAAGACAGGTGGCTCAGGGTTTATTTAGAAGCCTATTGAGTATACATGTGGCGTTGTGGGGGTAGATCATGATAGATTATGAAGGTTTGATGAATTATCTATTCTGTGCTCATGACGACACGAAGGTTATTGCAAATGTCTCACAGTGACTCATTTGTATTGAGGGTATTAAACGTACGAATCAAGGGAGTATTCTAATTGCTAATAAATGTAATCTTATTTCTTGTGGCTTCATCACGTTTCCATTAAGGTATTGAAATTTTAATCAGAGGAGGTTATTTACTTCTAGCTCGTGTGCTTAATGGTTTGACAGATATGATTTCACTGCAATGCCTCTGACTGGGAGGTTCGGGGTTCGAGTTCCGACAGAGGCAGGATTTTCGACACCAGCTTGTCAGCTAGGCTGAATTCAGTCGCTGTCTGGAAGAGAATTCTAGAGGCCGGCTGCTCTGATCGGTAGTTTTCAGTTGTTTCTCTAATCAACACGAGGCGAATGCCGGCGCAGTACCCTAACAAACAAGCCACGGACCGCACGCGATCTTTCCTTCCTCTTCCTTGTCCTATCCTCACTCCTTACAGAGACACATACACTAACATGCACTGTTGTACCACATATGCTGGGAGACCGGTCAGGAGCTAAGAGTTTATTCCTACTGAGGCGGTGCCCCGCTGATGAGAGAAAACTGATTGAGGGAAACTCCGCTAGCAGGTCGGCGTCGGATCTTGTCCAGCAGGAGAAGATCACCATCACTTTACGAGCTAAACGTGCATTACACTACGTGACAAATAACTTTAGGAATTGTCGCGCCCGGAAACAATTAATCAATCAATCTCAATGGAGTCGAGATTTTTAAGGTGCAAAATGTGGAAATAAAAGAAGGCATTTTTAAAATTTTATTTTATAGTCTCATCAACAGCGAGGGTGCTAGTGCGTCTACTCTGTAAGATCACAATTCGAAGTTTTTCATTGAGTGGTAACATATTATTTACACTTTTATATATTTTTTTTTTTACAAAATATAGCTATTACAGTTTACATTAGGCATATATCATCAGTGGTCGAAAATAGGTCAGTTAAATGTACATCTATTAAAAAGCTGTATTAAAGTTCGTTAAATAGGTTAATTAATTTACAGAACATTAAATGTTTTTCTTTTTGGGTGTTTGCGTCATGAAGTGATGTGTCAATTATTAATTTCTGTAAGACTATAGGTTATTTATAGGCGGAATTGATTATTTATAGGAAAGTCGTAAATAATGTGTAAAATTGTTATTTGTACATTGCATGGTTTTCAAATTAAGGGAGTATTTTTATTTATTAGATGAAATAGGCTTAGTCGCTTAAGACGTATGCCCTGATGGTCTCTAATTTTGCACTCCCAGACGTAAATGGTCAGCTTGCCCTCCCCCACGTAAATGTTACTACTCTGTATTAATTTAGATTCAGTGATTAGGCGGAAGGGCAAGCCCTATGACATCAGTCTCGCCATTAATAAAGACATCGTTATTATTATTATTATTATTATTATTATTATTGTCATTATTTAAAGTCGTAGGCTTCCGCGGCCAAAGTCATGTAAATGATCTTGGCTGTCCCGGTGACGCCGCGTCGAAGGCTGTGTTGCCAACATTTCGACCATCTCCCTGCCACATCCCTGTCCCTTTAAATTCAAGGGTATCATTTAAGAATTGCGTTTATACGTGCAAGTAAATGTAAAGATTTCATTTACGCCCCGAGGTCTGAAGACATGAAATCTTCAAAATTATGATTAATGATTTTTTTTCGCAATAGAAAGATTAACTTTGAACAATTTCTTTCGAAACTACTTCGTGTGTGAAGTCTCAATAAATCGAACATCCATAAAAGTTCTGTAAAATATTTGTAAAAGTTACTACTTCCTGAGTCGGAAACTGGTTTTTCCTTTCCCTGGGAACTCTCCTTCTCGGTTGGCAGGCCTGTCGGGCTCGCGCACGTGACTCGAGAACTCCGAGTGCGCAGTCGGCGCAGCGAAGCGCACTGCTGCGCGGCTCGCGGCTTATCGCGGTGACCTTGGCTGCGGCGGCGGAGCGGGCGATAAGGCCTCTGAGTTGCGCCATGGACGACCCCTCCCTCCCTCCCCCCCCCCACCACCCCTGCGCACCCCTCACCCATCTCCGCCGCTACCGATCTGGTAAGCCATGGGTGAACACCCATAAATTGAAATTTGATGGTGGTCCGCAAGGTCTTAATTTTCGGTATTTGCAAACACTCAATTTCGGTGTATTCAATTGTTATTAAATCTAATTGTTATTAAATAATAGTTTAAATATGTACAAAACTCCTCAGGAATGCAACAATTATAAGTGCATTGAAGGAACTAGTTAAAAATATTGTAAATAAGGAACTCTTGGAACCAGAAGTTCCTTTCCAAAAAAAAAAAAAAAAAAATCAAAAATGAAATATAAAGCAGAGGTTTTTCTTATATTTTAAAGTGAAACGTTGTGTGTTGTATTACCTATTTTACATCTTCCTATACTGAATTCTACCTTTTCTTAAAAAGTCTCCATGAATTTCCTTATGCCTTCTCTGATTATTTTCTACATTGTAGTCTAGACGCGAATTTTCATGAAAAGTATTTAACTTGTTACATTAATTAATCCCTTATTGACCTTCTTCTTTTTTGGACATTTGTTGCTTCAGTGCAATTAGCTTTCAGATTCGTATGATCAAAATAGTACAGTAAGAGTCTGACTCTCCGAGACATCCAAACAGTTTCCCGAACAGCTGATAATAGTGGTCCCTTATAAATCGACAGAAAATAACGTAGACAATTTTGAGACTTGAAAAATCTTTATGATAAAAAATGTGATAGATACGGCAGGTTCATGGAACAATATTCATTGATCAATGAACAAGTGTGCTAATTAGTTTACCGACCTTTCGGAAAATGTATTTCCATCCACACGGTTGCACATGCCTAAGTAACGATTGTATTTTTCATCTTAAGCATGTACAGTCCTAAAAATTGAAACAAATTTCCTGAAATATCGACAAACTAGTCCGTATACCATATACAATTTCCCATTGGCCAGTGGCGGATTTGGCACTGCAAGTTTTTAACTACCAAAAAGTGTATGATCTAATGTGCATATATTTAAATTTCATATAGTTGTTCAAATTTTGGAGAAATGTACTTCTATCCGATCGGCGAGGTTTTATTCTTTGATCTGTTCATTGCATAGCAACTTTATTCTTTGATCTGTTCAATAAATCGATTTTTTGAATGTTTTTATTTATTTATTTGTTAATTTTAACTTTAACAAAATTTTGAATTTCGCGCCAGTGAAATTCGTAACCAAGTCATAACCGTGTATAATCTCAAAAGTGTAAAGGCTCAAATTTTATTTAAACTTTTCCCTCGATTGTTCTGTGTTAAAGATTCTCTGGGTGAGGAACTTTCAGTAGGGGACAACTCTACTATATTTTATCGTCTCCCCGGAACATTTCTCACTTGGTACGAGTATATTCATTATTATTAATAGCCACAGTAAAAAAAATTAAAAATTAAAAATTAAAAATTAAAAAATATAAAATAAAATAAAATACAGCAAAAACACTGACGTTAGTCTGCAAAGGAATTTCGAAATCGTCATAACACTTGCCTCGCAAACTTGATACTCAGCCCTACGAGCCCCTAGTAGAACAAGATGGAAGATAAACACTAAATTCTCCACATAGCTCTGTTGCAATTTAATACGCTACGAGTTTCCCTTGGCAAAATTAATTAAATTTTTTATTTATATTCGAATTACTAATTATTTAAACAATAAAATTGTATAATATCCTATCTACATTACATAAATAATGTACAATATAAAAACTAATACTTTTATTATTTCACAAAAATCTATGAGAATCCCCCACCCCACCCCCAAATGATAGGCTGGATCCGCCCATGCATAAGGTTCGATATGTGAATGCTAGGATTGCCAACCGCAAAACATCTAGTCGGGGTTATTAATTTGTCAACTTAATTTAGGGACATTAGCTACATTAAAAACAATGTTTATTACAAGAAGATTTAAAAAATTGAGGGCTGAAATTCGCGGCCTCCCTGATCCACAAGGCCCGACGCTCGGGCTTCGTGTGTCTGTTCGGAACCGCCATTGACGAAGCCGCACGAACCGCAAGCCAGAAACATTTAGTCTCGCTCTAGTAAAACTTGTTTTTGCTGAAAGCAACACTTTGGAAATACATTTATAAAAGGTCGGTTTGTCAATCTTGTTGTGGGACGGCGGAGAACGGGTTTAATTTTGTATGTGTAAATCATGCTTTTACTACAAAATTGCAAAACATGCTTTGTTAAATTTATTTAATTATAAATGGATTATTTTTCAAATGAGGGGTAAAAGTTGTTCTCATTTTAAGCTTTTCCGTATCGTGATCTGCAATGCTTGGCAGTGTAATTAATATAAGCATAAATTAAAATAAATAAAATAATTTTCGAGGTTTTATTAATATGGTCAAAAGAATCCCTGTTTTCTGAAGAAATAAATGTCAGATCACGGATATAAAATGAAAGAAAGACTTAATATTCGATTTGGGCAGTTTAGATTTTACAATATTCTCTGGTATTTTTTTAAACGTGAATTGAAGCTGAAATTTCTGTTCCACTAAATAAACGAAATTGTTGATGTTACGTAATCTCTTTGAAGTTAATACCGCTTATAGTACAAGGAAAAATTATTGTATTGACAACCACAACCTCACACGGCAGTTACACGATGAAAACCACTTCCCAACTGATAAGCTGGTCGCAGTTTACCCTCAAATTGAATTTTGCACGTCTGACAAACGGCATACCAATGGACAAGCAATGTTTGCAAATACACAATTTCCATTAATACTTCGTTCAGGATAATGTTCCACCTTTCCTAATACTCTAGAATATTAAAAGATGGAACAAGAGTATTTGCTTTCAATGGTCTCTTAGTCCGAAGTAATCGAATTTTACATCCAGATGAACCTACTGAAAAATAATTCAACATATTCCAATTAACCTACTGAAAGAGAATTCAACTTAAAAACGGTCTACTTCTCCTGCGACCCGAGGCAAAAGAGGGTTCAATTGTTCGAATTTTATAGCATAGTACGAATATTGTAATATATGTCTACCTTTACATTATCAATACAGAATTTAACGATAGCAACATAATTTTCGCAGATTCAATTTCGAATTGTCTACATGACTTGATTGCACTGTCTCCAGAAAATCTTACACGAACATTTTTTGAATTGCTTCGGATTAGACCCTGGAAAAGGAAGGTTTTTACAGGGAGGACCTCTTCCACAAGAAAATAACAGAATAAACCTAAAAAAACGAAGCCAGAAAGCTTGTTCAAATCTCCATAATTTAAAATAATAAATATGAAAATAAATAAAGCAAAAATAATAGATGGGCTAAAAATGTATCACTTGAGAAAATAAGTTAACCACTTTTCTAAATCGATAGGTATATCACGGACTCAGAACCTATTAATTAGGTTTAAAAGTTAACTTTTAAATAGTATGTAATGGTTACTACCATTTCAAAGAAGAAAACGTACGTATTGTCACTATTTAGTTCCACAAAATAATAACGATATGACATTCAGGGAGAATCGATTCCGCAGCTTGAAAGCGGACGTGAAAGCAACGAGCCTTTATCTAAATAATATATTTTTTGTATTGCAGTTTACGTTCAACAATGATTGGAAATGAACTCCTACACTTTTTTCATATATTTGGAAGTAAATTATAACTTTATTATTCCTTAAATGCAAACCATAACTGTCGTATTCTATGATATACCGAAAGTTCACATAGAAAACAAGTAAATTCAATTTAGAGATTTAAAAGGAGATAATATGTGATATGAATATTTTATTAAAATGTCTTCTTCCCGAGCAACTACTATATTCATTTTATCGATCCTATTCGCATTGACTTTCAATAGAGTTTTGGTACAGTGGCGAGAATCGGCAAGTAATGAAAACAAACCAATTTTAACTTGCCTGAGAGCACGCCTCCCTTCACCAGTTGACAACTCAAAAGAGTCTTCTGTCTCTTATTCGAGGTCATCTGAGATACGTTCTCCCTGACCTTAGTCCTGGACGAGCCTTGCTGCTGCCTGTCCCTGAATGAAAATTGGTAAAGAAAGTTTATTCAACTTTAGAAAGTACAACACGATTCTTTTATTTTTTAATACTTCACTCTTATGATTTTAAGTGATCAGAAAAAAATGGGTTTTGAAACGAGAGTTTGTTGTTTTGGTCAATGTACCTAGTTAATTCCGTGCTGAAAAACGTTTCATTTATAACGAAAGAAACGTTCATCACTCTGGCCAGAACACAACATTGAAAGTTTTTATTCGGCACTGAATATGAAAAAACAACAACGACATACCCAACTTTATTTCAGTATATTAATACAAATGTCCCTTATTATTTTTATAATACAAATGTCCCTTATAATTTTTGTAATGAAGTATTTTATTATAGTATTTATTGCCAAGGAACATTTTCATTTCAGGGAATGCACAGAACACACATTACCAGGATATTTTTGCATTGCTTGAAAACCTTTTTCACAAACCTATCCATTTTGCTTAGTTACTTAATGAAAATAGTTTACGATCTCCGTGTATATTTTCTTGAAATAAGAGATAAAATTTAATTTTCGAACACATTTTATAGTTACGCGAAAAAAAGAATTGGAATGTGGAAATTGAATCTGATCGATGCTTTTTTGTTTACTACTACATATTTTCTTTAATATTTTTGGTAGTATTGGGTAATCATATTGGAATGTCATATCAGGGGTGTCATAACCACAGTCGTACGGTCACTGTGACCGCTCCAGATTCAAAATCTCTTTAGCAAGCCGAAATGCAAAGGACTTTTTCCGCAACACCAGTCTGTGTTATTGTAAGGCTATTAAGAGGTACAAAGCTTCATTGTCGGCTACCGGTACGTGTAGCCTTTTAATTAGAGGCTTAGAATTTCAAACAATGCATGCCTGAGCGTATTTTTTTTAGCAAATCCAGACTTCGACGAAGTTATTCTGCAACGGCATAATGAAATTGAAAGTAATTTCAGTAGTAAACACATCATCGCAGATGAATATTGTGATACATTAACATCGCACGTTTTACTCGCAATGCACTCACAATTTCTAATTTAGTAAAATGGCAGTATTTGAATTTATTTTTTATTTGTAACCCATCTAGATACGACAATTTTTCGAAGAAATTAATTTTTGCTTTATTACATTCCGCTAAGAAAAAATATTTTTATAGAAATTCCGAACCGAAATCACAATGATTGTTCTTTCGTTTCTAAAAAACATTTATCACAGTGATCATATTCTCCACGTGATTCATATTGCAGCACGGTGGTTAAGGGTTTTATAAATTCCTGAAAGGTGTTTTCCATTCCACAGAATGCAAATCTCCGTTTCACGGAGAGACGTTGTTTTGCAGTTATTTTACTTAAAAATTTCTTCAAATAAAAATATTTTAATTGTAATTTCAACATTAATTTGTAATTTGTTACACCATTTTCTGGCGCGTGAACTACTTTGGTCATTAGTCGCGTGAGTGTAGTGTTCTTTTTCTCGGGAGATGGCGGTGATCTTTCCCCGCTGGATGGCGAGATACGGCGTCAACCTACCGTCTGTATATATCTGGTAGTGTAGTGCATGTTAGTGTAAATGTGTGTAAGGGAGAGGCTAGGACAAGGAAGAGGAAGGACAGCGCGGTCCGTGGCCCGTTTGGTAGGGTACTGCTCCGGTATTCGCCTGGTGTTGATCGGAGAAACCACGGAAAACTACCGATCAGAACAGCCGGTCGCTAGAATTCTCCTCCAGATAGCGACTGAATTCGACCTAGCTGAAGAGCTGGTGTCGAATATCCTGCCGCCGTCAGGACTCGAACCTAGGACCTCCCGGTCAGAGGCGCTGCAGTGAAATCAGTTGATGCACTGAGCTACCGCTCCCGGTAGCCTAAAGGGTTTCTCGCGATTGCAACTCGATCACATTTACGCGTCAACTACTCCTTAATCAAGGACCGACGAGTAACCATCATGACGATTGGTTTAACGTGTAACCGAGGGCACAGGGCGAACGAACATGAAAACGGCGCTCGAGGATGTACGAACGAGCGAGTACGAACGAGCAAATGGAAAGGAAGGCAGCCTCCTCCTTTA